>JAKUBN010000048.1:0-53875 GCA_030563245.1 Wickerhamiella azymoides | reverse complement strand
TTAAAAGCTCTGCTCCCCCGGGGGCAGTAAATAGTCAAGCGTCAAAGAAAAAAAAAAAAATTTTAATTTTCAAAATGTTGTATTTTTTGATACAATTTTTGAGCTCCGCTCTTTGTCAGGATCATTTTTGGTCTTTTCGGCGCCCATTTCTATTGGTTTTTTGAGGTCAGCCGTTTTAGCCTAATACAGTCGTTTTTGCTGAAAATTACATCGAAATTATACATTTAGCTACCTTTGAGCTGAAATATTAGGTCAATCTCCCATCCGCGCTACAAATATTCCCGATAACTATTTGCAGTTATTGGCAGTCTTCGCACACCAGGCTTGTACAAGTCGCTGTCCGGTAAGCCAAGGAGTTCAATCCAGGGCTTATTTGAGGGTGCTTTGAAGGATTGGGGGTTACGCAGAGTCAAGTTTACAAGTTCTGGCTAGTTTAAAATCTACAAGAGGGTAGGAACTGTTGTGCGCCTATGCTTGGCCGCTATCCAATGGATTCAAAGGAACCTCAACTGAGACAGGTCCATCACATACTGTCTCAGATCTATTATTTGCCACACTATAAATACGCGTAGGTCCAGCACCTCACCATGACCGATTTTGACGTCTGGTTGAAGGTTGCCAAATACGTACCACCGAATCCACTTACTTATTCCGGTAGGAGGCAAGCCTCTCTCTTTTTTGGCCCTTTTCGGATCCAATTTTTTGAAAAGAACAGTCTGTTGTACTTGAACTATCACAAAATTACTTTGTTAGAGCTGGCGACGCCGTTTCACGCCGCCCTTGGAGGGCCAATCAATACATGCTTAATAGTCTATAGCAGAGGTATTAATGGAAAAAAAAAAAAAAAATACGCGTCTGGCGCAAGTTAGCAGAACATTTTATCAAGTGTTTATGAGCGATACAGTCTGGCAGCCCCTCAATATTTACGATATCGAAAAGGGCATAAGCTTGCACTATATAGCCTCGACCCGGCACTTTTCTAGTGAAGAGAGAAAATCAGTATCCTCTTTTGCGACCACACTCTCCAATTGGCAGGATGGCTGCTCTTGCACCAAATCTTCCTCGTGCTACAGACGCTGTGGTGATTCCTACGCCAAAAAGCATAGAGCCAACTGCCCGAATAGATTAAGGGACTGTGAGCGGTGTTACTGTGTCGAAGTCAATCTACAATCCCGCTCCCGCTACTTTGCTCTACTTCTTATTTTGAACAACCCGGATTGTTTCAATACTGAGCAGGTGGCACGCGAGCTACCAGAAATCAGGGATCTACTAGTGAACATATGTGGCCAGTTGAGGTTTGCTAACGACCAGGAAAAGAATGACAAGGGTGTTGTCTTGAGGGCAGTGCAGCTCGACGAGTTTCAACTCCAATATGCCTCTTATGAGCTGCGCAATGACGAGTCTGTTGTCGCCGCCGCCATGTTAAATAATTCAAAGGCGTCAGAGTTTGCTAAATCTGAATGTCTCGACAAGCTCTTTATGCTGGAAATGTATCTAGCTCGGTCCGATGCCGGTGCACTAACCCCTATTTTGGATCCCCTGTTGATTTGAGTATCGACTGGCACAAGGCACAAGTGCAATGTCCCGGTCAGGGGCACGTCTTGATCAAGCCGCAAACATCCTAGGTAAATTTATCTCTAACTGTCATATTCATATTACCTACTTGATCTTATTTGTTTGCCTAGTTGCTGCACCTCCTGTGAAAGACTTTGATGTGAGAATAAACGTCGCCAAACACATCCCGCCAAATCCATTGATCTTACGCGCCTAGCGCAGGTCAACAATACCGCTTTACAGGATTTTTATGAGCATTAGCGCGTGGGTACCACATACAAAGAGGTCCTAAATGGAAAATATCTGAGTCGCTGAATTGTGAGGATTTTACCGAGCTTGACCCATCAAGGCTAGCTCTCAGAGTCTGAATATTGGACTACAGCCATTGCCGAATACCACTGCACGGAGTTGCCTTGCAAATAATTCCAGGGGGCAGGATCAGCCAGAGCTTCCTCAGCTGAACCGTAGAGCAGCTAAAGGTACCAATTTATCAATTTTCAACTAAAAAGGCGCTAATCGGCTAAATTAAAAAAGCAAACAGCTTGATATGCAGGGCTGGATTTAGACATCGTTACCCCTGCATATGACGAGCCCCCCCTACCCCCCGTCCAAGGTCCCAGCGACGCGTACTTCCGACATGAGCAGGGCCCAGGTCGTTGTTAATGGCAATCCGCTCGACGTAGAGAATCTCACGATCTACTTTCGAATTGGGGGTCGTCTGCGAGTTCTACAAGCTCATGAAATGAAGGAGTGCCCTGAAATCAAGCCTGAGCATGTGGAGCAGGTGCTGTTCAACGGTCACAGCTTTTTTGTCGAGTTCCCTCGCGGCTTTTGCGCCTCTTTTGAGTGCGCGAGCATTAATCTGCATAATGAATACGCGTTTGGCGACAACATCCCCTTGAGGTGGAGGTTCCAGCTCGAGGACTGGGCCACCTCGGTGCCAGACGCGTCACAGGAGGTCCCGCAACCCCCACAAGCCCAAGCTAGCCAGCTGCTAACACCACACGTTTCGCCAGTGCGCCAGCAGACGCAGTCGCCGGCAAGCCCCTCACCGCTCGGTCGCCGTGGCCGCTCAGGCTCTGTTGAGTCTGATCTCGGCGCTCCTAGGAGGCGCCGCATTCGCTCATTAATCGAGAGCGACGACGAGAGCAACGCCGAGAGCAACGCTGAGAGCGACGACGAGAGCCACGCCGAGAGCGACGCTGAGAGTGGATCTGAGAGTGGATCTGAGAGCGACTCTGAGGGCGGGTCCGAGGGCGAGCTCGACAGCGAGCTTGAGAGTGAGCCCGAGAGAGAGCTTGAGAGTGAGCCCGAGAGCGAGCTCGAGGTCAGGGTGGTCAGGCTAAAACCTTCCGCTGGCCCCGAGTCTGAGCCCAAGCCTAATAATTCCAGGCCCGAATTGTGGGAATCTGGTGACGAGCAGGTCGTGGAGGACGACGATCCATATGTTCCATTTTTGATGGATTGGGACTCTGCCTACAAGACCCACAGTTATGCGCGCGGGGACCTTGGCAGCTTAAGTGTTTCTTTCGGCAGTACTGCCCTGACCTGCAAGAATTGGCCTTACACCTACAAGCTCATCAAGACCCCGCGGCAGACGTCGTGGGTGGAGCTTCCTCCGAAAGAGACGCCACGAGACGAAAAAGTATTTATTCCCGTCAACCCCAGCGCTGCGAGCCGCTCAGCTTGGATCTCTAGATGGATCTATTACTTCTTCAACTTTCGAAAAGTCAAAGCGCTCAGCGAGCAGGCCATTCCGGAGTGGGGTGGGCAAGCTGACGGCAACAGGGACGCTGTGCGGTGGGTAGAATTCAGGCGTATGTTTTTGGAGGGCCAGAGATGGCATGTCGATACCGAACAGGGTCTAATCGTGCTCAGCAATGAAGTTGACACCATGCTTTTGACGTTTCTTCCTGGCTTTGTTGAGAGCTGGGAGGCGCCAGACGAATCGCCTCTCACTGACCACCCGAGGTATCTGCTTTGTGGGAGCCTCAGCAAAGCATCTCATCATGTCGAGGATCAACAGGCGTTCGAGTTCCACGGCTCGATCTATTGGTATGACTCTGATGAAGAGGATGCCGAGTACCGCCAAAAGGTCCGGCAAAAAATGGTTGCTGAATTCTCCACGGGCCAAGTCGCACTTATTTAATTAGCTAGAGAAGCAGTCACATGGGTAATTTAGGAGGGTAGAAGAAGCTCTTTGCAAGCACAGCGCTGGCCTGATAGGCCGCTAGGCAGCCGTAAGAGTTGTCGGCTTTGCTCGGCACTGAAATGTCAGGGTGCGGGGGGATCACGGAGCCCAAGCATACTTGCGCAGATTCAATATAAAATCAGTGTGACTCTTAACTACCAAACAAGTAGCATGTACCGTCTCCAGGAATGCTGCCGATCTTTGAGTGGGGTGTGACTGCCTAGGGAATGTGCATAATGGTGGGGGCGTAACGCGCCACGTGCGAGTTTCTGGCACCACGTTCCGCGCTGCACCTATACTTACAGCTTTAATGTGGAGTACACACCTATTAGAGGTCTGAAAGGCTCTCGGGCCTCTTTGATCTTGCCAGCGACACAAAACAACCGCGGATGCCGAACACATAGAGATGTTAGGGCACATCAGTGTGTATCCTCATTTAACAATGCATACTTGAGACTGAGGCCATATTTACTTCATGTTAAATAAAAGCTTTGCGTTTCGCACCCTCGTCTTACAGCGCACAGCATGCGCTACCAAATTTACAGGCATAAGTACAAAAGAAGAATGCTGCGACTGAAGAGAATTATCCTCTACGATCGTGACGGCAGTCCACCGAGGTGTATTACTTAGGTTTTTGATATTGGAATGGTGGTAGCGAGGGCAAACTCAGCGCAGTAGTGCAGCATGAGACCCAGCCAAATTGCATGGGCAGCGCAGCAGGGAGCGAATACAGCAAAGAAAACTAGAATGAATAACTCCTAAATAATGAATGACCGCGGAATATATCTATAAACGCTCTCAACGAGTGCGCTCAGCAGGTGCTGCAGGAGATTTGGGTGGTGGCGCCGCAGCGGCAGCAGGCGTTCGAGCAGCCCAGGTTCGAGGAGCCGCAGTTGTAGCAGATACCTTGGTTAAGGAGGGCACTGCACCAGGTGAAGGCCGCCTTGATCAGGCCCAGGGTGCGCTTTTCGTTGTGGACCTCGCTCGAGCTGGCGAGGCTGAGGGCCTTGTCGAGGTTGACGGTGTTGAGGGCGTCAGAGGTGGAGCTAGCGATAGCAGACGAGTCTGCGACCGAAGCAGAGACACTCGAAGAAGAAGCCACAGCGGCGAAGGTAGAAACAAAGATGGTGAGGAGAGTAGAGGAGTGCATTGGTGAGGAATTGGGGAGGTGCCCCAGGTTTTTATAGCTATTTGAGGTACCCTGAGGGCTGAAACCAAACATCTGAGAGCATCTGAGAGCATCTGAGAGCAATGGAGAACATCTGAGCGCAACTGAGCCCCGTGTCTATGTTTGAAAGTCTGAAACATGAGCAGCTGAGCGAGTGAGGCAAGGGGCCTGGTAGCCAGAGTCGATAAGTTTCGCGAGCCGAAGCCTGATCGGGGAGCGTTCAGCACTAAGAGTGCACTGTTTGCGCCAGCTCACAAGGGCATGCGTCTAAACGCACAATACGCGAGTTACTGGCCCTAGACTCGTCTCAAACTCGCCTCACACCATCGTGTTTTTTCGTGAAACTCGCGCTGTGCAAGACAGGTGGCGCAAGCTAGCAAGTAGAGGTCAGTATACAACAATCTTTCGTCTAGTTGCGTGGCATGTGAGCTCCATTGCGTTCCAACTAGATTGAGTCCCCACTCGTGCGCTCCTGGTGAGACCATAGCTAGCGTCAATACATTGAATAAATGGTTGCCTAATCTTTCTAAATCGTCTATTTCTTGATGGAGGCAATATCAATCACAAAGCGGAAGCGAACATCACCCTTCTCAACGCGCTCCCAAGCCTCGTTGATGTGCTGGAAGTCGGTCATCTCAATATCGGCGACAATGTCCTTCTCAGCGCAGAAGTCAAGCATCTCCTGGGTCTCCTTCAAACCACCGATAGCAGAGCCACCAACATCCTTACCGCCAGCCACAACGTCCTTGCTGTTAAAGTCGCAGGGCAGGAGGGAGCCGACGATGTGCATCTTGCCGTGGTACTTGAGAAGAGTCAGGTAGTCGTGCAGGTCATGGCCAACAGGCACAGTGTCAAGAATGTAGTCAAAACTGGCAGCGTGCTTCTCAAGCTCCTTCTTGTCGGTGGTGACAATGGCGGCCTTGACACCCTCGACCTTAGCCAGGTTGTCGGCCTTGGATTTCGACGTAGTCAAGATGTAGGTATCAGCACCCATGGCAGCAGCAAACTTGACACCCATGTGGCCCAAGCCACCGTAGCCTGCAATACCGACCTTCATACCCTTCTTGATACCGTACTGGTGCAGGGGGTGGTACGTCGTGATACCGGCGCACAAGAGAGGGGCAGCAGCGGGACCGTAAATCTTGTCGGGGACGTGAAGCACAAAGTGGTCGTTGACAACAATCTTCTCCGAATAGCCACCTTGCGAGGCGCCCTCAAAGCCGTCGGGGTTCTTGCTGCCAAAGGTCTGGACCTGCTTAGGGCAGTACATTTCAAGGTTGCTCTCACAAGCATTGCAGCTCTTGCACGAGTCAACAAGGCAGCCAACGCCGACCTTGTCGCCCTCCTTGAAGTTCTTGACCTTGTCGCCGACCTTGGCGACCTTGCCAATAATCTCGTGTCCAGTTGTAACAGGGAAAATACCCTGAGCACCCTCCTCAACCCAGTCATCACGAGCAACGTGAAGATCAGAGTGGCAAACACCGCAGTACTCAATATCGATCTCGACGTCCTCGGGGCCGACATCACGACGCTTGATTTCTGACGCTTTGACGGGAGCCTTGGCGCTAGCAACGCTGTAAGATTTGACAGTGGAGGGCATTGATTATCGTGAAGTGATGAGGGCCCTTATATACTTGCGCCCGTGCGTTTGCATGCAGCTCGGGATATGCATATGCAGGCAACAATCATCTGTCAACGGCAACTTGGTACGGCAACGATTGTCGCTGTCAAAATTTCTAGCCACTACCGGCTGTTTAGTATTCATAGGACTGAGCTTGCAATCGAATGAATTGATACTTGCTACTTTTCAAACAGCAACGGCAGCAAAAAGTCAGGTCCGAAAATAGTCACTGACAAGGACACGACGATCCCAAGATTCCAAATCAGTTAGCGCAAAGAGCAACAATGAATTGCTGCAAAAGCAGATGAATAGGTGTGAAAGCAAAAATGAATTGCGGCAAATGCAAAAAGGTAACGACACCTGAGAGATTCGAACTCTCGCGGGCAAAGCCCAACGCCTTAGCAGGGCGTCGCCTTAACCACTCGGCCAAAGTGCCTTTTTTGAAAATTTTTTATGCTGCGTAAACAACTCAGACAACGAAATTAGACGCGGAAAAAAACCCCGGGGGCAGTAAATAGTCAAGCATCAAAGAAAAAAAAAAAAATTTACAAAGAAAAAATTATGTAAAATAGCTGCTAAAACGAGTTTGATTTAAAGATAAAACACAGCTAGGTAAAAAAAGCTGAGTCAGCAAGAAATTTTCTTAGAGACGAAATTGGAGACGGGGGCTTTATTTGGCGCCATATATTTTGATATTTTCAGTTTAGGGCTTTCAAAAGTAGCTATGATTGGCTCTGAAGCCTTTAAGTAGACTGTGTGGTATGTTCACTATTTTGAGCCTGTGAGATCGCTCAGGCGGTTCACAATTGGTGTAATTCGTGCAAAACAGACGCAAGATAGCGTTCAATGCTGCAGGCGAATAGCTGAGGGCCTGTTTCAGCGTTTTGCTCGCACCCCGCTGCTTGATGGTGTTGCCAAGGCAGATTGCGTGTCTACTGCTGGGCTAAACGAGAGAATATTCTCATATGCTGCTTGAGATAAAGAATAAATACTCTTTGAGGGTTTTTAGGGGCATGTCGCACGACTTTGTGGTACGCGGTGATCGCAACGACCCCGTGATTAGTGCCTTCAAAGCCGAAGCGTTTGACGAGGCTTTGTGGCTTTTCAACAACTATGCAAAGTGGCTAGATAAAATAGTAACAATCAAGGCTCAGGGTCAAGCTCAGGGTCGAGCGTAGGGCCGGATCGGAAATTCGGCCCTGCGTTTACCCCGGATTATGCAAACCCTCTGCACAGTGGGATGCAGCGGGGGTGGGGCAACTCTTGGCAAATCCAAACGTTTAGAGTCGCACTGATTATACGGTTGAGGTTGCGTCGCTTAGCGGCCAAGGCCGTTTCAATTTGTTGATCTGAGCAAATTGGTGGTTGCTTGCGGTTTAATCTGTGCTGCGGCGACCTGGGGAATTGCGGGGATGAGTGTGGCAGCCGAACCAGCTCGGCAGCGCACAAATGCGGTTATTAAACAGATAAATCTTGTTTTAAGTATATAGACACGTAAAATATTTCACGCGCACAGGTGCACACTTAAAGCCAATTGGCGGCACGAAAACAAATCGGGAGATGTTGCGGAATGACTCAGCACATGCGCCCGACTCCCGGCAACCACTATATAATGCAGGTCACCCCGCATTGTACGGTTACACTCCTCCAATGGGTACCAATTCCGACACAGACACCGATATTATTACATTGACGCGTTTCTTGCTGCAGGGGCAGTCCAAAGGCGCATCTGGTGACTTCACACTGCTGCTTAACTCGCTGCAATTCGCGTTCAAGCACATTGCCCACAACATTCGTCGCGCCACGCTGGTGTCGCTGCTCGGCCTTTCGGGCACTGCCAACTCAACTGGTGACGACCAAAAGAAGCTCGATGTGATTGGCGATGACATTTTCATCAACGCCATGAAGGCCTCGGGCAAGGTCCGTCTCGTTGTTTCTGAGGAGCAGGAGGACCTCATTGTGTTTGGCGGCAGCGGGCGCTACGCAGTGGTGTGCGACCCCATTGATGGCTCGAGCAACCTGGACGCAGGTGTCTCTGTAGGCACAATCTTTGGCATTTACCGTTTGCCCGAGGAGAGCACCGGCTCGATCAAGGATGTCCTTCGGCCCGGTAAGGAGCTTGTGGCTGCCGGCTACACCATGTACGGTGCCTCGGCTAACTTGGTGCTGACCACCGGCCAGGGCCATGTCGATGGCTTCACTTTGGACGACTCGCTGGGCGAGTTTATCCTGACCCACGCCAACATGCGCGTGCCCGACTCGCGCGCCATTTACAGTGTCAACGAGGGTAACTCCATGTACTGGAGCGATAACGCGCGCAAGTACTTTGAGGATCTCAAGTTCCCCGGCGAGGGCAAGAAGCCCTACAGCGCTCGTTACATTGGCTCGATGGTTGCCGACATGCACCGCACCATTTTGTACGGTGGTATCTTTGCCTACCCTGCCGACTCCAAGTCCAAGCAGGGCAAGCTCCGCCTTCTTTACGAGGGTAACCCCATGGCAATGATCATTGAGCAGGCCGGCGGGCGGGCCATCAATGACGAGGGCAAGCGCATCCTCGAGCTCGAGCCTACCGATATCCACCAGCGGTGCGGTATCTGGCTCGGGTCTAAGGGCGAGGTCGACAAGGCCGAAAAGTATTTGCTAAAGTAAATAGAGCATTGATTTATGTGTAACCCCGGGGGCAAGTGCTGGGCATAGTGCAGGGTACGATGCATGCATACAGGTGCAGCCCCCGGGAAAAGGGGGGTGCTCAGGAATGTGTCCCAGCACATTTTGTGATGTAGCACATTCCATAGTATATATTCACTAGAATTGGAGCCCGTGATAAATTGAGCCGCGGCCGTCCAGTCGAGGCCTACCCAGCTTAATACAAATTTCACTAAACGCTTATACAGACTCACAACTCAGATGTCCTCGCCGCTCTCGCTCTACAGACAGCTTTTGCGTACTGCCACCAACTTTAGCGGCTACAACTTTCGCCAATATGCTATCCGGCGGGTCCGGGATGCGTACCGCGCGAACCGGAACGCTACTCCCGAGCAGGCTACCGAGCTCATGCTCGAGGGCCGCCAGCAGTTGCTGATGCTCAAACGCCAGACTCAAATTTCGGGAATGTACACTGTGCCCGACCTAGTTATTGAGGGTAGGCACTAGAGAGTTCAGGCCCACACCGCCAATAGTTTTAAGTTTGTAATGTATTTGCTTGTGCCTGCGCTGGCGGCGCTCGCAGCACTTGGTCAGGCCAGTTCGGGCGACCGATTGCCCGAGTTTGGCCGCTGCCTTGACCAGTGCACCGAGACGTGTCCCCGCGACATGGGTTTGTTGAGGCTGCTGCTGTGGACATGCGAGGCCGATTGCGACTATGAATGCCAGCAGCTCTTGACCTCGCAGCAGCTTGCCGCAGGCGCCAGGCTCCATCAATACCACGGTAAATGGCCGTTTGTGCGCATGCTCGGCGTCCAAGAACCGGCCTCGGTGGTCTTTTCAATGGCCAACTTTTACGCCAACTATAAGGGTCTTGAACTTCTCGCGCCCTTCCATGGGCCGCTGGCGGCAATATACAAGGCAATGGCGTTTGTCGGCATGAACACATGGGTCTGGAGCTCGGTGTTCCATGTGCGCGACTACCTCATCACCGAGCGCCTCGACTACTTTTCTGCCATCTTTAGCATTTTCTTTGGGTTGTTTGTGGTGCTAGTGCGCACATTCAGCCTTGGTCGCCAAGCAAAACTTGGTGTGGCCGCTTGTCTCGGCGCCTTTTACCTCTACCACATCCTCTATTTGAGTTTGGTCAAGTTTGACTATGGCTACAATATGCTGGTTGGTGTCGTTGCCGGTCTGATCCAAAATGCTCTGTGGGTAGGCACCTCAATTGCCAATTGGAGACGCACCAAGGACCGCCGCGACTTGATGCCAATCGGGCTCGTGGTGGCACTGTTTGCAGGCATGTCGTTTGAGCTGTTTGACTTCTCGCCACTCTGGCTCGTCTTTGATGCTCACTCGCTCTGGCACGCTGCCACTGTGGTGCCCACCTATCTGTGGTTCAAGTACATGTCGTTTGACCTTAATAGGCGCACCAAGTTGGACTAGGGTATGCAGCTATGTAATTCAAATAAATCAATAGCACTCAGATACAACTCAGGATTCACCAAGGCACGCTTCGCCAATGCTGCAAAAGGATTGCGAGCTGGTAGCTGAGGCTCGTGAGCACAGCCTCGTTGTCCTCGAGTATGCTAGTGAGACCCTGCGAAGCGATAGCCAGCTTGGATTGCGCACCATTAGAAAGTATATGGGCTCTTGTAGGCAAGTAGCATCTCCAGCCTCCAACTCAGCCTGCAGTCTTGCCCTGCAGTGCGGTCTACAAGCCCCGAGTTTTTATCAGCACCACTTAGGAGGGGTTTCGATAATACTAAAAACATAGCTAGAATTTACTCGTGCTCCTTGAGCAGGTCAAGGACCGCCGCTGTGAGCTCCTCCACGCGTTGCGGGGTGTTTGCTTCGGCGTATACACGCACCACGTTCTCGGTTCCGGAAGCGCGCACGAATGTGCGTCCCCCCTTGGCCATAAGAGCGTCCAGCTTGGCTTGCAGACCCTCAGGAGTGACGAGACGGCGCTCTGCGTCCGTGGTGCTGAAGGCCGTGCGGTCGCGAACAAGAGCCTTGCTGAGCTTGTTTGACAAGTCGGTGTAGCACGCATCCCACTGGGCCGGCGTCCAGCCCCGCAAAGCAAGGATGGCAACAACCATGAGCAGGTCAGAGACCGCGTCGCCGACCGCCTGGTTAATGAGCTGGTTAAAGGCGAGGATCTGCGCGTGTTTGGGGTCTGTGGGGTTGAGAGAATCAATAAAGGCGGGCTTGAACACTACCGTGCCGTGGCCGTTGGCCTCAAAGTACACGCCGACATCAAACTCCACCGCGGCGTGGTGCAAGTGCTTGACGCCAGTCGGGGTGCACACAGTGGGCACGCCCTGCTTCTCAAGGTATGCAGTCGAAGCACCATTGGCGTAGGCGGTTTGGACGACCCCCAGGTGGGTACCTTGGGGCACGAGTTCACGGAAAAAGTCGGCGGCCAGGGTAGCAATTTTATCGCCATCTAACAGGTGGAACTTGCCGCCACTAGTATAGTAAAAGACAACACGGTCCGCGTCGCCGTCAAAGCTGGCGTAAAGCTGGCCATCAACCGGCTCGACGCCGCTGGGGAGGTGCTGCGAGGTCTTGACGTGGTCAGCTCCACAGCCCACGTTGAGTGCTTGAGGGTTGCTATCACTGTTTGCAATGGTGATGTCAAAGGGAAGCTTGCCCTCTTTACCGCTCTTGAGGCCTTCAAGGGCTAGGGCACCCACACCGTTGGCACAGTCCACAGTGATGGGAGGCAGCTTGTGCGTAGCCACAAGGGCCTCAAGTGCCCTGATGTGCTTTGCATAGTACCCGTCAAGGCTCGGGAGACCAAATGTGGACTCGTTTTTGGCCCGAACAAGGTAGTGCAGTTGGGGTGTAGTAACAACGCCCACATCGGCGACTTCAATGAGTCCAAAACCCTTTTTGAGCTGGTTCACCAGGTCGACACCACTGGGACGGGTGTCGCGGCCGACCACAACACGGGCAGGGCCCTCGGAATCGACGCCAAACTCAGCATACAGCTCGCGCAGAGTTTCCTCGGGGTTGCTGGAAGTAGCAAGCTGGGTGGCATACTTTTCCCATGTTTGCGGAAGCATTTCGCCCAGAGGCTCGACGATTTTGGCGCCATTATCCTCAGGGGGGTTGTGGCTGGCGGTCACCATGACGCCGACGTATTTACCGCCAAGGAAGCGGCTGCGCAGGGCTGCAAGCATGCCGACGCGCACGCAAACCTCGGGCAGCTTGTGTGCCTTGTCGCGAAAACCAGCAGTTCCGTATGCAATCATTCGAGAAGGTGGTGGTTGCAAATGTAAACAGTGCACCCCCAGGACCCCTGCTCAGGGGTGCATGGGGGGTGCAGGAACGGTGCCAAAAACAAAAATAGATCACACGGGACTCACGTGTTTCACCTAAATAAACCGTCATAACAAAAAGTAAAGGATCAAGCTACTTGAGCAACTACAAAACTTGTTGGCCCCGAACCTCACCGGCTGACATGGCTCCACCGCTAAAACTGGTGGCTCCAAAGGCCCCCGACTGTCCGCTCGAGGAGCTGGTACAGTACGATTGTATTCTCCAAGATCGGGAAATTGTGTGCGGAGAAATCAAACGGTTATTTGCTGTGTGCAAGAACCGCACTTATGAGGTGCCAAGAGGGCTCGCCGAGTTCAAGAGGGCCTTGAGCTAGAGTGGATCTCTGCGCACCCATAAGCATCGACGAGGCAGTTTTGTCTTTGCATCCTGCACTCCCCCCGACCTTGAATCTGCATTTAATTTATTTCTATAGCTAGGTATGCTCGCTACGCACGGCTCTGCGGCACGCACCCTACTCGTAGGTCTCACCCTCGCGGGGCTGAGGCAAACTCGAGTTGTGCGGCTGGGCCATTTCCTTGCGGATCCCCAACAACACCTTCTCCATGGTGTAGTCCTCCTTCCACGCAGCAAGGCAGGGCACCTTGGACGGCACAACGTTGCCCTGGGCATCGACCGCCGGCACGTTGACTTTGGTGAGGAATTTGACCACAGGGGGCTTCTGCGGGTACTCAGGGCCGCAATTGATGGTAACGCAGTAGATCCTGTTCTCGTGGGCGCTGCGGGGAGGCCCAAGAATCGTGCCGTTCCAGTTGGCCATCTCAAAATCGTCCGGGTCGGCGAGCCCCACGGAGCACGCCTCGGACCCGTGGCCCTTTTCGCTCTTCTCGAGCTCGTCCAGCAACCTGAAGCTTCGCGGGCTTTGTTAGTCTACTCATTTTACCACCCCCACGGGGCGAGGTTTGTACCTACACCTTGACAGCCATGTCAGCGACAGACGACGAGCTGCTGCGCGTCTATGAGCAGCTCGACAAGGAAATTGACAATGTTGCAAAAGCAACCGAGGCCTTGAACTTGCAAAAGCAGGCCTTTGATAATGAGATTGAGCGGCTCATGCAGCTGTGCCGGCAGAGCGAGGTGCGACTCGAGGAGGCGGAACTCCAAAACTCTACCTTGCACGTCGAAAATACGCAGGTCAGGGCTGAGTGCGAACTTGCACGAGTCGAAGATCGTCGACGTATCAAGCAGCTCGAAGCAGAGCTCGCGAGGGCACTCAAAAAGATCAGTTTACTCGAAGGCCCCAAAAGCCTTTGAGGTTGGGAGCGGTCTCCAGGCAGTTAGAAAGCAGTGCTGTAAACGGCTCGTAGCCTATCTATTATACACGTGAATAAATAATTAATCTGCATGCTCCTTGATCTTGGGCCGCGGGTCCAGCGTGCTGATAATAAAGTCGCTCGCGGCTGGGCCGTCCAACACCTTCATGTACTGGGCTGGAATGAACCGCGGCAGCATGGCTCCAACAACCATAAATAAAATCAGTACACCAGGGAACCCAATGGCACCTTTGGTCTCGGTTATGCCCACTTCGGCGCCGGCTCCCACGAGGCTCAGCAGGACTACAGCCACAAAATACTTTTTGGGCACAGTGTAGAGCGGTTCTGTAGAACTTTGTAGTCTGCGGTCAGTGATCAACAGCCCAATTCGTCGCACAATCTCATTGTCCAGCAGCGCTGTCGACATCATCCAAAATAGGCCAGCGAGCACTCCCTGGGGTACCAGGTGCAGTACAATGAGCAAAGGGCCGCACATGGTTCCGATTGTTAGGAGACCTTGTGCGGTATTTGTTACACGCTGCTCGAGCACCTGCACAGGCTCGTTCACCGTCAAAGTCTTGAGGGACTCAGGCTTGTGCGGGTTGGGGTTGAGGTTATCCTCGACGCCGGCAGTGGGCTCATCCCCTGCCTCTGCCCCTAGCTCTGGCTCGAGCTCTTTAGGCGCACGATGCTCAGCCAAGCATTGAGTATGTAAAGGAGCCTGGGGAATCAAGCCGTTAGGAGCAGGAATGCCTAGTAAACCAGCTACAAGCGTCGTGCAGCCTAGTAGGAAAAAGTCCCAGTGAAAGCTCGCAGGCTTGCGAAACCGATAGTTGGGACCCTGAGCCATAATTGAAGAAATGTTGTGATCAAAGTAAAACAGGATGGTTAACAAGAATGCAAAGGGAATGGCCAGGAAAACGTCGGCCACCTTGATGTTCCAAAAGTGGATAAACCAGCCGTGGTCGCGACCCCAATTTGCAGTAGTGGGCTCGTAGGCAATTCCTGTATCTAACCTTTGAATGGCTAGATCGCTGATGCGGCCAGGAAAGAAGCTAAGGCCAGTAAAAAATACAACGCACAGCGGCAGGCTGTAGTCTGTGATGAACCTACGCACGTGGCGGTTGAAGAACGGAGTCTTTCCGCCAAGCACCACAAAGAAGAAGCCAAAAATAAACATGCATAGCGCAATAACAATTGAAAAGTATGCACCAGCAAGCGAGGCGGCAGAGCCGTCTGTTTTCTCAAACTGGCGAACCAGAAGTTGGATACCTTTTTGCAGGTAAATGATATTGATAAACATTCCAAAAATGTCGCAGCTGAAAAGAGTCACATATTTCATGAGAAGAACTCCTTCAAACACGGCGATCACCGTGTGCATTGCAAAGCTCCAGATGCAGATCCAGGCCATAAACGGAAAATAGGGGGTACCTCTTGGCTCAATAATTTCAAAAACTGTGTAATTGAACACACTAATGGGGCCGGTGACCCCTACAATGCACAAGGGCTGGCCGGCCAGGATGCCAAAGACAATTCCGCCCATTGACGACGCCAACAAGACCTCATTGACTCCGTATGCGCTTTGAGTGCGGTCAAACATGTCTTGGGCAAATGAGATAGCCGGTAGAATGTTGGCAAAGTACATGAAAACCGTGGCCGGCACCACTCGATAGTTTATGCCGTCCGTCCAGTCGCTGATATAGTAGGGCAGCCGAGACTTGAGATCCTGAGCTATGCCTCGACCAAAGCTTGGAAACTTCATGTGTGCGAGTGTGTTGTTGGGCAAGTTTTTTTTTCTTGCTTGCTGCTGCTCAAAGTCCTCTTGGCAGCACCTGGGGTAATCACATGACTCAAACAGATCAAAATCAAAACAGAGCCGAAATTATTTTAGGGAGTGTGGGGCTTTTTGGGTGCTATTTAGGTGCACGCTACTACTACAAGACGTGGCTACAGCAAATAGTGCGTAGCGAGCGTATACCAAGTCGTTTTTTCCGCAAACGCGCTCTGCTTGGCCGCGTCGTGAGCGTTGGAGACGGGGACGGTTTTCGGTTTTTTCACACTCCAGGTGGTTATTTGGCCGGTTGGGGTTGGTTGCGCAAAGAGCCACGCATCAACTCGCGTGGACTGGGCGACAAGACTCTGAGTATTCGGCTATGCGGCGTAGATGCCCCCGAGGCTGCGCATTTTGGCAAGCCCGCGCAGCCATATAGCAAAGAGGCGCTTGAGTGGCTTCGAAGCTACATCTTGGGGCGCCGTGTGCGGGTCGTGCCGCTGTCCAACGACCAGTACCACCGCACAGTTGGTGACGCCTATGTGTGGAAATGGACTGGAAGGCGCAACATTTCAAAGGAGATGTTGAGGAACGGATGGGCTGTTGTATATGAAGGTAAAATTGGCGCGGAGTTCAACGGCAAAGAGGCCGAGTTTCACCGCCTAGAAAAGCAGGCCAGACTTCGGCGGAAGGGCCAGTTTGTGCAGCGCCACGTACAGACTCCCGGCGAGTACAAACACAAGTACAAGTAGCCCGAACACCTGAACTACATGCCAAGTAACCCGCGTCTGCATAGCCTGATAATGGGCATCTATTTATTTCGTATGTGTACTGCAAAGCACTGCAAAGCACGCATATCACGCATATCACGCATATCACTAGGTAGACACCAATAATAATTAACACTTGAGATCAATTCCCGCGCGGTGCTCGCGCTCGCGCACCTCAAACATGGCCTGCGCGCCCACAAACAGCATACACGAGGCAAAGATTGAGTAGCCGAGACCGCGCGTTGTGTGGGCCATCTCCCAAAGAATCTCCTTGATTCCGTCGACGCCGACCGCGAATCCAACTAGGTTTGCAATCATCATCATCCAAATGTTGAGCACAGCACCCACAGCGCACAGGTGACGGTACCACCAGCGGTCGCCATAGACGCGCTTAGGCACGAGCTTGGCAGCCACCATTTCGGGGAGCACAAACAAAACCACGAGCCACCCCCACACGAGTAAGCGCGGGTTAATATCGTGCCACAAGGCAACAAATGTAAAGACAATGGCGCTGTTGACGATGGGGCGGTTGGAGCCTCCCAGCGGGATGTAGAGGTACCGCAGGACCCACCGGTTGAAACTGCGGTGCCACGAGCGCCAAAACAGCAGCGCGCTGTAGTTGTTTGCAACACAGCGGACCATATTTTCAGGAGGGTCGATGCCGTCCAACAGCGCCCAAAGCCGGAAAAAGCGCCACGGAATGAGCAGCTTGAGCCAGATGTGTGCCAGGTTGAAGAGTGCAATCATGGAGATCTGGGCCGGTGTAGCCCCCTGCCATGAGCGTGTGCTCGAAATGGCCACCACGTAGCAGTAGTGAATGAGCAGCTCCATTGACAGCAAGCACACGAGAAACCGCACAGCGTAGCGGCCGGTACGCTTGATATCAATGCTTGCGAGAGGAGCAAGACGCTGGCGAGCGTAGTCATTAAAGGTCAGAATAGGACCAGCAATGTAGAGAGGAGTGTAGAGACAGTAGGCGAGGTAAGCCTCAAACGTATAGCGAGAAGCCGTTAAGGGCGCGGCAACACGTTTACTCTCGTTTTCTGAAAAGGAGTCCTCAGTTTTTTCCATTGTTGATTGCTCTGCCTGCGCCCTGTCCAAGTTAAAGCTCAGCATGCGCATCATGGTGCACTTGAAGAAAACCTGCCAGCGGGCCATAGGCGCCAGCGCCTCAAGGTGGCCAAGCCATGGGCTAATGTGTTTAAGCGTATATCCTTCACTCAATTCGTTGAGAATAAGGATACCTACCGCAAATGACCAGTTGAGCAGAGTGCCCCTGGGGAGCTTGTAATTTAGGCCAAGAACTGCGAGAATCTTGACTGCGCCGAGACCATGCAGAGCGCATATAAGCAAAATTCCAAAGCCGGCGTCAAATCTTTGGGCACTCACCGGTACAAAGCGCCGCAGGACCTGGTGCGCGGCGACCAGCCCGACCAGCAACGGAAAGATGTCCCTAAAGTTGCTGTACTGGGCATCTGAGTTGTCGACGGAGCGCCCGAGCCAGCCAGGGCTAAGTAAATGCGAAAACCTGGCGTAATTGGGGTTGGACGGCTGCGAAACGTCGTATGGAGCCTTGATCATCAGGGGCACGCAAATGGCAAAGCATACCCAATAAATAAAAAATTCCTTGGAGAACCAGCGCGCGGGGCACGCCTTTTGCGTGACGCGTTTGCGCTTTTCGGGGTCCCCAGACGCGCACAGACGCGTGTCCAATGACTCCACGCTGAATAGGGACATACCACTGCCGCCACCAGCTGGGAGCTCAAATGAGGCGCCCCCTCCCCCGCGTGCCTGAGTCAGCTGGGATATCCCGAACCGCACACGGCGGGCAAGCTGCAAGACTTGTCACGAATATCAATTAAGAAAAATGGACGGCGCAAGGATTCTGTTGCTAGGGCAATCACACCATCTCTGTGGGCTGGCGCGTTGAATTGCGGCCTGCGCTGTTCAATTTTCTTTTTCCGGTTATTTTAGACCCCCCACCCTACTTGTTCTCGGCGCGCCGACCCTACGTCACTGAAAAATTGGCTAGCTACTTGTTCAGCACCTGAGCATGGCCCCACTTGGCGGGTGTAACCGTTACGCAAGGCGCCAAGACTGCCCGAGCTTTGACTTGTATGCATGATCTCGACAGCGCGTCTACCTGCATATACGCGAGACAGACAAGGGGTGGGTGTTTTTGTTAGCGAGGGGTAATGCATGTAATATTGAGGGGTAGCTTGAAGAGTTCTGCTAGTATAGATAATGGAAAGATCTCAACTGAAACCGGTTCATAAATTCTATGGCCAATAGAAACGACCGCCGGCCATACGGAACACTATTCGGTTGGGGGCAGCATCGGGGGCAATGGCTGTGACGACGGCGTGCGACGATGATCGAGCACGTATAGTGTTCTCTACGTGATTGATGGCTCTATTACTTTTACAAGAGCTGGCCACCCCGACTTTGCCTTCAAATATTTCGAAGCGCGCCGTGCCCTTGCCCCGCTCGAGGAGCGGGCGCGTGTGCCGTTTCGCGTAAAAAAGTGGGGGTCTCTCAAATATATTTCCTGGAGCGGTCCTGTAATGTATGTCTTGGTTTCTATTTTGCGGGTCAGATTATCTAGGAAATTGGGCCCCTTCAACTAGTTACGCATATTGTGTTTCAAGTTTGGTCGTACCCCAGTACATAACTGTGCACTGTAACTGCATGCATACTGGGCCCATCCCCCCCAATTGGGCAAGGAGGTTGTGTAGTTTGTTGTGCTAACTGGTGCTACGAGTTTAAGAACCGTGGGCGCTAGCATTTTCTACGCGTTCACCTGGACAAAACCCCAATAGTTAGCGCGAACGGCCAGGATTTGAGTGCCCCCACATCTCGCTTAAATGGGTTACCCCCCAATTGAGACGGGGTGTTGACGTCGGTTCTCCCGATCTGCATATATGCAAATGCATGCACACTCCGCATGCATGAGCACGCATAGAACCCCCTCAGACGCCACCCACTCATATATAACGGGGCTCTGCGCATCCTCAAACCCCACACTTCACCAACACAGTATCAATGAACGCCAAGAACGTTGCCGCCCTCGCTCTCCTTGCTGGTGTTTCCGCCGACATTACTGCCGACGCTAGCGGTGTTATCTCCTACGCTAGCCTGCTTAACGCCCAGGTCAGCTCCTTCTCTTCTGCCCAGGGCATCAACGGTGCCCTTGGTATTCAGGGCACTTACCCCACTCTTTCGAGCTTCGTGACTGCCCTCAACAGTGACCTTGGTTCCGCCCAGAGCAGCGATCTCAACTCTGCCTACGCCGCCCTTTTGGTCACTTTGACCACTGACGTCTCTGCTCTCCTCAACAACCTTGCCAACAAGGCTGCCGATTTCACTGCCGTGTACGCTGGCAGTATTGTCCAGGGCGATATTACCGGTCTCTACGGCCCCTCGATCTCCATTGCCTCAAAGCTCCTCTCGCTTGCGTCTGGCCAGTGCGACCTCATCGCCTCGGTTGCCCCTGGTTTGGCCAGCCTTGATGCTGCCTTCTCGAGCGCTGCCAAGGCCTACACATTCTCGGCCACTCCCTTCCCCACTGCTGGCTGCACCGCCTCGAGCTCTTCCAGTGCCGCTGCTAGCTCGAGCTCTGCTGCCTCGAGCTCTTCCGCTGCCTCGAGCTCTGCCGCTTCCTCGAGCTCTGCTCCTGCCTCGAGCTCTGCTCCTACCTCGAGCTCTGCCGCTTCCTCGAGCTCCGCTGCTGCCTCGAGCTCTACCGCTGAGTCTAGCACCGCTGCTTCCAGCTCGAGCGCTCCCGCTAGCTCCTCGAGTGCTGCCCCCAGCACCACCGCTGCTCCCGCCACCAGCTCTGGTTACCGCTGCCGCGTGCCTGCCTCGGGCTCCGTGCCTGAGTACATCACTACCCTTGCTTAGGCCCGAAATAATTTTTGCCATATCTATTCCCTAATTCCAAATCTAAAGCGCGGCGCGGTGGCCACAAGGACCCCTGTCGCTACGGCAAATCTTGCTGCACCTCGATGCACCTCGATGCAGCGTGACGCTCCACCCGCAAGGGGGGGCACTGAAGTTATGCACGCTGACTCCTCACGGCGCAAATGCGCTCCGCAGCCGCATGCATTCAACAAAAATATAGTGCAGGTCTGTTGATGGCTGTAGAATAGCCAAGAGGCCCGTAACTAGTGTAACGCTTATGAGTTCGAGCAGCGCCGGGGGCCAGCGCCTTGGCCGGACTACCTGAGACGGCGGGCCGTGCGCCACACTTTTGCCACATGCTCCGAGTAAAACGGTTCTACCGAGTCCTTGCGATAGAAACCTCTTGCGACGACACGGCCGTGTGCCTTATAGACCGTCAAAAAACCCCAAAACTCATAGCCCATCGCAAACATACCCTCAACAGCTCGTATTCGGGCGGGATCATCCCCAGCGATGCCATGAGCTTTCACCTGTCTAGTGTGGGTCCGCTCGTGCAAGAGCTTCTCCGCGACCATGGTCGCCAAATTGACCTGGTTTGTGCTACACGTGGACCGGGTATGTACTCTAGCCTCGCCGCGGGCTTGCAGATCGGCAAGGGCCTTGCCCTCGCATGGGACAAGCCATTTGTCGGGGTGCACCATATGCTGGGTCACTTGTTGACGCCGCGCTTTTTTGTTCAAGGCCCCCAATTTCCATTTTTATCACTGCTAATTAGTGGAGGCCACACGATGCTCGTCCTGTCAAAGAGCGTGGCCGAGCACCGCGTTGTGGCCGAGTCTATTGATATCGCAGCTGGAAACGCCCTTGACAAGTGTGCGCGCCATTTGGGACTAGAGGGGATCATGCTCGGGAAGGAAATGGATTTGATGTGCCGTGAGGGCCCCGTAGAACCCTTGGACTTTGGGGTGCCGCTAGCTCTCGAGAAGCCCAACAATGGCGACATCCACCGCGCGGCGTTCAGCTTTGCCCACTATAGTTCTCTGGTACCCCGGATCGCCAAGAATCTGGGGCTGGACCCAGTAGCGGCGCAACCCGAGCCCGTGAAACGCGCGTTTGGCCTGAAATTTCAAGGCGCCGTGTTTGAGCACATTATGCGCAAGTCGCGGCTCGCTATCCAGAAGCTCGTGGATACTGGGGAGCTAGATCCGACCCAGCCGCTCGACTTTGTGCTGTCAGGGGGCGTCGCAGCCAACTCGATTCTGCGCCAAAAGCTCACGCAGATGGACTCGGCCGTACCGCTAAAATTTCACCTGACGCCGCTTGAATGGTGCACCGATAACGCTTTAATGATTGGTTGGGCAGGTATTGAAATGTATGAGGCTGGTCTGGGGCTTGGAGTCGCGGCCCCACCCGTGGCAAAGTGGCCCCTGCATGAGATTGCGCAACTCTGATAACTGTACATATGAAACTGGCGCGCTCCAATTCTAGCTACTCTGGCTCAACTGTTTAGCGCATAGTTGGCCGGAATTAAACGTGAATTAAGGCTCTATGCGAATCCATCACATGCCAAATTTTGTTGAGTGTTGAGGCAGGTGGGTCCACATATATATACCAAGTGCAGCTGCACCCCGGACCACCCTCAAGGAATGTCTGTCGTACTCAACCGCGCTGTTACAAGCTTCAACTATGTTTTGAAAAAGGCTGGTGAGGTGCTCGACCTTATCCCTTTGTAGTGTGCCTATTTGGTGCCGTGCCTGCCCCCTAGCCCCCCCATCTTCGTCTCACGCTACTGCCGCTACTCCATGCGCCCTCGCTTGTGCGCCTTGGCCCATGCCCTCGCTTAAACGCTTTGCTATAGAATACAATAAATATTAACCCGTGAATGGACACTCGTCTTTTGCCCGGCGGCTGGGAATGATCGGCTCCTCAGGGTACACCGCCTTGAGCATTTCCCACATCGAGTAGGACATCTCAGAGACAAACTGACTGCGGTCTTTTGATCCATAGTCTGGCTGCCTGAAATCTGCTGCCCCAAGGCGCGCCTCCAGGGCCCTATCCTCAACCACGTATGGGTCAGTCTCGGTCTGGTTCTCGGCCGGCTCATAGTCGGAGGGACGAATAAATAGGGGGCGAAGCAGCGGTACTTCCTTTTTGTAAGTAATGGCAACGGCATTATCGCGCACCAAAAAGCTGGTATAAAAGAGGTTTTCAATCGTTTGGCTGAACGAGTGCCGGTTGAATGCAAACTGGTAAATGGGGATGGGGGAGCTGGTCTCGAGGTAAATCTTCTTGAGCGCGAGCTTCACAGTCAGAATCGCCTGCACCTCCTGATTTTGCTGTTGCTCCTCGTCAAATGCAACAGTCTCCTTCGCAGGGCCCTGCTCACGATGGGCACGCACGGCAGCCGCGCGTTCCTTGACGGGAGGCGTGCTAAAGTGCCGTGTCACGGCGCTCACGTGTGCAACATCGCTCACAAAGCTTTGGTAGGCGGTAATAACAAACTCTTCCATGCCAGCAACGGCAATTTTTGTGGCCATTTGTTTCTCGAGCTGCTCATAGTCAAACTCATCCAGGACCATCGAGGAAGCCTGCTCATCGCATTTCACGAGACTGCTGAGCAGATTTTTGACGGTGGAGGCGTCTTTCTCGAGTAGCATCGCGTTGAGGCTATTTTGAGTGCGCCCCTGCCAGAGCGCGTTGACGCGGGGCTCGAGCTCGCTTAACGCGTTTTCACTATACTGGCCGGTGGTACGCATCTTGAAGATATCCTCCTCGATTTCCTCATACTTCATGAGCGTTATAGCATCCTGCTCGCGTTCGTTGACGCGCTCAGCGGTCATGTAGGTTAATTAAAATGTTTATTCATCGACGCGTCTATGAGCTTCTCGGCCTCGGGCACCGGCCGCATCAAGCAGCTCGAGCAGGACGTTGTGCACAAAATCGCTGCTGGAGAAATCATTGTGTCGCCCAAAAACGCCCTCAAAGAGCTACTTGAAAATGCCATTGATTCCGGGGCGACTAAAATCGACGTGGTGGTCGCCGACGGCGGCTTCAAGCTATTGCATATTACCGACAATGGCTCTGGAATTCATAAAGATGACCTGCCAATTTTATGCGAGCGATTCACGACCTCAAAAATCCAAGAGTACAAGGACCTCGAGAAATGCAGCACCCTGGGGTTCAGGGGTGAGGCATTGGCATCCATTTCTTATATCTCGAACTTGCAAGTTGTTACGAAAACTCGCGATTCCCCAGTTGCTACGCGTGCCACGTTTGAGGCAGGCAAGCTCGTGGCGACAAAGCCCACGGCCGGCCTTGACGGTACCCAAATTGTGGTGGAGAACTTATTTTACAACAACCCGGTACGCAAGCAGAGTCTGCGTGCCTCAAAGAAGCAAGAATATGCTCAAATACTCGAGATTGTGTCGAGGTACGCCGTGCGGTACAAGGGCACTTTTACCTGCAAACAGCAGGGCGATGCCCAGCCTACGGTTGTGGCCGAAGCTGCAACTATCGACAAACTACGGAGTGTGTTTGGAGCTGCGACTGCGTCCGCTCTCGTTCTGGTAGAGGCTGCATCGCCCGAGCACGGTATGGTTGCCACAGGCTATGTGTCGAGTCTGCAACATTCAACCAAAAACTCGCACGTTATCTTTGTAAATGGCCGTCTCGTCGAGTGCAAGCCATTATCTCGCGCATTGCAGCTGCTGTACAGCGCATACATCCCCAAGGATAACCCGTTTGTGTACTTGTCGCTGGAGCTGGCTCCTGAAAATGTCGACGTGAACGTCCACCCCACAAAGTCGCAGGTCTCGTTTTTGCACGAAACAGAGATTGTTACTGCCATTGTGGAAGCAGTACAGGAAACCTTGCAGTCTCAGGACACTAGCCGGACCTTCTCGACTCAGACCTTGTTGACGAGCTCATCACTGGCGCCTGTGACCCCGGCCAATTCCGCCTCAACTCCCCAGCGGTACGAGCACAAGCTTGTGCGCACCGACCCGAAACAAACGCAAATTGCATTTGTGCGCGCCACTGCCAAAACCGCGACCCCGATTCTCGAGTCGCCTACCAAGAACCGGCGCCAGCGCGAGTTAAACTCACCAAGCGATACCCTTGAGAGCTCAGAACTGAGTGAGTTCCCGGTGTTGGACTTCGAGACGCAGGATAGCCAGCGACTGGGCAAGTCTCAAGGATCTACCGATATGTGGCAAGGGGCCAGCGCTGGCCAGAGTGGCAGCCAGGGCGGTAGCCAGGGCACTGAAACAGAAGAAGTACCGAATCTGCAATCGATTGCGACTCTCAAAGAAGAAATCAACAATAATGTCTCGCTCAACTTGACGCAAATCCTCTCTGAACACACCTACGTGGGCCTTGCCGACGCAGACCGTGCGCTCGCAGCTATCCAATACGATGTGCGCCTTTACTTGGCAGATTATAATGAGCTTACACGGGCCCTGTTCTACCAAATTGCACTGGTTGATTTTGCGACTTTTGGTACCATCCACCTCGGCAGCGGGCTGCCGTTGGAGGAACTGCTGGCGCTGCATGACGATACGGCCAAGCTGGTACCCGAGATTATTGAGATGGCGCCCATGCTCGAGTTGTACTTTAAGATACGGATCACTCCTCAAGGGACGCTGAACCAAGTCCCGCTTTTGCTGGCAGACTATACGCCGCCAATGTCGCGCCTGCCGCGGCTGGTGGCCGACCTCAACCAGCTCTGCTGGGCAGACGAACTAGAATGTCTGGGCGGGATCTGCCGCGCAATTGCCGCATGGCACGTCCCCGATCGGCCCTCGAGTGGCGAGATTCGCGTACTTTTCGATGCGCTCAAGGTGCGGTTTGTGGCCACAATGGACCTGCGCGAGGCAGTGGTGGAGATTGCAAGCCTGCCTGGCCTTTATAAAGTTTTTGAGAGATGTTAATATGTACATAAGACTAGAGTTTCCAGTCGGGGGCCTCTTCCACTTGCAGCTGGTCGATCATTGCATTGACGCGCGTGATACGGCACTTGAAACTGCGTGTGGCCTCAAAACTCTTTGGGGACTCGAGCTCCGCAAACACCTTGTACTCTGGCACCCACACACGGTGCAAGTTGGGCGAGATACACTCGGCGTAAATGGCCTTGGTGGGCTCAAGCGAGTCTTGATGCTGCTCAAGCCACTTCAAGATCCAGAACCGGTCTGTTTGCTTTTGGAAACTCTTTACAATATTTTGACTCGTTGAGATCCATGGAATCATGTTGTCGAGCTCGGCCTTGCTCAGCGGCGGCTGCTCGCCCAGCAGGTGCGCCTCGAGCTGCAGATGCAGCAGAATGTCTTGAGCGCGTCGCAGCGGCGACGTGCTAAAGGTGTAGAGCCCAAGACCTGCAACGCGGTGTGGGGCCGGACTTGTGGACTCAATACTGGAACGAAGGGCGCTCAGCCACTCAAAGCCAACAACGCTCTGCTTGTGAAACTCGGCCGCTTGCTTTTCCGTGTGGAAGAAAAAGTCGTTGGATCTAAAGATGCACGGAACATTGTTCTTGAAGCAATAGTTTGCAATTGCCGAATTGGCCTGCAGCATGCACTCGGAAACCAGCAGCTGCGCAGCATCGGCTCCGAGGTACTCAAGCGTCACCTTGTGGCTCCGATCGGCCTTGGGCTGCATGTTGGACTGGAGCACCATATCGGTAATTGCGTGGTTGGCGCGGCGTTTGGCTCTAAACGCTTTGGCAAGCTCGTACATCAAGCCCAGATCCTTTTGGGTTTTCTCTTCAAGCAGCTGTTGCACGGCCCCATAGTCGAGCCGCACAACGTACTTGAGGGTCGTGGCACGCACCTCGGTGCGCAAAAGTGCACCAGACTGCTTAAATGTCATGTCCATCGTGAGCGCACGGTTGTTGTTTGCGAGCGAAAACTTGTCTGCAAAGGCGCGCGGCAACATGTTGCGGCGCTCGTGCGGCATATAAATAGTTGTGGGCCGCTTGCGCACTGCCTCAATTAATTGCAACGGGTCTTCGAATGCGCTGCTTGGGTTGGCAATGTGCACGCTCACCACGGTATTTTGGCCCTGTTGGCGCACACTGATTCCATCGTCCACCTCGGTGGTATCTGCGCTATCGATGCAATACACAACCTCTTCAACGCTTGAGCGTTTACCCTCAAGACGATCAAACCCCTTCTCAGCTACCTCGGCGAGATGCTCGTTGTGGTTTGGCTCCAACAGCCACTGGTATGCGGTGCGGTCCATAAACGGCCCCAGCTTGTGTAGCGCCCCAAAGCTGTTTGCCCAGCTGAGCGCCGTAGTTTGGGTGATGGGGTTGTGCTCTTTGAACGGCAGATCAACGTTGCGAATAATTTGCAAGGCAGTGCCCTCGCTGAACGGGTTGGTGGTGCTGAGGTTGTCGAGGGCATAGTCCTTGACATAGTCCACGTAAAGCGCCGGTACTTTGTTATTCTCTAGAGAGGAGACGCTCCTTGCGGCTGCCTGAATGTGTAGGCGCTCCTGGGCGCGCGACTTTATCACCACAAAATCCTTTTTGGAAATGCCAAACTCGAGGCGGATCTTATCGCGCACAAGGTGGTGGTCAAGCACCATTCGCATGGCCACAATAAATACGGGTGAAAGAGCAGGCTGGTGTGAGCTAATGGGCAACGGAAACTCGATTGATTCCAGGCTCGAGGCGCTGTGCTCGTAGAGCTGCACCATACGCAGAAAATCATACAGACTCGCTGTGACTGCTTCAGAGTCCTTTTGGCACAGCAGAACCAAGTCGCACACCACAGGCACCAAGTTACGCGCCAACGCGAGGGCATCGTTCTGCAGGCTGCCCAAAGCGTACCCGACGTACTGGTAAAACTCGACAGAGACAGCGGTATTGTCACTATTCAAACAGTCCTGGAGTACCTTGGAGGACTCATCGACTAGCGAACCAAGCCTAGCAGTGATCATGGGCAGTGCAATCTCATGGGTGACGCCCTTGGCGTCGCAGGCCAGAAGGGGAAGGTCAAACGAATCAGGAAGCTTGACTACTGCGAGAACAGTCGTAGAGACCATAACAAAGTCGCCTGGCCTTATTCTTTGCTTCAGGTCGGTCCATTTAAGGTGATTGTGTGAGACTGAAATTCGCTCAGATTTTGAATCAAGGGCTTTGCGGTCGCTAAAGGTACGTTCTTCGGCGTTGGCTAAGATCTGGTTCCAAGACTTGACCGGCCGTTCCTCGATTTTCTCGGAAACAGTGGACAACGCTCGCAGAAGCGCTCGCACCCGCAGTCTCTGCATAGTCAGTCAGATCCGGTCGATGGGCCAAGGCTCGAGGCAGGGGGGAAGGTTTGCACGAGGTCTGCACTGGCCTAATATATAAATTAAAATAATGTCAACAGGGGAATTACCAAGAAACTGGCCAAGGCGCCCGAAACGAGACCCAAACTGATCACCATTCCAATGAGACCGCCAGCCGAGGAGCGCTGCTCCGGGGCCACGCACAACGGCGTGTATGAGATGCTGGCCGAGATCAGGTGACCATTTGTGATACCGTAGAGGGTCATAATTACCGAATACACTGTATCGCTGGGGTTGTTGAGCCAGGTGACGATGAGCAGCAGCGGAATAAACAAAATGCGTGCGTAGGCATAAGTGACCAACGTACGGGGGTTATTAATTTGAAACCGTGCACTCTCGCACATAATACGGCCTCCGAGATCACCCGCATTCCACAGCAGCATATTGAGAGGCACAAAGTAGCGCATCTTGATGTGGCGCGACTCGACGTAGTTGACAAACACTGTAAAGCTCAGAGACACCATAAAGCCCATAAAAATGGACAATGCGGGCGCTTTGATAGCAAACGCAAGATCTTTGAGTGAGTGAGCACTGTCCTCTAGCACATTCTCTTCTTGACTGAGCTCGATGTGGGACTCGACTGTTTTGCCCCTAAAGGAGTAAAGAACGTATGCGCAAAGTGCAAAGGAGCTCAAGAATAACACAATAACTGTGCGCAACTCCTCTGCAGGGTTGTCTGAGAGCGTTGCAATGGCACGTGTGCCAAGATCTCCCAAGCTCTGAATCGTCTCGACAACGAGGTCATTGGTATTCGGGTCAGGACCTCCAGCCTTGGGGGTCTTGTCGCTACCACTAAGACTGAGAGCAAGGCCAAAGATTGGCGGCACAATACCCGATAGAGCCTGCCCGATGAGCACTGCACGCGCCTCCTTACCGCCTGGAATAGCCTGAGTAATTGCATTCACGCCATTCTGAACGTTGGTTGTACCGACAGAGATAAAGCACACAAAGAACAAAATCAAATAGAAATAGGGCTTGGGTGCCACATTGAGCCACGTTAGCAGGCTAAGAATCAAAAAGCCCAATCCGATCATGAATTGGCCGAACCAGACGCGCCATCCAAAGTTTTTGGGGTGCATTGCAAGATATGTGCTCACACTGAGGTTGATCATCGTCGACGCGAGCATCACGCACGACGAGTACGAGCGTTGCAAGCCGGGGTAATCTTGGAGGTACGGCCCAATAAACATTGAGGCGGTGATGAAACAGTTCCAGGGCCACAAATATGAGGTCCCAATGCCTACATACACCAGTTCAGACATGACTCTAAAGTGCAAGAACTGACCAAGCTTTTTAGGCTCGGGCTTATCTCCTGGGTAAGGGTACGCTGAGGGTTGATCCGGGACATGCCGAGTGATCCGTCTCTGTGACGCCGTTTTCTTCTTTAGGCAGAGGCCTTTGTGGCTCTTGCTTTCGTCGAATTGACTGGCTAACGTGTAGACTTGAGGCTTGAGACTTCGAAACCAGTAGGAACAAATTGGAATCCAAGCTTACGCCTTGAGTGTACTTAGTTGTACATACAGCTATGTTCAAAACAGGGCAGGGACAGGATTAAGACGTGTTCGTAGACGAGTTAGAGTCCTATTTCAGGAGTCTTCAGGTCCTGGTTATCTTGGCACGTATCATCCATATTGGCGATGACTCTTTTGATCCCCACGCGATGCCCTACGCCTATACCTACAAAAGCACCATGCAGACTCTACAAAGAGAAATAGCAATTACTATATGCAGACCCTACCGATCGCACGTCAATTCTGCACCCCAGAGAACGCTCCCCACAGACTGCACACCATGCATTCTCCCAAACCGAATTAAGCTAGCCGCTCAAACCTGCTCAAACCTGCTCAAAACTCCCAACGGCTCTGGTTACCCCACTTTGCTCCAGGTACCCTCCCACCTGACATGCTCGAACCACCTGCTAGATCGCACTCGGTTAGCTCGTCCAACGATGTGGGCAACACTCTTGTTGACACCAACATTCCGAGCTTCAAGACGTCGCATGGCACTTACACGGGTGTCGACTGCGTGCTGGTGGCGCTGCCAATGCCTCACTCCAGCGAGCTCTCAAATGGGCCCATAAACCCACTTTTGTGCGATTCGCTTGCCCCCAGCACCCACACTGCTGGCGTACGGGTATCAATCGCGCACTACGTTGCTTCGAAACCCTTGCGTAGGCTTCCTCGCAACAGCCTCAGCCGTAGCAAAAGCTCGTTCATCAGCCGCGCTTCTGCCTACGAACGGCTCACAAGGCTCCTGAAAATGGACCAGGACTTTGACGCAATGTGGGTCGCGGTCGGTCGTTCAATTCAGCTGCTGCCGTTTGCCCCGGTAAAGAGTGATCCGTTGTGGAGAATCCTCTTCACAAAGGCGTGGCCGATTTGCCATGTGGCGGGTGCTGGTCTCGGGCTCGTGTGCGGTATGTCCTCGGGAGACATTATTTGGCTCGACGCGCAGTCAAACAAGTACACCAGGCTCAATAAGAGCGGTAATTTGACCCGCGCTGCCGTGACCTCTATCGCGTGGCTTGGCGCCGAGCAAACCCAAGTTGTGGCCGGCCATGCCGACGGTAGTGTTGGAATTTATGAGCTTGACCGCGAGGACGGCCCCGATGTCATTCTGCAACCCCAAAGGGGCGCCGCTTTGCTCCAGCTGTACGCGCCCCCTCAGCCCGGTACCAACCCGGTGCAGGCGTTCAAAGTTAGCAATGCACCCATCACCGATGTGCTTGTTAGTGGCGAGCTAGTGTATTGCACGTCACGCGACGGGTACTTGAGGGCCCTTCACACCGAGGACCACGTTGTTGGGCCGATCGCTCACTCTGAATACGGCGGCATGTTTGGGGTCGCCTTGAGCCCCGACAACAGGTTTCTGCTTGCTGGTGGCGAGGACGACGCCATTTATGTCTATGAAACGCTTAAAATGCAGCTGCTGTGCAAGCTTGTGGGTCACAGCTCATGGGTGCGCCGTATCAAGTTTGACCCCTTTAACACCGATGAGGGCCTCTACAAAGCGGCATCGGTGGCAGAGGACGGCAAATTGTTGCTGTGGGAGTTTGACAATGAAACTCTACTCGAGGGAAACAGCATTTTGTTCCCCCAAGCAACGATTACGCCTGCACTACCCAAGGTGAGCCAGGTGCCCTTAACCGACGTGTTTTTCCAACAATCGGCAGTCAGCGCTGCGGGCTCCGACGGTCGCGTTTGGACCTGGGCGCGCCCAGAATAGATCTCGATCGCGAGTAAACATTAACTAAGAGGATAAGGAAAATAAGAAGTCAAGGCGCGGAGAATACCGGCCCAAACAAACAAGATCTCGCGCATATTATGGCTTTGAATAGTTTGGCTCATCTATTTATGGCGTTTTCCTAACCCCTCAGGGGTCGCCTATTGTGCGTGGAAGCCTGTCGCTTGTCATATTTTAGCTGCATGATATTCATAGCCTGAGTCACGCCCCCTCAAACTCGCCCCATTTTTTCCTGTATCGTGCAACACGTACATTGCACCCAGTCGCAGAAATCGACAGGGCGCTCCGCATGGCACCGCATGGCACCGCACACCGCGTGCAGGCCAAAAATTTAGGTCGCTTAGCCGCATACTAAGCGCAAGCCAAGCCCTCGGCGCTGCGGTGCTCCGAACTATGCAGCTATCACATGCCATGAGCTTTGCCCTTCGTAGACCTATTGCGTTGCCTAGCTAATCTGGGGCGTACTGCGTCCCTTCAAATAAGCGCGATTTAACCGAGGCAAAGACCCCGCGGCCTGCATAATTAGATATCGATCGGTAATGACTAGTCCCTCCAAGAGGGGTGTCACCTTACACAGAAAAAATACGCGTCAAAATACACGATGAGATGCCCTGTTTCAGAAAGCGGGCTGAGATACGTGCCCCTACAAGCTTCACGATGCCGCCTGTGTCTTCAATAGCCACAAATCGACGGGCTGTGCTATCGATCGAGAAAACATCGGCCCTAACCCCGCATTATGCATGACCCATGCGCAGCCATAGCCCAAAAGTGTCGTCCGATTCCATTCCCCTAGAGGATGGCAAACCTTAACGGCACGGCAAAAAGCCTCACGACTCTAAGTCATGATATTGTTCTTAACAGCATCCTGCCCTACCTCACACTGCGGGACCTTTGGAACCTGATTGAAGCGCTACCGGAGCTCGAGCAGGTGGTCGATGCCTACAAGCCGTGGGGGTGGCACTATGCGAGAACAAAGGATGTTCCTGAGACGTTTATGTCTTTTCGGGAGTTTTACCCTAAATTCCAGGGCATCTACATTTGGGGATTTATGCAAAAGGACACTTCTATGGCCAAATGGATTGCCTCCCGCCCGACCGCGCAGCTCGAAGAGGACCGCGGGCCCATCGTGTTTAGTATTCGCCAGCGCCAAGGTATCTTCCGCAATGATTATGGCTTTGATTTGCTCAAACCGCTGCGCCTTGACTACGACATTGATTTCTACTGTGCACAGATTGCGCTCGGGTGCTACCTCATTTCAAACGGTTATCTATTTGTTCGCGTGCCTGGTGCCGGCATAGAGCCTTTACCACGCCTCACAGACTGCCGCCAGGGCTCGCTGACCCAGACCCAATTTGGCGCTCAAGTCGAGCAGATGGACGGCACACAGCACATGATTTTGCCCGTGAGTGATACCAAGGATAAGCGCATCAATGTTTTCAAGTTCCCCTTTCCTAACCGCGCCCATTGCTGCGGCTATAGCACCAATGGCCTCTGGTCGGCTATTGACGGGATGGGTATCATTGAATTCTCCACAACCTATAACGGCGGTGATGATTACAAGGTGGTTTTCCCTAATTTGCCTGAAAACGGCCGCTGGATGTACTGCTTTTACCGTCGCGTCGTCCACGACAACAAAGTAAACGGCGAGGAAGAACTGCTTCCCGAGTACCGCAACTGCGCCATTTTCCTTGGTGAGAGTGGTCAGCTATATTTTATTGGCCCTCAGCGGTATTGGCACCATAAGGAGCACCGCGTGCTGCATGTTAACGATTGGCAGGAGATGCGCGCTCACACCCCCTCTATGCACAACTGGGACGAGACGCTGGTGTGCCACAAGATTGTAACACGCCTAGATGACCAGCTCCAGCATGAACTGGGCCCGGTGCAAGCCCCGCATCTGTTCCAGTTTTGCGTCTGGGGCTACCGCTATGGCATTGGCGTAGACGAGCGCGACGCGAGCGTCTTGTATTTTGACTGCAACGATCGCATCACAAATGGCCCGTTTGTTGCTTCAAGTGAGATTGCCGGGATTGGCCTCTATGGCATTGGCCTTGACGGCTTTGTTTATCGCCTCGACTTTTTGACCAGCGAGTGGTCACGCATCCCGGGGATCTCGGGTGCCAAAAAGATCTTTTCGACTCTAGTCAGGTGTAGAGATCAGCTTGTTGAGCTCAGTTCCGTCATGATCCTCACCCACAGCGGCGAACTGTACCAGCTGGGCTACCACCAAGGAGCCACCATCCTACACCAGGGCCAGACTCGCGAGGTGCCGGCGCCTCAGCTGCGGCTAGATCCGTCGCGCGTGGGCCACTATATCACAGCGCCAGGCGTGAATCCGCGGCGCCGGGTGTTTATGAACCCATTCAGCGACAGACCCCGCAAGATTAATCTGCCGGGGTTTGTCGAGGATATGGGCTATGTCTACAGTGAGAGTTTACTGTACGTTGCTCTGGTTAAGGATTGGCAGCTGACTGTTTAGCTCTTTCCTTCCCTCATCCCCCTAATGCATCTCGGGCAATAAATATATAGCTACAAACTCTGTGCCTAGCTTCGTTCACTTGGCCGGCGCTGCAGCCGGTCAATCACCGCTTTGAGGCGCGTTGCCTTGGCCGACGCATCAGGAATGGACGACGTGCGCGGGGCATGTGCCGGTGCGGCCGCGTGTGCGGGCACGGCGGGCTGCGGCGGCGGCGACGGCAAAAGTGGCGAGGTGTGGCCCTGCGAGGTGTGGCCTTGCGAGCTTGAAGCCAAGCGCGACGGGACCCGCGGGGGGTTAGCGTCTCTCATCGGGTCCCGTAAGGGCTCCCGCAAGGGCTCCCACAGAGAGTCCCGCCTGGTGTCCCTCGGCGGGCTCGTGAGGTCTGCGCGGGAGGATTCGCGCGTGCGCAGCGGTGACAGCAGCTCGTCGTGCGAGTTTGAGTGGACGCGCGTGTGCGTGCGAGAGTTGGTCCGTTGGAGGCGCGAGCTTGACCGGGAAAAGTCTCGCGAGTCGCCGCGCGGGTCGTTTCTCAAATCAGGGCTGCGGGTGCCATGCGCGGCGTGGGCAGGCGTATGAGCAGGCGTATGAGCAGTTGCTCGGGTCGCTTCATCGCGCGGCGCCTTGTCGTCTTGGTAGGCCCTGAGCATATCGCACAAGAGCACGCAGAGGGCATCGATATCGCCAGCATCAACGCCGTCGTAGAGGGCGATAGTCTGCGCAACAACGCGTTGCAGCAGCACCACCACCAAATCGCCGGGCATGTCGTGTTTTGCCGCCTGAACCGCCCCCAGCAGCTGGCGCTCAGCGTCGCGCTGGTAAGTGAGCTCGAGGGGTCCCTGGGGGTGGCCCTGGGCGCTCTGAGGGGCGGGGGGCATCGGCGCCGCATCTCTAGCCAAATAAAAACTGTTGCGGTTACTCGACTGCTGCGAGCTGAGCGAATAAGTGCGTGTGCGCGAGGGGGTGGGGGCGGCGTGCGTCACGGGACGCACATGCGCCCGGTCATCGACGCTGTCGAGGGACGCGTGCGATACATCGCCTATTGAGCGGTCGCTTTTGAGGCGCGCCAGCAGCTCGCTGGTCGAGTTCATTTGGTCGCGCAGGGACCTTCGTTCCATGACAGAGCAGAGCCAGTGCAGGGGTGGTGACACACGTAACAAAGGGCACTGCAGGGGTGCCATTAATGTGGGAGATGCAAAAACCAGTTCGCTCAACGTAGATAAGCCTGCGCGGCTCGGCATCTTTACTTGAGACCTTTCTGGGGCTGATATTATATTTTGATGGTGGCCCTGCAAGCGCCTGCATGTGCCTGCAGCCTAGCTTAGGCCCAACGCCTGGTCACCAGGGGCCCACCTCTCTCTCTGGCCAGCCTCCAAAGCCCCTTTACTACTTGCGCAAAACAAACCATAGTTATTATATACATCTACTCCAAGACAACCTTACCGCCAAGCGCGTCAATGGTGGCCTTGATCTTCTCGGCGTCCTCCTTGGGCACGTTCTCCTTGAGAAGCTTGGGCGCGCTCTCGACGAGCTTCTTGGCCTCGACCAGCGACAGCCCAAGCAGGGTCTTGACCTCCTTGATGATCTTGGGCTTGGACTTTGCGTCAAAGCTCTCGAGCTTGAGAGAGAAGATCATCTTCTCCTCAACGGGCTCGGCAGCGACCTCCTCGACGGGGGCGGCAGCCGCGGGCGCAGCGCCAGCAGCAGGCATCGAGATATCGGGGATGTTGAGGCGAGTCTTGAGCTCGGTAACAAGGTCCGAAGTCTCGAGAATGGTGAGCTTGGAGATGTCGTCGACAATGGCGCTGATCTTGGCGCTGCTGTTGAAGCGTGTGCTGTTAACTCCAACGCGAGAGCCGCAACGGGCCATGCGCAAGCCAGAACGCAGAGACACGCGAGAGAGCATCATTTGAAAATTTGTCAGAGGCTCGACAGGTGAAATTTCAACTGTCGCGCGGCCCGCTTACGTTACCTCTCTCTGTACATGGCGAGCTTTCGGTTTTGTCTCGAGTGCAACAACATGCTGTACCCCAAGGAGGACCGGGTAAACCACCAGCTGCTGTACTCGTGCCGCAACTGCATGTACACTGAGCGCAGCGACACGAGCCTTATCTACCGCAACGAGCTCATTACGCAGCTCGCCCCGACTGCAGGTACCACCGAGAACCTGACGACCGATCCCACTCTGCCGCGTTCCAATCAAGAGTGCCCGCAGTGCGCACACCACGGATGCGTGTTTTTCCAGAGCCAGCAGCGCAGGGCGGAAACAAACATGATCCTGTTCTATGTGTGCACGGCTTGCAGCCATATATTTAGGTTACACGAGTAGCGGCGGCGATCGGGGTCAGTGCACAAAAGAAGGAAAAAATGTGTCCCATCACATATGTCCCATCACTTTTCTCCTGCGTTGACGCATGCCAGCTGCGCCAACTTAATATTTATAGCAATGACTAAACAAACTCCCCCCTTTCCTCTATGCTCACGTCTCTTGTGTGGAGTCTCGCGCTGTTTGTGGGCACCGCACGGGCCAACTTTGACCTCTCAACCGATGAAAGCACGTACTCGAGCTCAGACACGATGAAGCTGTCGTGGACAGACGACGGCTCTCAGCCCAGCATCAGCAACTATGCCACGGCAAACGTCTTGTTGTGCACCTACACAACCAACAATAAGTTGGACTGTCCGATCACCTTGGGCAAGGGCGAGGACATTAGCAGCGCCACGGACCTCTCGTTTGACCTCAGCACCGTCGCGAGCGAGGGCGCCTCAGGCCAGTACGTGGTGCAGTTTACCGGTATTTCGGGCTCCGACGCTTCGACCTATACGATTGTTTACATGCAGAGCTGGATTACCTTGACCGGGTTTACCGGAACTGCGGCCGCAAACTCGGGCGACGTTCCCTCGGGCGGTAATTATGGCTCCAGCGACGATGACGATTTGCCTGGCGCAACCGACACAATTCCCAGCGAATACAGCAACTTGGCGTCGTCCTGGGAGACTCCTTACTTTTACCAGCACGGCCTCACGCGCTACGCGCCGTTCCAGCCCACGCCCAACTCGTCAGTCACCATGCCGATGACCCTGACGCGGCGGCACAGCACGTCGAGCGTGTCCGTGTTCACGGTGAACGTGCACACGCCCTTGCCGATCACAACGCTCACTCCGAGCCCCAGCATCACCATCACGCGCCACCAAAACTACGCGACCACCCAGACTCGCGGCGGCACAGGGCGCCCGGCAACGCGCGTGACCGCGACCGCGGTCGTGCGCGCCAAGCGGTGGGTGGACTAAATCCAAATTGCATACCGTTCAAGTTCAAACGTTCGGAGTATATATACTTATTATTATTGTAGAAAGGGCGGCTCGAGGGAGGCCTTGGTGGATAGGCGCAAGTCGCTGAGGCTGAAACAGCCCGGTCTCCTTTTTTTTACTTCGAGGATCGTCCAGGTAGATGAGCTGCAGGTAGGGACTACATATATGTTTGGGCTACTTTTGAGCTGAACCCCGCTCGTTTGTGCCGCTAGAGGGCGTGCGCGGGGCTCTGACAGCCACATAGAGCGCCGCGACGTACTCACACGCTCTACCGATATTAACCGTCAATCTCTCTGATGCTATGCTATTTATTCACTCATGACCTCGTCCTCGTCCTCACTTCCGCTCTCGCTCTCAGAGCCCTCGGCCTCGCCATCCTCCTCAGATCCCTCATCCTCAGGGACCTCCTTGGACTGGCGCAACACCTTGAGCCTCTCATCGCGCACCTTGCGGCGCACAACAACAAACTGGCCAAGGGGAGTCTTCTCCCACTCCAAGTCTTTGAGGAATGCGGCAACCTGCTCCTTGTCACGGGGGCCAAAGTCCACATTAGACCGCTTGCGCAGCACAAGCTCGCTGTTGGCATCCACGCGATCGGCAAAGGTCTGAAGCTGCTTGTTGAGGCGCACATTTTGCGTGTTCTTTTTGGCAAAACGCTTGATGGTGACCATCATGGGGCCAGCAATCTCAGGGAACGCAATGTTCTTGCTGTACAGCACGAGCGACTCGGCGAGCAGATCCACAAGCTCCTCGTTAAGACCGTTCTGGTAAACCTGGGTGCCGACATACGACTCAGGGGCGTGGATGTTGTGCTCAAAGTCAAACTGGCCAAGCGAGCTCTTGAGAGCCTTGCGGGTAATGGCTGTACTCTGGAGCACCTCGAGCAGAACGCTATTGAGGGGAATGTAAACACCAGTGTGGCGGCACAACCGCACCAGGCTGCGCACAAGGTAGAACCGCAGCGGCAAGTACGCGGGCTTGGGCACAAGATTGAGTGTGCGCAGCGTGATCTGGACAAGGGGGTGGATCAGCTGCAGCAGGGGGCTTGAGCTGTTTGTGAGGTCTGCAGGCATGTCTTCCTTCTTCTCAGCCTCAAGCTCGCCAGCACCAAGCGCAATCACGCGGCTAAAGTAGTCGAGGGACTGCACGTACTGCCAGGTGTAGATAACCTTGACGTCCATATCGGGGTTTTTCTTTTTGTCGAGAGCGCTCTTGAGGTTAAGAGCCAGCGTGCGCACCTGCTGGAAAGCCATCTGGTAGCCCTTGGATGCATCCACAGTGTAGAGCATACCAAACAGGTTCTTGGCCAAGTTGATGCTCTCAAGGGTGTGAACGTTGGTGGTTTTGGCAAGACGCAGCAAAGCCTCGTAGCCGCTCTTCAGAAACAAATCAAGCAGCGAGTTAGGGTACTGCGTGCACGCCTCCTTGATCACGCTAAAGGTAACCAGTTTGGGCTCGTCGTCAATGTTGGGGTTGACCAGCACCGAGCAGAAGCTCTTGACGAGGTCCTTGAGGCCCTTGAGGTGCAGAAAGTAGGGCATGCACTTTTGCAGAGCGCCCAGAATTTTATTGATGCGCTTGTTTGTACCGTTCTTGAGGAGCGAGCCCAAGCTCTTGGCGTAGGCCTTGAGGGCACTATCCAAGCTCTTGAAGCGCTTGTTTTGCACGGCCAGCTGGTTCTTGTCGAGAGCAAGCATCTCACGAAGGGCTACAGGCAAAGGACCAAGCGCCAGGTTCATCAAGGCATCCACGGCCTTGAGATCGGCGATCTGCTCCTCGTTGGCAAACGCCTTGATGATGTCGCGGGCAACCGCAGGGCTGCCGCTAAGCTGTTTCTCCCAATCATGGACCTGTTTAACAGTCAGGGCCTCGGCCTCAGGCTCGCTCATTTCAGCGTCGTCGTCCTCATCGCTCGAAGCCTCAATACCGTTAAGGTATTCTTGTTCCTCCTGATCCACGAGCTCGTTGTCGTCACCGCTGGCCTCGGAATCACTCAAATACTTTTCAAACTCGGGGTCCTCTATTTGCTTGGCCTCGGGCTCCTTGATTGTAAACGGGTTCTTGGGCTGGGCAGGGCCCTTGGGGCCGCTGCTGGACTTTTCCGGGCGAGCATTCTTTTTGCGGAGCCTGTCGCGTTTGATTTTGTCCTTGAGATGGTTTTTCTTGAATTTTTTAGACTGCTTGACAGTACCCATTTAGTAAGAAATTTTTGAAATTTCAGTTTATCTACTTTGAAGGGGTGTGTAAGCCAGCTGCATGGTCCCTGCGAGGGTCTGCACGACCTCTCTTAGCACGTTTAAGCACTCTTCAGCGCACATAACTATATACATTACCTTCTCTTCTCCTCCTGGGCAAACCGCACCCGCACCGTACCGTTGACATCGGCCTCTGCGCTCGTCACGTACATGGGCTTGGTGACCTCGTGCGACACAATGGCGTTCTTGTCGTTGGCGACGTTCGACACACTGCCGACAAAGCCGGCCGCAGAGGCAAGCTCTTGCGACACAAACGGCAGTACGCGACCAGGAATGCGCTGGTTCACCAGCAGGCCGTGCCTCGTGTTTTGCGTGGTGCCCTTGAGCGCGTAGCTCAGGCCAATGGCTGTGCTGGGCCTGTCGCCGGTTGTGAAAGAGTTGGACGAGTCAAAGCCCATAAACGAGTTTGCCATTTGCGGGTTGGTGACACTAAACCCGGCTCCGGGAGGACCATAATGCTCGTGCTGATTCTGGGCGCTTTGTTCGCGCTTGCCGGTCACGTACCGCGCGTACTCAAGCCTTTTGGCTGTGGCACTCTTAAAAATGCGCTGACGCTGCTTGGGGCTCAAATCGCGCATCTTTTGCGTCGGCCTGGGTCCAACGCTGAACAGGCTGGGAATCTCGCTGTGAGAGCGCACCAGCCCGACCGAAGCACCCGTCTCGGCAAACTTTTGCACCCGGCGTGCGTGGGCGGCATCGTACTCGACCTCGGGCATGCCAAGGCTGTTGTCGAGGCCCGAGTGCGCGATGAGCACCGACTTGGCTTTTGAGGGCAAAGCGTGCTTCAGGCCCCAGTTGCGGCGGTGGTGGCTCGCACTGGTGGTCTTGATCACCTGCTCACTGGGCAAACCAGCCACTTTGGTCTTGATCTCGGGCAAGGAAACCACCCTGCTGTGCTGCAAAAGGTTTTTGAACATGCTGACAGAGGACAGGCAGAGGTGCGCCATGGGTATTGGTGCAGTGAAAAGTTGCGCATGGGGGTGTGGTTGTAGCAAAATTTTAGTGAAATTTAGATTTCGAGGTAGAGTTTTGAGGGAAACATTCAGATTGTATCTTGTAAAGCGTGCGCCAAGTGGTCCAAACTGGGTGCATGTTGGGTGCCCCCTCATTGTGGGACCAGTAGAATCAGTCCACAGAAAAATGTATGCATATAGAGATAGTCTACCTAAAACGTATCGCTCAACTCCAGCTTGGGCGCAATGTTCATTGCCATCAGCTCCTGGAACAGCAGCTTGGCTGCGTACGGGATCTGCATGCGCACAAGGTGCTCCTTGGACTTGCACACCGTGCACCACCCGTGGGCGCCCATGAGGCCGCACTGCTGGCACACGTCCACATCAAACACATCCGAGCTGTACATGAGACGCTCAAGCAGCAGCTGCGACGCGCCGTAGGCAATGACGCAGTCGCGCTCCATTTCACCGAGACGCAGACCACCGTCGCGCGAGCGACCCTCGGTCGGCTGGCGGGTCAAAACAGTGCGGGGACCGCGTGCACGAGCGTGCATCTTGTCCATGACCATATGCTTCAGCTTTTGGTAGTAAATGGGGCCAAAAAAGATGTAGGCCTGCAGAGGTTCGCCCGTGATACCGCTGTAGAGCATGTCCTTGCCGCTATAGTTGTAGCCATTATCAACGAGAATCTGGGACATTTCACTCAATTTGGAGCCGCCAAAGCACGTACCGTACTGCAGCTTACCGTTGAGCAAGCCGGCCTTGCCGCTAACAAGCTCAATCATCTTACCGACCGTCATACGACTGGGGAAACCGTGGGGGTTCATGATGATATCAGGCGAGATACCGTCATCGCTGAAGGGCATATCCTCTTGCTGCACAATGATACCGCACACACCCTTTTGACCGTGGCGAGACGAGAACTTGTCGCCAAGCTCGGGGCGGCGAGTCTGGCGCAACAGCACCTTAACGAGCGGCTGCTCGCTCTCAGATACACTGAGCAGTACCTTGTCGACATAACTCTTTTCAGGGGCCTTGTAGATGAGGGGCGACTCGCGGAACTCAACGTCGGCTCCAACGGTTGCAATCGGGTTACCATTCTCGTCATTGTTGATGGGCACATGCTTGTTGACGTAGACCTGGCCCGAATCAATGGGGGAGCCCACACCGGCAAGACCATCAGCCTCGAGGGCCGCGTGCGGGAACACAGGCCGCTTGCCCTCGACGCCATCAACGTTGAAGACCTCGTACTTGACACCCTCAAGACGATCCGAAGTCTGGTTACCGTAGCGCTTGAGCACAGCAGTGGCCTTCTTCATAGTTTGACAGCGACCAAACCCGCGATCCAACGAGCTCTTGTTGAGCACAAGGGCATCCTCGATATCGTAGCCCGAGTACGACATTACGGCAACCATGGCGTTCTGCCCTGCCGGCAGCTTGTCGTAGTCTATAAGCTCAATGGTTTTGGTCTTAACCATAGGCTGCTGGGGATAAACCATCAGATAGAGCAAGGTGTCGATGCGGCTAAACTGGTTGTAGGCAATTGCACCAATTGCTTGTTTACCCATGGCACATTGATAAGTGTTACGAGGACTCTGGTTGTGGTGGGGGTACGGAATCAGGCCCGCCACAGCACCAAGCACTGTGAATGGCTCAATCTCGAGGTGAGTGTGCTCGGGTGTAATGTCCTTGTCGTAGAGCGCAACGTAGGCGTCATTTTCCTCGTTACAGTCGAGGTACTCGACGAGCCCCTTTTGCAAAAAGTCGTCAAATGCAAGTTTACCGTCCACGAGCTCCCGCAAATGCTCGGGCTTGACGAGGCTCTCGCCGTCTTTAAGGATAATGAGAGGACGGCAAATGCGGCCGCCATCGGTGGCAACTTGGATGGCCGCGTGGTGGAAGTTGCAATAAATACTGATGAATTCCGAGATGTGGCCTTTGCGCCTCAAGCCGCGGAAATTCGACACAAACTTTTGGGGGTGCCGCGTGACACCAATGGGTGTACCATTTAAATAGATGCAAAAGACGCCCTCGGCGTGAAAACTGGAGGCGTCAACAAGGTTGATGTCTTCCATACCCAGCTCAAAGCATTTTTCCAAGATTGGCTCCTCCTCAAAGTCGGTTGTGATATGGGTCATGAGCGCCAAGTTCTTGACTAGACCGCAAGCCTCACCTTCGGGGGTATCGGCGGTGCACAGCATACCAAACTGTGAAGGTTGCAACGCACGGGGGCCTGAGACCTTGCGCGATTTTTCGAATTGCGACGAGATACGGGTCATCATACCCAGTGCACTAATGAACGACAGCCGGCTCAGAACATGGGTGACACCGGCCCTCTCCATTTTGAAACGTTTGAGGGTCCAATTACCGGTCGAGATAGCGCGGTTCATACCCATCGTAATGTTGGACGAGTGGATCGTGATGCTCAACAAGGCATCAAACTCGTTTGTGCGTGCGGGCTTCTTGAGCACCTTGTCTATGTTGGCCTTGAAATCCGAGTTGAACTTCTTGAACAAGTCCTCAAACAACAGCGACATGAGTTGCCCAGCAAGCTCGAGGCGCTTGTTACCCACATAGTCGCGATCATCAATGTTTTCGGGGTCGTCCATGGCCATGATACAGCGCCGCGTCATGATGGCAATGTATAGGGCTTTCTCGCGGAAATCGGCGCTCCTGACATCGACGCTAATGTGACCCACAATCAGGTTGGCAATCGCTTCCAAACCCTCCTGGTAAATGCTGAGCTTGGGTGCGTTGGTGCCCTTGCGCACCGTGCGCACCTTGGTGCCCAGGTACTCAAGCGCCTGAGTCTGGGTGAAGATGCCAAGCTTGGCACACTCCTCGTGGTTAATCTGGAAGAGCTTTTGGTAGGTGGCGTTGGGGCCGCACACAATGTCCATAATCTCGAAATCAGAGACGATACCGGCAGCTCTGAGCACAATGACAATAGGCACTTCCTCGCTGATGGAGTTGTGCTTGAGGTAAATCTTGCCGTTCTTCGAGAGCACATAGGTTTTGGATTTGCGCTCGTGGGTCGACGAGGTCACACTGGCCTGGTACACGTTCTTGGCGATATCTGCCTCGACCAAAATACGGTTTTTAGAGAGCTGTTCCTGCACCAAGATGACCTTCTCAGTACCATTGACGATAAAGTATCCACCCGGGTCGAGTGGGCACTCGTCCATGGCGGCCATCTCCATCTCGCTCTTGGAGGTCAAGATGCACTTTGAGGACCGCAGCATGATGGGCATACGGCCAATTTCGAGATCACGGTGGATCAAAATTTGCTTGCCGCGGGTGTACTCGACATCGACAAAAATCGGAGCCGCATAGGTCAAGTCGCGCAGTCTACACTCGTGGGGGGTGATCTCTTGGGTGAACGAGTTTGCGTCGCGCCGGCGCGGCGTTCCGACTCTAATATCGAGGTATTTGAGGTAGAACTCGGGGTCTACTTCAGACAAAATCTTTTGGTTGGCAGCAACAATCTTTTTGATGTCGGTCTCAATAAAATAGTTGAACGAGTCGAGGTGCTGTTTCACCAATCCCTTGACCTTGAGGAACGCGGGCAGAAGGTTCCATTTATCGGCGGCGGTACCGATTGGGTCGGTCAGGTGTTTACCCTTGTACGTCTCCTTCAACAGAGGCTCAAAGTCCATTTCTGTTTTTTTTGACCAGGTGAAATTTACCAAGCAGAAATGGACATATTTGACGGGTGGCGGCGGTGGCGGTGGCGTTTGTGGCTGAATTCGTCCTGGTTACCATTTTATCAAGCGCTCTTACCAAACGTCCCAAGCTCTCTCTCCCCATCTGAGTTCTGGTGGCAAATCGTGGCGGCCTGCAGATGGCTACATAGCCGGGGTATGCCCCACCTTGCCCCCACTTTTATATACTTGTAAAGCAGCCTTCCAAACTCTCCCTGGAGCGCGTTATTGCCAACTATAAACATATCTTAGCGTTGCCGGACAACTTCAGTTGGTGTGCTCGCGACCAATGCTCGGCCTCGGCGCATGTGATGAGCCGAGGCATGCAGCCGAGGCACCCGGGCGGAGCGCAGCATTTACAAGAACACAGCTCTCCGCGAATAGTGTATGCACACGATCATTATTGGCACGACCGGCCCGCGGTCCGACTCTACTCGGCCCAAACTGTGCGTCCCCACATTCCAGGGTTAGGGCTGGACGGTGGTATATTACAACCCCGGATTTCCCTTGTCAACCTACTCATGAGCCGTCTCGAGACTACCCCGATTTCTGCCAATCCTAGTGGCGCCAAGGACAAGCTCCTTGAAAAGAATGCCGACGATGTTGTTATCGTTGCCGCACACCGCACTGCCATCACACGCGCCCGCAAGGGTGCGTTCGCGGAGACTGCCTCTGCCGAGATTCTCGCTGGCCTCCTCAAGGCGCAAATCGAGAAGGTGGGCATCGACCCCAAGCTCATTGAGGATATCGCGGTGGGTAACGTGTGCAACCCCGGTGCTGGCGCCAACGAGCACCGTGCTGCCCAGTTTGTGGCCGGTATCCCCTACACCACCTCCTTCTACGCTGTCAACCGCCAGTGCTCGAGTGGCCTCATTGCCGTCAACAGCATTGCAAACGCCATTCGCACCGGTCAGATCGATATCGGTATTGGTGCCGGTGTCGAGTCCATGAGCACTCAGTACGACACCGGTCGCATGATGAGCGCCTTCCCCGGTCGTTTCGCCGAGACTGACGCCGGTATGTCGTGCCTTATCCCCATGGGCATCACCAGCGAGAACGTTGCTTCCAAGTACGGTCTGACCCGCGCCGAGCTGGACGAGTTTGCTGCTGCCTCGTTCCAAAAGGCCGAGAAGGCCCAGGCCGAGGGACTGTTCAAGGACGAGATTTTGCCTGTCCCCGCGTACCACGAGGACGACAATGGTGACGTCAAGACACAACTTGTGGACCAGGACGACGGCGTGCGCAAGGGCACCACTGCCGCCTCGCTGAGCAAGCTGCGCCCCGCATTTGATGCTGACGGCTCCACCACCGCCGGTAACTCTTCCCAGGTCAGCGACGGCGCGGGCGCCGTGCTGCTTGCGCGCCGCTCAGTTGCTCAAAAGCTCGGTTTGCCCATTGTCGGCAAGTTCCTCCACTGCAAGGTTGCTGGCGTCCCCCCTGAGATTATGGGCGTTGGTCCCGCCTACGCTATCCCTGCCGTGCTCGGCGACCTCGGTTTGACCGTTGACGACGTTGACGTCTTTGAGATCAACGAGGCGTTTGCCTCGCAGGCCCTCTACTCGATTCGCGACTGCAAGATCGATATCAACAAGGTCAACCCCAAGGGTGGTGCCATTGCGTTTGGCCACCCCTTGGGTGCCACCGGCGCCCGCCAGGTCTCGACGCTCCTCACCGAGCTCAAGCGCACTAACAAAAAGATCGGTGTCACCAGCATGTGCATCGGTACCGGTATGGGTGCCGCCGCCGTGTTTGTTGCCGAGTAAGATTTATTTTAGTTTATGAACTGCGAAAAGATATCTGCAAGATGCGTGGGTTGGGGTTATGTGAATTTCCATACTTTTGAATCCTAGTCCTTATTTCGATGGCTTCATCTCTCTAAATACTTATCCCGAACTACCTGATTCCTGCCACCCTGCCTGTCTTGTTCACTTTTCACCTTCACAATGCTGGGCCCTGCGCCACGGGACCCTGTGACCTGGGGGTAGGCCAGTTTGATTATATTGAACCCCCTGTCGAGTGTCTGTTTGTCTAGTTTGAATCGCCGGCCAGGTACCAAAAGAGACCAAAGACAACTGTGCCACCGCGTCAAGCTAACCACAGCCGCAGCACAAGCTGCAGCACTATCACGAAAAAACCAATTCAATTGGCGGTGATGGTTACAGCTACATATGCACAGAGTGCATCAGATATACATCGGAATACCTGTGGCTTAGTCTCACCTTATAAGATATAACCTGAGTTCTTGTCTGCTCCGCGCCCACAGATTAAGAGTCACTCCTCAGGCTGTGCCAGCCAGCTTCGACATGGAAGGCGATTTTCTACATTCTAGTGACATAGCAGTGAAGGTGCCTGCAGCCTGTAACCTGTAACCCTCTGCCCCCCCCCCCCCCCACCCCACGGTGGGGTGTGCATGCATGAAGCCTTCCCCGCAGATACCCTTCTGCAGGATCTGCACGGCTCAAGAAATAAACCAAGTGTATACAACACTGTAATCCCCCAACAGCCTGTAGAAATCACTAAAAGTCGCATAACATTGTGTAGCTTTACCCCCCTGGCGGAGTCATTAGGCCTCTAGCGGGCCACCACAAGAGCCCCCTCGCACCTGTGCCACATATACTACATGAACCCATTGACCAAAACAGCAGGATCAGCGCCCATTACAGCTCTCGCTGAGACGATTGATTATGCATTTGTTGCCCGACTCAAGTGGTGGGCATCCCTTACAGACGAGCTCGACCTGGAGGCCGACAAGGACGCACTCGTCCTCAACGATGAAGAGATTTATGAGCTGCTCGGTATTGAGCGCGCCTTTGGCCTCCCCATTAACTAGTTCTTAATCAATTTCCTTCTCACTACTCCGCATTCGGATCATTACGTGCATCCTGCACGCTACATGTGAGGCTTTTTGCTTGGCAACTTTTCGCCGTTTACACCCGTTGAAAAAAAAAAAAGACTTTGGAACACGTCCCAAAGACAAAATGCCCCAGGAATAAGCTGCTGGGGATGCGCCTCGGCTAAGATCCTTGTTTCGCGCTTCACAAGCCAAGGTGGGTGCAAGGCGTATGCATGTACGACTAATTGGATGTAGACGTGGGGCGTGCCCTGAGTCACCTAGAGTGGTCTTGCTCATAGTTACAGCCTCAGGAGAATTTTTTGTGAACACACTTTCTCGCAGCCAACTGCATTCCACACGAGTGACAGCATGCAAATATAGTGGGCGCCGTGCATGCCGACACTATGCATGGCGTTTCCACAGTGGCACTTAGAGCCAGAAGGCCCCTGATGGTACCATTGTGTAGGAGAATACAACTGATTAGATTTTTTTCATATCGATATTTGAGCTCACCCCGTTTAACATGGGCTGTGGCAGCACGCGGGATTATTCCATGAGCCGCGCATGATGTACATGCATGGAATGCATATGCACTACTCACTCTGCTGCAATAAAACCGTAGAGTCTAGCTTATCTTGCATCAGACTGTGGACCATGACCAGGCCAGGGACGCCACTTGCCAGTGAACGAGTTAACCGTTTCAAGCGGGTGCCGTTGCCTGGTAGCGAGGAGAGAAAACACAGACGGCCTAGATCCCCCTGCTTTGAAGAAAGCTATTGGCCACTAGTGGAGACTACGATGTGTCCCGAGTCTGTGAAGGCGTCAATGAGACCAAGTTATGTCCTGTAACAGCGATATTTAAGGGCGGCACTTTGGGTACGTTGAGTGGTACTGCTGGCCAACTGCCACTGGACTTGTTCGTCCGAAAATGCTATAAGAGCCGCAACTAGAAGTGAAGAACATTTTATTTAAATAGCCAGGGCCTGAATTCTCAATGAGGAATCATTTGGGTTAGGCTAGAGTGGGGTCGCGGTACCACCGCCAGCGACATCTACTTATAGCCACAAACGCAACACAAGTAGGCCACTAGCGAGGGGAAGGGGGGCAAGAGACGCGACAAACTCAACATTCAACTTGCATAAAAATTTCAATGTCTCACAATTTGAACATGAGCGTCCTAAATAGGAGGTAGTTTTGGTGGTTCCGAGTAGGTTAGGGAAAGGTATCTCGTATTTTAGCACTCTAAAGGCAGAGTTCTCGGAGAGGATGCTAACTAGTGCTGCTTTTTTGATCACTCTTTAGTAGCGGCGATCCCCCCCTGGTTACCTTGGCGACTGCATAGGGCTGTTTTACAGCTAATTATAACTAACACCCCACCCTAGACCCCCAGCCCCTTTGCTGAGCCTCGCTCGCGACTCGCGTGGGACATGAACCCCCTTGAATTGGGCCCTTAGTCACTTTCAAGTCTTCCTACCCTGACCGCAATGAAAAACCTTACAGGGCTGCCCGTGCCGCCGGCGCACCGCCGGGGCGACTACCAGAGTCTTGAAGGCGGGAGCTACGACGACTCGATGAGCAACCCGTTCAGCGAGAGCGAGTACCCCGACGAGAGCAGCCACAGCAGCGAGCGGTCGCAGTCGCGGCGCATGCTCACGCCGAGCCTGATGCCCGGAGATTTCGATAGGTACGCGGCGGCGGGCGGAGTGAGCAACAACTCGTCGCGTCCCATGTCGCAGTACAGCGGTGGAGGGGGGTTTAGCCCGAGCCCCAATTACCGTAGCCACAGCAACAGCGTGACCAGCTACAATGGCGAGAGCAACCCGTTTTTGAGCGCTGATTTTAGCCCATTTGGCGGGTACCCGGCCAGCGCTTTCCCGCTGCACATGGACGAGAAGGAGGCCGACGACTACATCCACAACCCTGACCCTGTTGCCGACGCCAAGCTCGACCGCAAGTGTGGCCGCACCGACAGGCGCGGGGCCTGGACGATGTGTGCATTTATTTTACTGGTTGCTGGCTGCCTGTGCATCTTTATTGTGCTGCCAGTGCTTGCATTCACGGGTGTGACTGCGACGAGCCCCCCCGAGACCAACACCGACACGGGCGACAGCGCCGGTTCTCTGAGCCCGTACGACTATGGTATGCTGTCTATTGTGCGTACCAGCCTTATTGATGACGATACCCCCGAGGAGGCCAAGACCCATACCGCCAAGAACGGCGACACATGGGACCTTGTTTTCAGCGACGAGTTTGAGGTCGAGGGCCGCACTTTTTACAGTGGAGATGACCAGTTCTGGGAGGCTCAGAATTTCCATTACGCCGCAACCCAGGATCTCGAGTGGTACGACCCCGACGCCGCCATGACTGTCGACGGCGCTCTGCGCATCACCCTCGACGCCTACCAGAACCACAACCTCAACTACCGCTCTGCCATGCTGCACTCGTGGAACAAGCTCTGCTTCACCCAAGGTTTCATCGAGATCTCGGCCCGTTTGCCTGGAAACGGCAGTGTGCCCGGCCTGTGGCCCGGTCTCTGGACGCTCGGCAACTTGGCCCGCGCAGGGTTCATGGCGACCTCTGAGGGTGTGTGGCCGTACTCTTATGAGGCCTGCGACTATGGCATTACCCCCAATCAGAGCTCTGTGGACGGTATCTCGTACCTGCCGGGGCAGCGCCTCAACTCGTGCGTGTGCAAAAACGGCGACCACCCCAACCCTGGAACGGGTAGAGGTGCACCCGAAATCGATATTATCGAGGGAACAGTGCAGTCGGGCACTGGCTTGGAGTCGTTTGGCCAGGCGTCGCAGTCGCTGCAGGTGGCCCCCATGGACATTTGGTACCTCACTGACTACCAATACATTGAGATTTACAACTCGACAATCACAACCATGAACTCGTGGGCAGGTGGCCCCATCCAGCAAGCCATCTCGGGCGTCTCCAACCTCAACAACTCGTGGTACGAGCTGAGCGACGAGCGGGCGTTTCAAAAGTACGGGTTCGAGTATCTCAATGACCGCACCGATGGGTACATCCAGTGGTATGCCGGTCAGCCGGTGTACACCATGTACGCGCCCGCGCTGGGCCCCAATGGTAACGTTGACGCGCGCGTCATCTCGCAGGAACCCATGAGCATTGTGATGAATTTGGGTATCTCGACCTCTTGGACGTACATTTCGTGGCTCGACTTGACGTTCCCGGTGCACATGGACATTGACTATGTGCGCATCTACCAGCCCTCGGGCAATCACAGCCTGACATGCGACCCCACCGACTATCCCACGAAGCAGTACATTGAGGACCACATCAATGCTTACTCCAACGTCAACCTGACCTCGTGGGCTGAAGCCGGCTACGCATTCCCCGAGAACTCGTTTATGCATGGCTGTTAGCCCTATTTATTAGCATAGTGTGGTAGAGAAATTATGGCATTTCTAGTTGTATGAATTATTTGAAAAAGGATGGAGGTGAGTTGGGTGCCGCAAGCTGCTCAACTCCCAATTTCTAAGCTCTCACTGCCGATTGGGCACGACAGTATACAGATCTCAATCAGTGCTTGTAGCCGGTAATCTCGTACGTGCCTCACAAATTTCCCTGAAATATCAATAGAAACTCAACAACTCCTCAAGTCAGTTACTGCGCTCAATAGGTACCTCCTAGCATTCGCTAACCACCGCTCTGGACCCACCTTGATTGCGCCCTCAACCAGTGCCCCAAGGCGAGAGCCCCAAGAAAATTTTTGTCAACCAAAGTTGCTCAGCTCTACCAGACTGGGTGTTGAATGAGTTCTTTGATCCTGCCGGCCCCTTATGGCCCCTCGCGACTCCTTAGCGCCGCCTCGAGCTGGCCCAGCTTGGCGCTGCTCAGCTCCTGCTCCGCTCCACACTGCCCCTTTTCATGGAGAAATAATGCTAATTAGTATATGCTGTATAATAATGGGCTGTGTTTGCCTTAGGTTCCCCTAGGTTCCCCTAGGTCCCCCTAGGTCCCCCTAGGTTCCCTTAGGCGGCCATCCACTCGGCCCTCAAAGTCTGACGGCGCTCGGCGAATTTGCGCCATGCCTCATCGTCATCTTCGTCCTCGGCCTCCTCCTTGCGAACCGCACGCACCCGCGGGACCTGCGAGGCATAAGGTGACGACGCCGCCGTGTGCTGAGTGGGCATTGTGTGCATCGTCATTGTGGGGCTCTGCTGGAACTGTGACTGCTGCATCATTGGCGTGTGGTAGGTCTGAGGCATTGAGCGGATCGAGGCTGCCCGCGAGTAACCCATCCGGCTCATCTGGTCGCCCTGGGCCATCTGCATGAGGTGCGCCTGCAGCTCGCTCATCTGCTGCACTTGGCTCCTGATTTCAGCAAGCATGGGGTTGTTGAAGCTCTGCATGCTCTGGTAGCTCTGGCTAGGCGGTAGCTGCTGGGCGGCAGGAGGCTCCATCGAGTAGCGGCTGTTGTATTTGGCCTTCTTGAGCTCCTCCTGGCGCATAATCTCGCCAATCAGCCCGCGGCCAGGTGCAGGGGCGCCGCCAGGGGTACCTGGTGCACTGAATGAGTGCAATGAATGACGCTGCTGAAACCCTGGCGACACAGCGCGACCTGAGGTGGCTCCGGCGCTGAGGGCAGAGGGCTCCTGGGGCACCTCTGGACTGGCGCTTTCACGGGTCTTCATGGTCCTTGGAAAGTTGTGGGCCTTAAGAACACTCAAAGGAACATCGTCCAACATATCGTCATCGTCCTCAACGCGGTCAAACGTCGTGGTGGGCATAAACTCGCCCGCCAGGCCAGAGGACGATGCAGTGGCCGCCTTGTTGACCCGCTGCCGGTGCACACTCATGTGCACCTCCTGCTGCTGCCTAGCAAGGGCAATCTCTTTTCGGCGCCGCCGCTCAGCCTGCATTGTGTCGATATCGCCGTCCTCGTCCTCCGAGTCGCTCTGCCGTGAAATGGTCGAATTCTGGCGCCCCAGCTGCAAAATGTTGAGGCTCTTGCGATATGTTTCATAATGGTCCTTGGTCATAACAGGTCCGGTGCTAATTTCGGGCAAAAAATTGCGCGTCTGGCCGCGGGTGGCCATCTGGCGGGTGGCGGCAAACGGCAGCGCCTCATCGTCGTCAGAATCGTATTGGTCGACTTCTGCGGGCTGCAAAGACCTCGAAGCTTGCCGTGGGGCCACCGGGCGGGCTGTAAAGTTGATGGTTGAGGCAGCAGGCTTTGCTGCGGCCTTGGCCGGCATCGCCAGCTGCGGCGCTGCACTGCCAGTCACAGGCCCCGTCACCGGGCCCTCAGGCTCCGCCTGAACGTTGTGAGCGGCAGCAAACCGATCAAAGTCGTCAAATGTGTCGTGCTTTTCGAGAATAGGGCTCGCCTGGATGCTCTCCTCGTCGCTCTCGTACATGTGTAATCGAGGGAGTGTGGGCATGGGCTCTATGTTTACTTTTGGCAGCTCCTTGGATTTGCGCCGTGCAAACCGGCGACCAAACATGCAGTCAGCTCGTCAAGACTATGGCTAGCAATATTTGATCACCTGTCTTAGAGTTTGAGCCCTACATGCAGGGGGACGGCGCGCACAGTTAAGCTGCAAGGTCATGCATGCCAATGCAGTCGCTGCAGCCGCTGCAGCTACTTGCCGTTGCGGGTGACGGATTTTTCACAGAACAAGGTCCCCAACAATTCATGCTTTGGCTCTAGTTTCGATTCCAATCACAACTTAAAAAAAACTCATCTATGCACTTAATGTTTATGCACGTATAGTCCATTTTCGGCCGAATTTTAGCCGAGTTCGACGCCAACAGCTCCATTGCCAACAGCAGAAAATAGAGCTCATTGAATGCCTTGCAAAACAATTTTTGCCCCTGGCTGCTGCCTCCTGGCTACACAGTCCCTGCTACAGTGCCCCTGGCTGCTCAGCCACTGCTGTCAGCGACCTTTAGCGAGCTACTATATCTAAATATAACCTGCTCTGCATGCATTAATTTTTCGATGCTCTGCCCAGGTCTAGTCGGAGCCCCTTGTTCACCGCCCAAACACACTTTGGCGGATCTTGACGCACTTGTGTCGCAGAGGGGCGCCGCAGCTGGCCACCGGCTAGCCACCGTTTCAGATTCGCTTTGCCCTGCCAAGCCATCCGCTGCATAGTTGTCTCAGCCCCACCCCCCAACTTCCTGGAGTCGTAATTTCACTTTTACCGCTTTTTTCACGTGGTTCCACACTATGTGCGCCATGCGTTACGCCATGCGGTATGCCATGCACCACCATGCAAGGTATGCACCCCATGCATGTGCAAGACAGCTGCGAGACAGATAATTGGACCTACATACAAATTTAATTGGCGGGTCATGTCACATTCTTATCGATTGAGCTCGTACTTGGACCTGGCGGTCGGTAGGACAACCAATGGGTAGCCAAGGGGCCACCATGCAGGCATGAATGGAATACGTGCTTTGGCTGGCCACACTATGAATTACAAGAATCAGTCTCCTAAATTGCGGCCTTTACGCACTATGGCACTTTGCGGTGCTGTGTCCTGCAGCCTGCGGAAGGGTCGGAGATGAGGTTGTGGGCATCGGCCGTTATCGTAGAAGCTCCTGTCTTAGACTCTGCGCATTATTTTATGCTCAGGTGCGAAATAATGAGCTGATCTATTGCACACATTTGAATTGAGCGTGGCAGTTTAAACGGGCCCATTATTCGTCAAGGGGCGCTCGCACAGACCTCTGAAATGACACCGTTAGGCTGGTATTGGCTAATAAAGTCGAATCGGGTATGAGTTGAAGGCTCAAGTAATTTGGTGAACAAGGGCGGGAACGTGTGGAGGTGATACTACGCGAAGTGCGCTGAAAGCATGGCATATTCTCTCAGCATAGTACCTATAGATCGAGACTCCGAGCTACCTTTTATTAAGCGTGAATTGAGGACACATTTGGTGCCATCGGGTCTTCGAGTCGAACAACTTTGTGGGATTGGAGCCGCGCATGATATGGGCGAGCCTGGAGGTAGCTCCGGGAATGTCGACAACACGACCGCCATTAGAGCACTAGTGCTAGTAGAGTATGTCTGGTAGTTAATCTCTTTATTCCGCCATTGTTACTATATGGCGCTGAGTGTGAATACGCGGGGTTCTAGGGCGCGGAGTAGGCGCCAAGGATATCAGGATAAACAGCTCCACAAGTAGAGATTGATATAGTGAATAAGGAATTAAAACCAAAATTATGTATTGAATTGCTCCAATTGCTCGTGGGGCTTAACTGTAGATGTAGACTGAGCATTTGGGTAGACATGCATTTAAGATAACATATAGACTACTTGGGCAGCGGAAAAGTACACTATAGACCTTCAGTACTTACATTGAGCTTTTTTCAGCGCACTACTTGGCACTGTTTGTTTGTTTGTTCAATTATTTACTTTTTATACTGAGTCCCAAGGACTGCCAGTGACATGGACTTGGGCCATGTCGGTCTACCTAAAGTTTCTAGAGCGAGTACCGGTCGGTACAGGTGCCCTGTAGCCCATAGGCTAAAACGTGTGTGGAGGAGGCGGCGCGAAGAGCAGGGGCTATCCCATGGCTT
>JAKUBN010000047.1:0-53843 GCA_030563245.1 Wickerhamiella azymoides | reverse complement strand
AGTCAGAGGCCCAAAACGCGGCGGCGGCGTCCTTGGAGGCCTGGTCGTAATGGTCGATGGGGCGCTGCAGGGCCTTGCAAATCGCCGCGATGCATTTTATGAGGTCGATAGGCTGCTGCTCGCTAGTCTCGGTGAGCACCAGCAAGCGCCACAGCAGATCTACCTGGGCCTCGAGGTCAAGCGCCTAAGTCACATAGGCAATGGCAGACAGTGCGCTGGTGGGCCACTGGCTGCAGCTTGAACCTCAGGGGCTCGTGGCCGCTCAAAAAGTTGAAGCACTCGGCGCTCAAACTCTGGCGGCAGGCCGAGCACAGTTGCAAGACAAACCCCTGCCCTTGTCCCTGCCTCGAGCCTGAAGCTCGAGGCCCTCGCGTAATCGCACCCTTACATGATACGTCCATCAAAGTACCGCCACGTCTATGGCCAGCCAAACAAAAAGGAGACGTGTATTGACAACACGCGCCTCAATTCAAAGAGCGCCTTTGACAGCAATTTGGCCAAGGCAAACACCAAGTACCTCACCTTGAACTGGGCGTCGTCGGGTGGTGGCATTCTCGCGGTTTTGCCGCTCAATGAGCTGGGTAAACTCGGCGATAAGATCCCCCTTTTCGTTGGCCACAAGGGCACAATCAATGACTCGGCCTGGGACCCGTTTAACAGCCAGCGGTTTGTGACCTCGAGCGACGATGGCCGTCTGGGTGTGTGGCAGGTGCCTGAGGACTTTACGACCAAGGTTCCTGACGATGCTGAGCTCGACGATATCGTCAACATTGAGCCCGACCGCTACATCAAGGCCCATGGCAAAAAAGTCGGCCATGTCGAGTTCAACCCCGCAGCGCGCGATATCGTTGCTTCCTCGGGCTTTGACTACGCGGTGCGGGTCTTCAACTTGGCAGACGACTCGGAGGTAGCCAAGCTGCCTCACAAGGACCTTGTTACGGGCTTTAGCTGGAGTGGCGACGGTAGCCGCATTGCGACCATTTCGCGCGACAAAAAGATCCGCGTGTGGGACGTGCGCACCGAAAAGGTGCTGAGCGAGGGCCCCGCCCACCAAGGCGCCAAGGCGGCGCGCATTGTGTGGCTTGGCGACGAGGACCGGATCGCCACGACCGGGTTCTCCAAATTTAGCGAGCGGCAGATTGGTTTGTGGAAGGCCGATGCGCTCGAGGAGGGCCCCATTAAGGGCTTCATCAAGATTGATCAGGAATCGGGCGTCATAATGCCCTTTTACGACCCCGGAACGCACATCTTGTGGATCGCCGGCCGCGGCGACACGCGTATCGTGTACTTTGAGTTTGCCAACGACGACTTGATGGACCTTTTCAGCTTCAGCTCCACCCTGCCGCAGCGCGGCTTGGCTCTGGCCCCTCAGCATGGCCTGAATATCGAGCAGCATGAGATTGCCCACTTTTACAAGATCCACGAGACAATGGTCGAGCCTATCACGTTTTTCATTCCTCGCAAGGGCGAAGAGTTTTTGGATGATGTTTACAAGACTTATAGGCCGCCCGTGGCTGCACTCGAGGCCAGCGAGTGGGTCGGTGGAGCTACCAAGCACGCCGTGACCTACAACTGGGAGGACGCCTTTTACGGCCGTGACAACGAAGAGGTCAAGGTCGAGAAGAAGGAGGCTACTCCTGCTCCCAAGGCCGAGCCCAAGGCCGAGCCCAAGGCCGAGCCCAAGGCCGAGCCCAAGGAGGTCAAGGAGGCTCCTGTCAAGGAGGAACCCAAGACTGCTCCCCAGGAGACCAAAAAGGAAGCCTCCCCCGCCCCCAAGGAGACCCCCAAGGCTGCTGCTAAGGCTGCTCCCCAGGTCTCTTCTGCCAAAGACTCCCCCGTCCCTGCCCACCTCAAGGCCGAGAAGCAGGACGCGTACGAGGTTTTCCAGTCCAAGGACGTACAAAAGATGCTGGCCAAGAATGCTGAAAGCGACGAGGAGGAGCCCGAGAGCGATTCCAACTGGGATGAGCCCGTGAGCGGCGCTCCCAAGGTGGCTTCCAGGGACTCGACTCCTGCCCCCAAAGAGGTCAAGGAACCCCCCAAGACTCCCAAGGAGACTCCCAAGGAGACTCCCAAGGAGACTCCCAAGGAGACTACTCCTGTTGCTGAATCCAAAAAGGCGTCTGGCGCCGAGTCCCCCATCAAATCTGCACAGGACTCGGTGGCCGACGCCAAGGATACAGTGGCCCGTGCCAGCGCTGCAGTGGAGCGCGCCGAGGCCAGCGAGCCCAGCACACCTTCCACTTCTTCTGCCTCGCGCCCCCTTGGCAAGCTGCACGAGCTGGCCTCGACCGTAAACGAGCTCAAGGCGCTTGTGGTCTCGCTGAGCGAGCGCCTCGACAAGCTCGAGAACAAATGAAGAGGGAAAAAATTAAAATAAATATATCGTATGTACTTCTTGCTCTACTGGATCACCAGCCATTTGCCCTTTGCCTTGCCGCGCTGGCGCGCTGCGGCCAGAATCTCTTCCGAGTCGCGCTGGTCGGCGCCGTTACGGTGCCACACCTTGGCGCGCGGCGGGGCGCGCGGCGTGCTTGCCCCCGAAGCGCCAGGGGTGCCTGCAGGAGTCCCGCTTTGCGACGGAGACGAAGTCGAGGCGCCCAGCGTCGGCAGGTTCTCGGCCTTGATGGACGGAGGAGGCGCCACCATTAGCGGCCCCTCGGCGGCCTGCGCCCGGAGCAGTACGTCGGCGTATGATTCTGCCGCGGCCTTTTGCGAATCCTCTTGGCGTTTTTTGGAGGCCGTGGCGCGGCGTCGGTTCTGCAGCGCTTTTTTGTGCCGCTCGTACACGGCGGCCGGCAGATCGCGCCACCGCACCTCAATCAGAGCCAGCTGCGAGTGGTCGGGCACGTGCTCCAGAAACTTGAACCTTTTACGCAGATCGGTGCCCTCAAAGTTGGTAAACAAAATGTTCTCGACCTCAACCTCAAGAGTTGAGGGGAACTCGCTGAATTCGCCGTGCAAACTCTTGAGGATCGTCACGTCCAAATTTGACAAAACATAGACGGTGCTGCTCTCAAAGGCAGTTTGGTAGAACCATGCCTCGGCTGCCAGGGCTGAGGGCACGCCGCTCGGCGGCTGCTTCCATGTTTTGGCCTCCAATTTCGTTTGCAAAGCGCGGCGCACACTGGCCAACGCCTCGGGGTAGCACTCGTCGCCGCCAAACTCGACGAGCGCCTCGGCCTGCTCAGCCTCGAGCAAATCACGCTCCGCCTTGTACTCGCTTCGCAAATAGCTCGTGGAGGCGCAAACAACCCGCGAGTACAGCAGGCTCTCGGGCCTTGGTTTCTCGGTCGGGTTTGTGCCCAGGGGGACCGCCGGCAGCCCCGGCATCTTGTGCATCAGCCTCAAAACCACAAAATGGCCCGGCTGGGGCAGAAACTCCTTTGGGGCGGCCAAAAAGCTCACCGGGAGCACGGCCGAGTCCCCCGTGAATTCGCCGCAAATCGGGCAAAACTTGTCCTCTGTGTACCTCAAAAATCGCAGGTAGCAGGGAAGGCACATGACGTGGCCGCACTCGAGCATGCGCGGGACGGTGGCGGTGCACGTGCAAATGGGGCAATCGAGCGGCGGCATAACCACTCTTTGGATGGCTTCGAGGGGGATCTGGGCCGCGGAATAGCTCGCAAACGGAAAATCGGGGTGCACAACCAGCCGGCACTGGGCGCGAATGTACCTCAGGGGCGTCAGTTTGGGGCTGGGCCCATGACCGCCGTGACTGCCGTGAACGCCGTGGGAGGGCCGCACAGCCCCTCGTTTGCGAGGCCGGAACTTGCCGCTGGCATCGCCCGCCCAAGACGAACCCCCGGCCTCCCAATCGGCCTCATCCTCCCACTCTACCGGGGCGTACTGTGGTCTCATGCTGAGTGAGGTCAGAGAGGTTGCAAGAGCCCACCTTGGGAAGGGGTAGGCCCCAGAGGGCGTACCCGGAGGCAGCACCCAGTACCCAGAGGGGGCACACTGCAAACATAATTGAGCTCAATCCAAAGACAAAGACGTCGAAAGCCAGTGAGTCCCCCCTTCTGTCGTCCCACCCACCTGTCCCACCACCCTGTTCCCAGTCCCATCTAAGCACACGTTTCCACATGCTGAATCTATACTCGTCCAAGGACCAAAAGGCCAATGCCGACGAGATGTTGCCGTTCGTTCTCGACAGTATGGGCTTCCAGCAGTCGTACGTGGCCGAGTTTACGCGCCTCGCGTGCCGCGTTATTGCTGTAGCGGTGGCCGGCGCCCTGTTCTACTTTGAGCGCCTCATGACCTGGCAGGAAATTTACCCCTGGGTCGTGGCCGGAGTTGTTGGATACTTTGGCCTCAACGGCGCGGCGTGGCTGCTCAAGCGCGTCGTCGAGCACAATGCCGTGTACATTGGCACAAAGGATAACAAGACGCTGTACATCAAGACGTCGACGCCGCCCAATTCCCAAGAGTACAAGGTCGAGCTCGAGTTCGATGGCCGCCACAGCCAATTCACCACCAAATTCTCCGATTTCGTCGATCACAACGGCCGCGTCGTGCGGCCCAAGATCCAGCCTCTGCTCGAGGCAGGCCTCCAAAAGGATACAAAGGAGCAATAGTTATGTATTATCTAGTTCGCTGCACCCCGCCACTTATGCCTACTTATCACTCGCTCGCTCTGTCTCAGGTTACTCATGGGAATCCCCGGCCTGCTCAATGCCTGCCAGGAAAAGATGCGCTTCATCAAGGCAGCCTACCTCCAGGGAAGACATGTGCACGTAGATGGACTTAACTTTGTGGGTAGTCTTGTGCGTGATGTCAACCCGACCAAAACTACCGGCGTTTTGGAAGAAGTGGAAAATAACCTTAAACGCAACCTCGAGATGCTCATGCACTATGAACCAAAAAGCCTCACTTTTTACTTTGATGCCTACCATCCCCCTGGGAAAAAGGTAATTCGCGCAGGACGCAGGCGCCGCAACCTCAAGGAACTCAATACTCATCGTCAGGTGTGCCATATGAGTGTTTTGGCTGTTAAGTTCCTCTTGGCGAACAATGTACGAGTTGTATACACTGGCCTGGAGGCTGAAGACGAAATTATCAAGGGAATTGATGAGAAGCTCGTCAGGTTCAGCCAGGATCAGCACCTGGTGTTTTCGAGCGACTCGGACTTATTCACGTTCCGGGTGAAGCGTGCTTCACAGATTGAAATCGTGCCAATCGCTCGCAACAAGATGCGCAAGGCAGGCGTCAATTCAATTAATATGGGCGCTATACACAAGGCAGGCATTGTTTCTGCCAACCTGATGCGCGACGTGCCCCACGAGCTCTCGGGTAGAAGCACGGTAGCCACAAGACCCATGTCGAGTGTCTTGGATATGGTCAACCAAGGCAAAGTACACTGCAAATTCTCACGCAACCCGCCTCTCATTTATGCACCGGATGGATCTAACCCGCATGAACTGGGCATTGATATTCGCAGAGCAGCCTATGGCCTTATCCTCAAAAAATGGTTCAATGGCTTGGACTCACTTGTCTCGGAAAAAGTGCAGGAAAACAGCGACATCAAGCGGTGGTGGGTGGATCCTCTCAAGGGTGAGGAGCTCGAGGCTGCAAAGAGCGTGCTGGTAAATCAATCTACAGCAGATATTGTTGCAAACCAGTTTGAGTATGCGCCCGCCCATTTCAATATTCAACTTAGCGAGGTCGAGGCCGTGCGTACGTATTTGCGCGATCTTTGCTTGGGGTCTACAATTGTAAAGAGCCAGGAGCTGAGCGCGAGGACGCACAGTCTATTTCCCCTCCTCAAAAGTGTACTGTGTTCCGTGCTGGTCTGGGAAGAAGCACTGGGTGGGCCTTTGGCTCACGATAATTTACTCTGGCGTATCACCCCGTTTGAGTTTGATGCGTATTTATAGTATGCACATTATGTGCGGTTTATGTAGTTGTCGACCTGGTTGGTAGCCGGAGATTGGATGTTGTTTACGGGCTGTGCATGATGGCTACGCACATCTGCGTGATCGAGCGCCATCTACAATTTCACAGGGCTCTTCGAAGCTTTGTCTCCAATCATTCAAGGGTTCACATATTAACACCCCTATCCACCCCCGGACCCAAATTTACCGGACTGAAAATTTTGCACTCACTAAATTCCCACAGCTCCTAGAATTTGTCAACATGGCTATCGACCCCGAATTGCTCGCTAAACTCCAGGCCAGCGGTGCTTCTGCCCGTATTGGTGGTAAAGGTACTCCCCGCCGTAAGGTCAAGCGCTCTGTCAAGACTGAGGGCGACGACCGCAAGGTGCAGGCCGCTTTGCAAAAGATCAACGCTACCACTTTGACTGGCGTTGAGCAGGTCAACATGTTCAAGTCTGACGGTAAGGTTATCCACGTCGGCCGCCCTGCCGTCCAGATGGCTGACCAGTACAACACTTTTGCCATCTCTGGTCACTCCACCGAGAAGACCGTCGAGGAGATGCTCCCCGAGATGATCCAGTCCATGGGCCCCGAGTCGCTTGAGCAGCTGCGCAAGTTGACCGAGCAGATCCAGGCCCAGCAGGCCGCCCAGAAGGGTGAGGCCAAGGAGGCTGAGGACGCCGACATTCCTGAGCTCGTTGAGGGCCAGACCTTTGACAACCAGGTCGATTAGGTAGTTTAGATCAATCTGACTCGATATTTTGTGCGGCCCTGCCGTCTCACGTCGTGCGCGCTAATTAAAATCCGCCTCCCATGGCTAGCTAGTGGGGTAACGGAGGCGCGTCGGCACTGCAAGCCAAGCAATCCAGACGCACGTGCGACGCAAGCTCGCTGCACCAAGTCCAAACGGCTGTTTCAAATGCATTAAACCCTTCAGTCGCCAAGGGGTTACCTATAATCATTGCGTACTAATTAATATTTTGCTAGAGGTTCGCGCCCCGGTCGTTGCGTTTGCTGAAATTTCAAAGTTCCCACCCTGACCTGACACGTTGGAGTCTCTGGCAAACACCTCAGGCGCCTAGTAGAGAGCATACAGGCAGTTTAAACATGTGATCGCCCAGGTATATGCTGCGCCACGGGTGTTCGCGATGCCACTGCGTCACAGAGTCGCAGGCTTGGGCATTGGGCAACAGGGGCATGCATGACATGCATGTTGCGCATGCATACATCGGCGCTTAAACACTAGAATATTGAACATTTTTGCGGATGTTTGCCCGGAAATGCTGAGCGTCTAAGCCATATTCGCTCGGTTATGCACCATGCATTGCTCATGCACGATCTTGATTTGCTATAAAACCTCGAGGCCCCCCTCGCAAAAGCTAAGCAACATGAGCACTGAAAAGGAGTCCGACGTTATTCAACAACGCCTAGCTGAACTCTTCGAGACCGCAGGCGCCTACAAGACCAGCAGCAGCCTGGCTAACGAGGATCAGGCCTCCCTGGCCGACATGCACAATGTGGTGCCTGCTAAATTCCACATGCGTGAGGAGGGTATGGTCGACAAGAATGCTGCCTACATTGTGCGCCAAAACCTCGAGCTTGACGGTAAAATGACCCTTAACCTTGCCTCGTTTGTGAGCACTTACATTGACCCTGAGGCTGTGAAGCTTTGCCAGGAGAACCTCACCAAGAACTTGGCTGATAACGACGAGTACCCGGCCCTGATCAAGCTGCACAGTCGCTGCATCTCTATTCTCGGTAACTTGTGGAACAAGAACGCGGACGAGGAGGCTATTGGTGCTGCCACTACAGGTTCGTCTGAGGCTATCCAGCTGGGTGGCTTGGCCATGAAGCGCCGTTGGGAGGCCCAGCGCAAGGCCAAGGGTCTGCCCATCGACAAGCCCAACGTTGTTTATGCCAGCAATGCTCACGTCTCCATCGAGAAGTTTGCTCGTTACTGGGATGTTGAGGCGCGCGTTCTGCCCGTTTACGCCGAGACTCAGTACGGCCCTAGCCTCAAGGACTTGAAGAATGCCCTTGACGAGAACACTATTGGCGTCTATGTGATCCAGGGTTCTACCTACACTGGTCACTTTGTTGATGTTGAGGCCCAGGCCAAGGTTCTTGACGAGTTTGAGAAGGAGACCGGCGTCGATATCAGCATCCACGTTGACGGTGCTTCTGGTGGTATGGTTGCCCCGTTTTGCTACCCTGACCTCAAGTGGGACTTCCGCATTCCTCGTGTTCGCTCCATCAACACCTCGGGCCACAAGTTTGGTCTTGCCCCCGTCGGTCTTGGTTGGATTGTGTTCCGTGACCGCAAGTACTTGCCTGAGAACCTCGAGTTCTCGCTTGCCTACCTTGGCGGTAGCGAGCTGACCTTTACGCTCAACTTTTCGCGCCCTGGTCACCCCGTGATTGCCCAATACTACACCTTCCTCAGACAGGGTGTTTCTGGCTACCGCGGGTTGCACACCTCTGCCATCAAGAATGCCCGCGTGTTCTCGCTTGCCTTGGAGCAGACCGGTCACTTTGAGGTGCTCACCGACATTCACCGTCCCAAGGGTACCTACTATGTTGACAGCCCTGGCCCCCAGGACACCAAGAACGCCAACAAGCCCATCAGCGACATGAACCCCGGCCTTCCTGTTGTTGCCTTCCGCTTCAACAAAAAGTTCCGCTCCGAGCATCCCGGGGTTCCTCTCGAGGCTCTGTCGTACATGCTGCGCTACCACGCCTACATCATCCCCTGCTACAATATGCCCGATAACGAGAAGGACACTGAGGTTTTGCGTGTTGTTGTGAACCCTGGTCTGACTATTGACATGCTCACCTCGCTCATCACCGACATTGACAAGTCGATGGGTCGCCTCAAGGGCTTTGACAAGTCCAGCGAGGCCGATACCAAGTACACCTTGGACGTGATCACCAAGTTGACCAAGGCCGACAATGAGGTTGACGAGAAGGCAGGCGACTGGAAGCACGCCCCCTGCTAGAGAGGTTAGACCAAGTCTAAATAAAAATCACTTTGATAACCTATTAAATTAATTCCGCAAATACTCGCGCATCATGTCGCCGACTCTTGAGGCACCCGTCTCGAGCGCGTTCTTGACGTCGTTGATGTCCATCTTGGCGGCGCGCTCGGCAATCTCGCGCGCAGCGTTGACATAGTCTGGGCCCTGGGCGTGCTGCGAGTGCTGCTCCTCGTCGCGTCCAAAGTATGTGCTGCTCGAGATCGAGGTGGCTCCCTTGAACTGGGCCATGCGAGCCTGGGCGGCCGCGTTCTCCTGCTCGTCGTAGGCGCCCCGGTTGAACACCTGGTCCGAGGAGATACTTTTGGCGTTGCCGTACTTTTGGGCAATCTCAGAGGTCTGGGCGTTGTAAGTATCAATCACCTTGGGCTTGGTGGCCTGGACTTGGGGCTCGGCGTTGCTTGCGGTCTGGCCAAACCCGTAGCGTTTGAAGGCGGGCGCCGGGGCTGCGGCTTGCTGTGACTGCTGCTGTTGCTGCTTGGCGGCGGCCTCACCAAACACGGCGGGAGTGCTGCGCACCTCAGACACCACTACAGGGTTGCCCGAGATGGGCACCACCGTCTCGACAGGCGCTGCACTGAGGGGAGGCACCTCCTGAGCCTGCTGCTCGGCCTCCTTTTCGAGCTGGTCAAAGTCGAGATCGACATTCTTTTTGGGGCGCGCACGGGGCTTAGCCTTGCCCAAGATCGATTTTTTTTGCAGCGGGGCCTTGGACGCCGCAGGAGCCGCAGCAGCAGCGCTGGGAGCAGGCGTCGCGGCAGGGCTCGGGGCCTGGGTCGAACTTGGGGTCGAGGCGCCAGAAGTCGGGGCCTGGGGCTTGGGGCTGGCACGAGGGCGCTCCCACGAGCTGAAAAAGTCTTCTTTGGCGCTGGCTGTCGAGGCAAGCGACGCGCTCGAACCGGTGCTGCCGAGGGGGTTCTCCAGGCCCTCCAGGACCTTCTCCCCGGGGTATTCAGCCGCATCGGCCTTGGAACGGCGCTCAAGCTCCTTGCGGTACGCATCACACGTGCGGTTTTGGTACTTTTGCGCAGTGGCTTGCTGGCTGAGCAAGGTGGTCCCGCCGTTCTTGAGCCAAAAATCGCGGGCAAACTTGTTGCCGGCGACCTTCATGTTGCGTAAATGGCCAATGTTCCAATTGTCCATCGTTACCGAGCGCACAAATGTGAGGTGCACGCCCATATTGCGGTGCAGCGCGCTGCAGTCGTAGCAGATAAATAGGCCCAGCGTTGCGCTCGCCCACGTCGGGTTGTGAGTGCCGCAATCAAAGCATTTGCGGTTCTCGGGCTGCTCCTGCAGCGTGGTAAAGAACTCCACCAAGTGCTCCTTGGGGATTTGGGATGATTCCATAATTGGGACGTGGCGCGCTGAGCTCAGGTATTTATTTACGTACAAGGGCGAAGCGAGGGGGGGAGGGGGTGGTGGTCAGCTAGTAATTAAAGAATGATGCAAAGTCTATATTTTTTTAAAGGGCCATTAATCTAGGGCCAGCGGCTCGGTCATGGCTGTTAGAAGCCACACTGGTTGGGGTACTGACGGTCAGTGAACGGCTGAGGGAACATTCCATACTCAATGAGCCTGGTCATGTCCCACTCAATCGTACGCTCGGTCTTGTAGCTCCAAAATATCCACCCCGAGCCCCGCTCAAACGCGTCCAATTGGGCCTCAATGTACTTGCGCGTGTTTGTTTTGCGCTCGTCAGTCCAGGTACTAATATCATTGATACCCTCGCAACTGCCCTCGCTCGAAGTCGTGTTCCACGAGCCGTCGTAGCGTGCCGACGTGCCCACACCGTGTAGCCACTGCGTGCAGTCAGTTAGTGCGGCACTCCACTCGCCGCACAAATGCCACAGGTTCTCCGACTTGTACTGCCAACCCAACTGGCAAGTCACCTGCAACTGCTCGTCAAAGGAGCGTTGCAGCTCGCCCTCGCTAAACACCTGGTAGTGGTGATGGTCGAGAACAACGTTCCAATAGTCGGGGATCTGCATCTTATCATTCCAGAAGCCAATTTCCTGGAACGCATCGTGGATAATAACGCCATTAGGGCCATAGTTGCGTAGCATCCCGTAGCCCTTTTCATAGTAGCCGTTGAGCTTGGTGAGGTCGAGCGTCGGACCGCCTGTAAAGGTTGCACTATCGGGCTCATTCACAAGCTCGATACCGCTCACCACATCCTGCCACTCTTGACCACCGTACAGCCGGCCCAACGTATCCAAGACCGTGTAAGTGTCGGCCATGTTCTCGGGGTACTCATCGCTCTGCCAGTCCAAAGTATAAGCATGGCCCGAATTGTCAAAGCCATTTTGAGATCCGGGCACGCCATGCAAGTCAATCCAAACCCGGATATTGTACTGCCGGGCCCAGTTGAGCGCGCGCTCCACGTAGGGCGCTTGGCCCTGAACATAGGGGTCCTGGTCACGAGCCAAGTAGGCCCAATACCCAATACCAAGGCGAACCGTATTAATTCCCCAGCCTGCCATAGTCTGGAAGTCTTCCTCGGTGATCCATGTGTTCCAGTGATCGTTGAGGATGATCGAGGCCTCCTCTTTGCCGAGAGTTTGGCAGTAGCTGTACTCATCGATGGGCATGTTAGCATCGTCACTGAATATCTCAAACATTGAGGGGTTCATGAACGGCTCCAATATGAACCATCCACCAAGGTTAACGCCGCGCACCTTGTCGTTGTCATAGTCGAACGAGGGCACAGTCGTAGCGCTTGTGACCGACAGAACCGCTAAAACATTGAGCATACCATCCTGGAACTGGCCTAGTTTATTAATAGCTCGTAGTGAGACAGCGTCGAGGCTTGGCACCCGCTTCTAATGCAACCTCAACATCAACATCGCAGCAATTGTAATTTCTTAATTGACGTTGGTTTCACCCTAAATGGTAATCATGGGCAACTTTCATCAACCTCCCAACCGCTCAGTTCGATAGTTGCGACAAGCTGGAAATACTTGCTTTCACATCATGCGGTTCCAAGCTCGGTTCCAAGGTCGCCCATTTCACTTTGTGCGGCAGGCCAGTAGCCAGCGCCGCATTAGTTCAGCTGCATGGGCCTACGTTAAACTCAAAAATGCAATCACCTTTTCTGGTTATACAGTGCTTGTGGCAGGAGGTCTCGGCATGACGGGATATGCAGGTTTTTGTTTGTGGCAGGAACTAGGGCCCAAGAGCGATGTGCGTATCTTTCAACGAGCGTTCAAGCTGGTGGAGAATGATCCCAAAGTGGTCGAGATTTTGGGATCGCGTCTCAAAGCTCATGGGGAAGAAGTCCATCACCGCGCAGCCAGAACTCGCCCGGTGGCTGCAAATAGACAGATCGACCGTAACGGCAAAGAATTTGTGACTCTACAATTCTATGTGCAGAGCAAAGAGCATCTCTCGCCCGTGCGTGTTGAGATGTATGATGGCCAATTTAGGCTGGTTATGATTGAACTTCCTGGCTATGGAAACCACTATGTGGTGGGTGGAGTGCGCCCGAAGGCACGCAATGCCCTTGCTTGGCTCATAGGAAAAAGCTAGCATAGACTATAGACTGCATGATATCCCAAGCTTGCTGGCCACGCGCCTACAAAGACCTTCTGTGACAAGTGTCATACTGACCTGGGTTAAGTGCTTGCGACTTTTTGGGGCATAAGGTGGCGTGCTCGCTGGTGTTGTCGAGTTCAATGGGGGAAGGGCGTCTGGGCGATTGACGTGTTGGAAAGCTGAAGTTAGGGCGCTATATTAGCCAAATGGTGGGTGACTAGACAGTCCAATGGGTCCAAATATTCAGGCAATAACTAGTTTCGGTCGAGATTATGACAGTTGATGGCCCTTGCGATCGAGATTGCGCCCGCTAAGCTGGGTGCTACTCCGGCCCATTGCAGACATTGCGTCTTCTGCCTAAACATTTTTCAGTCAAGGAAAAGAACGATGACCTCACTTTCTGCTGGAGGGGCTCTAGAAGCCACTGCTGGGGTGTCAAACAAACCTTCTACCGGCTTGACTCAATTAGGAATTTGCACGCTGCTTCTTAATGGGGAGCACTGACAGTTTGGCCGACACTTGCTCTGGATTGAATGAAATACTTTTGCTTGAACATTACGCTGCTTGAGTTTCCAGAAGTCTGGGTAGCGGGTACCATCACGCCGACAAACAGCTTGGTTGGCAAGCAAGCATATTTCAATGATCAGGCCCAATGGACGAGTTAAATTCAAAATAAGGCTCAATAAAAGCAAAAATTCACTTAAACTTCCCTACAAAGCGTGACGGACAGCAAAGACAGCCAAAACAACCGTCCAAACAGCCTGGAAAGCCTGAGACACATTACAGGAACTATAGAGGAGAAACGGCAGCAACTCTAGCACCAAGGGTCACTCTCACCACTGTCAAAGCCTCTAAAGGCCTCAAATGGCCACGTAAAGCTCCAAGGTCTCCGCCGATCCACTCCAATGCTCACATCAACAGCAGGGGGCCTAGGGTGGGCGTAGACGCGGAGGGTGCTGCATTAGACTAAAAAGCTTCTAAATCAGAGAACTAGCTACGAATTGGCCGCTCCACAGCAAGGGCAACGCCTCTCATACTCCAAGTTTTCACGTCAAGTTTGATTTTGGCGCGCTGGTCTGTGAACCACCTTTTCAGTTGCAGTAAAGTGAGCCCCGTCTCCTCTGCCAGCGCCTTCTTCTCGGAGACACTCGGAAAAGAACTCTTCTACCTCGCGTGCAGCCATTCGTACAGGGGAGCTCTCTCCTACCGGAGAACGCGGCGATGTGTTAAACCTTGCCTGCTTCGCCGATGCTGGAACCACTCGTGCACCTGCTTTACGGCGAGTCCAGTCGCATCTGCCAGCCGCTCCTTCTCCTCTTTGCTGGGGCACTTTTCCTCCTCAAACGACGCGCGCAGCTTCGCGATCTGGTCAGAGCTGAATGAACTGTTTACGGGCTTCCGAGTCAGCCCATTGGCTTGGTGAGGCCTTGAGGCAGGGGTAGGGCCAGAGAGCTCAAGCTCGGAGAGCTCGGGCTCGGAGGGAGACCCGAGCTCGGGCCCACCCTCGACGTTGGCCTCCAATAGAGGCCAAAACTCGTCCACCTCGATCACGATGAGTAGCCGAGGATCCCACTCGTCGCCGTCAGAGTCCGAGCTTTGCGGGTCGTCGCCCACCGCAGCCTGCTCGGCCCGCTACTGCTTATGGACCTCCGCAAGCAGCTCGCCGCAGCGTTTCTTGGCGGCGCTCAGCGCCTCGTCGACAATACCGAGCTCTTGTTCGTGCATGCGCTTGCGCTCTTGCAGAACTGTTTCCTCTAGCTTAACCCCCCTCAGATTGGCGTTTGTGAGGGCGCGTTGGGAATCCATCACGTCAAGTCTAGCTGTGGGTGGCGCGCCTTTTATATAGCGCGGCGTGACTTTCTCTGCGTAACTGCATGTGTCCCAGCACATTTGACCCGCACGTTCTTCAGCACTAGTCCCCGCCGCTCTCTCCCTTTCTAGACGAATCATTGTCACTATTTACGCCATTAGACCGATTAGCCCACACGATAAGTCGCTCTCTCAACACTATTAACTAAAACAAGGCCCTAAAACACGTCGACGCTGCTACAGCTGGTGGTGTGTAGAGCAGCCAGCAATCATTGCACCATAACGTACTACACGTAGCTCGCAGCTCCCAACAGTAAGAAATACAAAAAGCAGCAATTGGCTTTACATGAGCCCAACCAGGGTCCTGCCAGTCTCCTGCATAGTGGGTTACGGTGCATGCGCATGCATGTTACCCAGCTACTACTGCTTGATAATCGGGCTGCGGCTGAGCTTAATGATTGACTCGAGGACCCTTACCGCGCCTAGCGACTTGACCGGCTTGTCGGATTGAAATTTGGAGCCGAGACTAGTGCCCACTGCTGCTGCCGTCTCTGCCGGCTCTGCCCAAGCGCTCAGACACACACCCCAATGCTTCCAGCCTCAATCCACGCCCCGCTAATCCCACCACCCAGCTGCTGCTTCTATATCGCCTCGACCTCGACCTTGGCCTTGATCTTAACCTCAGCCTTGCCATAAACTATAGCCCTAGGACCTAGCTGCTTTGCCTGCCTACGAGCCCTCTACCCTATTAACACTACCATCCCCCACATGGCGCCGTCGGTTCCAACATCCTCTACTGCCAACTTCTGCTCAACCCAACATGCTTGCAGCTCTCCCCTCCGTTTTCGTCGCCTATCTCGGCTCGGCCACCAGACTGTACTCACGCCCACAGCATCGGCGTATCTGTTCCTCTGCTGCCGGTCCCGCGAGATCCCCGCCTTGTACAACTGGCAGCTTTGCCCGAGCCCCGAGTTGTTCTCCCCCAAGACACCCCACCCCGTGACCCACTGCCAGCTCTCGCAATCGTGGACCTGAGGTATTCAGTTTTGAGTGTCGTTCCTCGCGGGAAAGCCCACGTAGACTGTGTGCTCAATGTTCTTCCCGCTGTTTTGCAGTGTGCTGATGGTGCGAATGTTGCTAACTTTGACTTAGCCAAGTTGGACGTCGTGCGAGATTCACGTTGTGTCGCCACACAGACCAAGGCCCCAGGCGCTGAGTAGCACAGACATAGTAAATAATTGGATATGTGAAGATCTATGAGAGGAGAGTTTCTAATGCGGCCGATATATTAACAAGCGAGCCGGGAGCGTGTCAAGACATGGTGCCCGGTCCAGGATAGCTCTTTTCGACCCGTTTTTCGGTGGCCGAACTGATGAACTTGTCGAAATCATCTTTATCTAAACCGTTGCTCTGAAGACTGAATGTGAGAGGCTGCGCGGTGCGATCATGTCTGGCGGGCCCCGCTGAGTTGGGGCTTGGCGGATTCCGAGGGGCAAGCAAGCTAGCAGTAGGGCATTTATAGATGCGGTTCCACTGTAGATAGTCTACGGAACAATAATTGCTTGACTACTGTTTGGCACAGGCCCTGGTAACCCACCTAAGCTGTGTGGCACTACCTGGATGGTCCATGGAACGAGCTGCCGCAAAGTTCTCAAAAAGGGCATTTTTCAGCTCAATTGTAGCTACAAACCTTGCTCACTGGAAATAAACCTATTTGAGAAAAATGTGTCTCGGCTCATTTGGCACTCGGCGATGTCCATCTGGGCCCTATAGGTGAACGCCAGTGCTTGACAAAAATTAGACAAAGAAGACTTGGGTGCGGTATAATGGGTATCTAGTGAAGACACACAATCTTGCAGCCCAGCTTTGGGGATTTGAGCTGGCTCGCTGCCCTGCAAAAGCGGTGAAGCAGGCAAGCAGTCGATCAAGCTATTTCAGAGGGCTAGAGAGTAAGATGGCATAGACGCGCGGGTAGCTTGGGGCAATCCTGCCAGCTGCAGCCAACAAAGCCTCCCCCCCTGTCCCGACTGGTTAGAGTCGACAGCTGATTTGGTGGCACTTGAAACAGCACCTGTGCCTTTCATGAATAGCATAGTAGCTGCAGGAAAGCTTGAAGAAACTTGTGCAGAACGAGCACCTTGCGCAAAAGTGGTTGCAGGCTGCAGCGCTATGAGACTTGCGAGGCTCGTCAAGTGAAGACCAAGATCAAGCTAGCCAGAAAGTATTTGCCAAAATTGATGAGCTCCTAAGGGTGTTTCTCTTTTTTTTTTTTTTTTTTTTTTTTTAGTTTTTGAACGAAAATGTAGTATCTCAGCCTGTCAATCTTGCGGGCCTTTGCGCAGATCTGGGAGATCAGGTAGGTCGAGGTGGCAATGATCGGCACGAATATTTGGGCCAAGCTACACTATAGACTAACAGATTATGCCCAGATTCTAAGATAAATAAGTGGATGTTCTAGACTCATCTTGAAAAACGTTATTTTATTTGAGGGTTGTGTTCCAGATCTTGGCGTCATTTCGCATTACCTCCCTGCAGCATGCATGGTTGTCTCAGTTGGCAGAAGGTTCGGCAAGGAAGTCAACCCGAATTAACGGAACAACATTGGCAAGTTGTGAAGCGTTTAAGATCTCGGAACATGATGGAAATGATCTTGCAGTGTACCCTACCTGCGGTATGCACTCAAACTCAAACGCGGCCCTACCCCACACTTTACATTTCGAGAGTTTCTCATAATTCATAATTCAGACGAGACTGAATGGCCAACTCAAGTGGTCTACCGTCCATGCAGGATCTGCCACCCTTGCGGCGTGCAACATGTCGGCATGCTCTCACCAAACCTAAATCGGATATATATCTCGGGCTTGCCTTCGAGTCACTATGGACTCCTCAAGATTCTGCCCGACGTTTACTGGATATGTCCCAGGTACTCAGGATGCTCTTATCCTGTTCCAGGCTGTTCTTGAAAACAAGCTTCCACTCATCACCAGCCGTCCGAGTGAGAGTGCGCGTGATCATTTGATTTATTCCGGGGCTGTGTTTATCTTCAAAGAGGGCCCGATCAAGCGTTGGACTGACAAGGTTAGCTGGTCGCCGTCGAGGGTCTTGGGCAACTTTTTGGTGTACCGGGAACTGAATGGTAAACGGACCAGAAGCGATGTCACCAGCAACTGCTTGACCCGTGTCGACGAGTTTCAGCGGATCCGTCAGGGCCCTGCCTATGATTGCCCTGAGCGTGGAAGTAACCCTGAGTTTAGCCTCTACGGCTCGCTCCTGGACTCGTATGACTTTAAGGAGGGTGGTCTGATCAAAAAGACCATTTCAACTACTTATGGCAACGAGACGTATCGTCTTATCTCGTACTACACTGCTGAGGACGTTCGAGCAAACCGGCTGATGTGCCCGTTGGACGATCCGCGTCTGCGGGATTTGCAAATTGCTGTGGAGCTCAGCCAGGGCATCCAATTTAGGATGCCGCTGAACTCTATTCCCGGGTACATGTCTTCAGTTGTTGAGGAGTCCCCGTATGAGCCCTTGGAGCAGCTCGAGCAGCTCGAGCTGATGCCCATACAGTACGACAACGGAGAGTATATGTACCCGTTGCAGGAGCAACACCCGGCACCAATGTCTTATACTTGGTGATAGATCCATGTAGTTGTACCCTCAAATGCGCAGCGGTCAAGACCAACTCATGCCTGAGCACGCGGCAAAGGGCAGCACCGGCGCATTTCCACCACCGAGGACCCGCATCACCGATCTGCCCAGTCTTAAGAAGAAATTTTTTAAATATATATATATGTAGAACCAGAGAAAAAGGTGCTATTGAGGCCGACGAGCAGTTGGAGCGCATGGCTGCAGTTCAGCCACCCATAAACAAATCAGAGAACGCGATGGTGTCCATCAGTAGGAGCAACAGGGCGCGTGCTTGGGGCCTTCAAGCTTGCTCATATTAGTCTCTCGGGCCCGGTCGTGTGCTGCTCACAGAAAGCGTGGAAGCTGCGTAGCTCGAGAATTCCGTGGTCCTTTTTCTCATCATGAGTGGTCGTTTGCTCGGTTTTGTCAAGCACCTTGTTGTGCAGCTGCTCAAAAGTACCGACACTGAGGTACCGCTTAGTATTTTAATGTCGAGCGCAATAACGCCGGTCGACCCGATCAATCTAGAGGACCGTGTTGAGCATCCATATGCTCAAATGAACATTGTGTGCCATATATGGGACCCAGTATTTGCAAAAAGCTGGGTTCCTATTAACTTTGAGCTTGCAAGCCCTCTCTTCACAGAGATGGAAGACTCAGTTTGATCGTTGTTTCGAAACACTCCGGCAGCGCAGAGTGCCATTTAGACTGGTCTGACGTTGCACATCTTGCGGACGCCTCAAAGGAGTTTTGCCAGGGCCTACTGGACCATATTCGCCAGCGGACTCTACCACCCCATCATAATGTTGATCGCGATGTCAATGAGAAGCCCGTGCTGGTGGGGATATCCACAGATGTGTTTACAATCATTTCATAGAAATAATAAATTTCCCATAGAGGGTATCTGTGGCTAGTTTTGGAGCTTTGGCGAAACTCGTCATGTGCGCAAGCCTGATTTTGTGGCCAAAATTATCAATCGAGCCCCTGGTCTACTAGACTTTGCTGAGGAAAACTATTGGGCCTTTCATAGAACCTGGGCTGGGGTCCAGCACCTAGCAAATACTATTACTGGAGGCATTCAGGCGTTTGCAGGCCAGCTCACGCGTGTGAATTCCGTGAATGGGTGAGATATCGAAAAAGTTTTGCAAAAGTCGCTATAACACACAGGATATTGGATATTCATTGTTTGTCTAATGAGATGCGCGAGCGCGAGAGCGAAAGCGAAGGTCTTTTCAGTGTCGAGATATTGCGCGCTCACCTTGATTGGTGGCCTCCATTTACGGGGCTTGTCTAGGAGCGTTTACGAGACAACAAAGAGTTTGCCCTCAAAGCTGTGAGGGCCGCAAGCATTGGGCGGCTTGAGTCCCAGACTTCATCAAGCCCCAGATGTGAACTCTCTGGTTCAGCCAGAGTCCACCCATGAGGGAAGCCGGCAGTTAAAAAGTTGAAGAGCTATACGAGGGGAATTCATCTCAAAGTTAGGGCGTTGGCCATAGCTGGGTGTGGCATGCATCAGTGAAACTATCGGTCAAATACAGATTGTAAAAACAAAAGGCGCTCTCTATGCATTCCTCGCTGCCATGGCAAGACAGCGCATAAAGGAGCTGGTTTAGACTTTTATATACTACCAATCGCCTAGTTTACCTGCTTGAGGTCCTGGTGCAGAGTGCGCGCAGCGCTTCTGTAGACGCCGCCCAGCGGCCACACCAGCACGGCCCACGCCAGGGCGCACCCAGCGAGGGGCCAGTAGTAGACGTGTTTCCAGACATAGAGGCTGGGCTCGAGGTCAAGAAGGACAAAAGGCTGCACTGCAAACCCAAACGCCGCCTGTGTAACGAGCCAGCACACGAGATCGTAGCCCAATTTGAAGTTTGTGCCGAGAAAAACCGGCCGCACCTTGTGGCGCAATAGGCGGCCCATGCGCTGGTAGAGAGCAATCAAGACAAACGTTAGATAGTAACCGGGGCGGGTACCATGCCACACAGCCGAAAAGAAGAACGTGGCAAACGTGGATTTGAACCCGGGGCGGGCTCCAGCGGGGGTCACGCGCTCATAGACATAGTACCTCAGCCAGTTTGCGGTGTTGATGTTCCAGTTGTTGACGTAGCCGTGACAGTTTTGGCCGGTCAAAATCTTGATGGGGCGCACGTTTTCGAGCTTGTCGAACCGCTGACGGGTGCCACCGCTTCCACTGCCCTCGCGCTCGCCGTTGTAGGCGATACCGCTCAGAATGCACGAGGCCTCGGCAAACGACCACGCAACATAGTACTTGAGCTGGTAGCACGCGCTGAGCAGCCCGAGGTAGATGGCCCGGTGCAAGAACGGCAGCGATGCCCAGGCGCCGCCCAGCAGGTACTCTCGCGAGGTGAGGCCCGAGCTGTTCATGTAGAGCACCGTGTAAAGCACAGAGGTCACTGTCTTGAACAGGGCCGCCTTACGCGTGCCCTTGGCCTTGGCTCCGTAGCCCCCGAGCCAGCGGTCATAGTCCATATACTGGCTGGTGGGGCCGGTCAAAACGCAGGGGAAAAAGAAGCACCACCCGAAAAAGTCGACCAGGCTCGGCAACTTGTGGATGGCGCTCGACTTTTGGTGCGGAGTGGGCTCTTTGAGGGTCCGGTCCTGGTAGTCCCAAACAAAGCTCGTGAGCTTGATTACAAGCACCATTTGGCTTCCAGAAATGCCAATTGTGTTGACAAAGTCGTCGCCCGACATTTGCTCGCGGAAATGGGTCGTCATGAGCACCGCAATCTGGGCAAACTGGTTAAGCCATGGGTTGCCATAAACACACATTGCATAGGCCATACCGCACTGCACAAACAGCAGTAGAGTGTCGCGCCACAATTGAAAGATCACCACCAAATAAAACACGCCAAACGCGAGCGAAAACGGCGATTTGAGGCTGCGGGGAAGGCGGCCGGCCGTGTAGGCCAGTGGGTAGTTTAAAACCAAACACAGCACGATTTTAAGCAGGTCTGGAGCCAGTCCCAGCGATTCGGCTAGAGATGCGAGCATGGACGAGCGTTGTGCGTGTGGTTTCTGTGGTGTGCCTGTAAACTGGTGCTTGCGCGCAGCTTGACTCAGCACAATACATGATCACCCTGACCCCTGAAGAGACGAGGCAATTCGGGGCATTGTTTGCGCAGTATGACCCGCAAGGTACCGGCAAGGTATCGGGCGATGTTGCGTACCAGCTATTTATCAAATCCGAGCTCAGCACCGACGTGCTGCGGCAGGTGTGGAACGTCGCCGACGCCGACAACAATGGGTCCCTGGACATGCAGGAATTCGCCAAGGCCATGCGGATGATCTACCACTTGCAAAAGGGCAAGCCGTTCGGACCGAATCTGGCCACGATCCCGGCCATGCTTCCCACTTTTGGCAGCTCCGCCTCGCAGGTGTCGCAGGCACCACAGGCCGCCCAGGCCACTCCCGTGGCGCCCTCGGGCACGGGCCAGGCTCAATCGGGTGCGGCCATGGCTCCTTTGGGTACTGGTGGGTCTCGAGCCGGCTACGCGTCCACGTCGATTCCTCCCCTTGGCACAGCCGATAAGTCGCGGTTTGGGTCCCTCTTTGATAAACACGCCAAGAACGGGGTCATCAGCGGCGCCGCCGCGCGCGATATCTTCAACAAGGCCAAGCTGGACCAGCCTACACTGACCCGGGTCTGGCAGCTCGTGGACGTGCGCCAGGCGGGCGCCCTGCGCCGTAACGAGTTTGTTTTGGCAATGCACCTCATCCAGAGCTCGATGAACGGTACTTTGAGCTCGGTGCCCGCGTCGCTGCCCGCCGAGTGGCACCCCTGGCTCGAGGGCAAGGCCACGTTCATTGTGTCCTCTCAGGACCGCGCCAAGTTTGATGCTCACTTCCAGGGCCTGCAGCGCGACGGCGTTGTTGGCGCCGAGCAGGCGGCGGCCTTTTTGACCAAATCGGGTCTCAGCGAGGACGTCCTTGCCCAGGTCTGGGACCTGGCCGATTATGAGGAGCGCGGCTTTTTGGACAAGACCGGGTTCACGATCGCGATGTTTTTGGTGAACCGCAAGCTGCAGGGTGGCGAGCTGCCTGCCTCAACCCCCGCAGAGCTCATTGAGAGCGCCGCGGGCAATGCGGGTGGCTCTGCCAACTCGAGCGTCGTGGGCTCGCCCTCGGTCGCGTCGCCGGCCTCGCCTGCTGCGCGCACATTCTCGGGCCAGGGCGCGCCGACGGGTGCGCCGACGGGTCCCCCCGTGGGTCCCTACGCGATGAGCTCGAGCGCCCCCGGCACCGCCCCCGGCGCCACCTCCGCTCCTGCTCCCGCCGCGGGCAGCCGCGCAGTCTCGGGCAGCATGACTGACCTGATGAACCTCGACGGCGCGTTTTTCGGCGACGTCAAGAGCCCCGTGCTCTCGCCGCACGCGTCGGGCGTGCCGACCAAGGAGGCGTTTGTTCCCAAGTCGAGCTTTGGCCAGAGCCTCGTGAGCGGGCCCTCGCACAAGGAGGTCTCGGCTGGCCTCGAGCAGAGCCGCTCGGCCCACACCGAGCTGAGCGCCAAGCTGGCGTCGACCCAGGCGCTCAACAAGAGTACGCAGGACGAGCTAAAGACGCTGCAGGCCGAGAAGGAGCAGCTCGATAAGGAGATTGTGTCGCTGCGGACCACCTACGACCAGGCGGCCGCCTCGGTGTACCAGCTGCAGCAACAGGTCAAGGCCACCAAGGAGGAGATGCAGCGGCTCGAAAAAGACCACAACCTGCGCAAGAGCGGGTACAACGCGCTAGAGACGCAGCACCGTGACCTGAGCGCACAGCTCGAAGCCCTCAGGGCCCAAACGGAGACCCACGCCTCGGCCACTGCCGAGCTCGAGCAGCAGCACGCTGAGCGCACGCGCGAGCTCGAGACACTTACTGTTGAGCGCCAGCAGCACGAGGACCTGCACCGCGCGCACACCGAGCGCCACGCGGCCCTGCAAAGCGAGATCGCAGCGCTGGGTGGTCACCTTGAGCAGGCCCACGCGGCGCGTAGCGAGGCCGAGCAGCAGAGCCGCGCGGCGCAGGAGCACTCTGCCACACTCGACCAGCAGCTCGAGGCGGCGCGCAGCCAGCTCGGCGAGGCTCAGACGCACACGCAGCAGGCCAAGGCCGCGCACGAGTCGCACGCCTCGACGCTCGCCGCCAAGCAGCAGGAGCTCGAGCAGCTGCGCCAGCAGCACGCCCAGGAGCTGCAGCTCAAGCAGCAGCACGAGCAGCAGCTTGCCGAGCAGCGCCAGCACGAGCAACGGCTCGAGGAGGAGCGGCAGGAGGCGGCACGCGCCCACGAGCGCGCGCTGGCGGAGGCCGAGCAGAGCGCACAGCAGAGCGCACAGCAGAGCCAGCACAGCGCCCCGAGCGCCAGTTTGGCCGGCGCTGCAGCCGGTGCTGCAGCCGGTGTTGCCGGTGGCGCTCTTTACGGCGAGGGTCACCGGGAGGGTCACCGTGAGCTCCCCGAGTCTCTGAGCCACACCCAGCCCCCCACACACCCAGACTCTCACACTGTGGCTCCCCCTTCTACTGCCACGTCGGCGCCCGCTCCCACGCTACCGGCGACCTCTGCCGGCGGCCCCATTGGCGGCGTCTCAGCCAACGACTACAGCGACGGTTTCGAGACGTCGCCGCAGACCTCGTACAAGGGCACGACGATTTCGAACCGGTCGAGCCCGCGCACCAGCGAGTTCCAGATGCCCGCCGGTGCCGCGGTTGTGCCGCCGAGCTTCACGCTGCCCATGGCCCGCCCACAAAGCGCCTCGAGCAGCGTCGTCAACAACCCGCCGCAGAGCGTGCGCGGCGATACCGAGGACGTGAGCGTGCCCGTGAGCCCCGAGTTCGACACCACCGAGCCCGTGTCGGGCATTGCGCCGCCCGAGTCGCTCGATATCGAGGACGCCGCCGCCCCGAGCAGCAGTCGGCTGTACGCGCACTCGGGCAAGTCGAGCGACTCGTTTGAGTTTGTGGACGCCAACGACGGAGAGTCCCAGGCTCCCGGCGTGCCCGGCGTGCCCGGCGTGCCCGGCGTGACCGGCGTGCATGGCGAGTACGGTGCCGCGCCCTCTGCCACGACGATCCGCCCCGTCGATGATTCGAGCGACGACGAGGGGCCTGAAGAGCTGCCCTCCTTGCCCCATGCAATTTACCAGCGTGACGCTCACCCGCCTGCCGCTCCTGCCCTTGCCACCTCTGCCCCTGCCGCCTCTGCCGGAGCCCCCCAGGCCGCCACGGACGATTTTGGCGACGCGTTTGACGACCTCGAAGAAGCCGAGGTCAGCGACGGCGCGCTCGACGAGACCGAGTTCGAGCAGATCGAGCACGGCCAGCACGTCTACGGCGAGCCTTCAGCATACGCGGGCTCGTCCTACGCGGGCACCTCCGCCGCCGCCACCACGAGCGCGGCGCACCCGTTTGCGTCGCCGTTCCAGACCAGATCGCCTCAGGGCCCTTCAGAGTGGCAGCAGCTGTTTTCAGAGACTACCGAAAAACCGCTGCCCGCGACCCCTCAGGCCCCGGTGAGCCCGGAGGTCGAGGAGCTCATGCAGATGGGGTTCCCCAAGGAACGCGCGATCGATGCGCTGAAAAAGTGCAACAACAACACAAGCGAGGCAATAAACCTGCTTTTGGACGATTAATTTATGTAGTTTAGGCGTTCTGCCCCCGCCTCGGCCGCTGATGATGCGCGTCAACCCCTGCGCGGGGCTGCGCGTCACCTGCACAGGCCCTGCACATGGCCCCCCTGCGGGTTGCCGATCAGATCAGGGAATGAGCAACAATTGTTTTGATTTTTTTCGGAGAAAAAAAAGAAAATCCGTACTCGCTTGTATGCCCTTGGTGCGCAAATGACGTGCGCCCCAAAGAGGGACGGGGGTACCACCCCTTGATACAACCCCCTGAACTCCACCCTCCGCGTTAGACGCTTGCAGCTCGGATTATTTCTCGCAACAACACTACTTTTAGACTTCCCCGTTAACTCTGATTGAAATTTACACTTTAAAATATACAGTTTACCAAGATTTCTGCCTGAATCGAACCCATCTTTATTACATGTGCGTATTCAAGGACAGGCGCAAGGTAGAGGCCCTGTTCCCCAATGCTGCGCCCTTAGCGCCGGGCGACTGTTTGATTTTGGAAGAAATCAACGCGCTCAAGATCCATTGGAGCAATTTTACCTCGCAGCGCGTTGTAGAGGAGGCCGACCGCACGGTGCGCAAGCATGTTATGGCGATGACCGGCTCCTATGGCGAGGAGTGGAGTATAACGCTACTGTCTGTGCGGCAAAATGGCGTCAAAGAGCCCTGCCTCAGGGTGGATATTGACATCGACGATAAGTCCAAGGCAGACGACATCTACCAGCTGCAAGTAGGGCTCGCGCTACAAAATAAAGATACGGGCGCCATTTTCAGCAAGAGCAAAGAGTTTGCGCCCCATGGAAGCTACCCGTTTGAAGCGTTTGTGCCGCTGGACGAGGACGACCTGCCCGACCGCAGCTTGATAGACAAGAACGGCGACTCTGAGCTTCACATCTACCTCAGTTTAACTACAGGTGCTCATGTGCTCCAACCACTGGAGCAAACGAGCGAGTTGACCTGGGAGATGCGCAAGAGCGACCTGCTGCTGCAGTTCAGCAAATACATTGACTTTGAGGGCGCGCACCTGCGCATTGTCTACTTAAACTACAACGAGGAGACGCCGTCCCTTGTCTTGGAGCGCGACGGGTATGGGGTTGACAAGCTGGGCCTCGAGGTCGAGCTGTTTGCCGTGGGGCCAGGGGCCCACCACCAAATCATGATTCACGGCAATTTCAGGCATCACGACCAAAAGGGGTTCAGCGAGCCTGATTTCGTCAATTGTACCTCGTTTGGGTTCCGTATTTGCCGCGTCTCTCGCTAATTCCCTCCCCCGGCCTGAGGCTTTCCTTGGACCCAGCTGACCCTGCTGGGAGGAGAGCACTGACCGAAGACGTCGCTGATGACTATGCGAATTTTTCAGGCCCCGAACTTGGTGCGGGTGTGCATGGGCCCGAGTGCAGGCATTAGAGCCCTCAGAAGCTCATTTACGGGCCCCTTTGCGCGCTCATTCCTTACAAAAAGTGGCGACCAGCCGCAGCCGCCGCTCGTGCTGCACGGCACGTTCACGCCAAATAACACAATCCTCACGCTGAGCCGCCGCAAATACAAGTTTGACAGCGTTCCTAGCGACCCTGCAAAGCTCCAAGAGTACATGATCGACCAGGTGCGCCCCGACCAGGAGGTGATTTTCACTGTGACCAGCGGCCAGCTCGGGTTCAAGGGCACGCAAAAGGGCAACTACGACGCGGCGTTCCAGACATCGGCAAAGATGTTCAAGGATATCAAGGACCGCAAGCTGCTGGGCCAGCCGATCGAGCTCATCACCCGCAACTTTGGCCTCAACCGCCACGCGTTCTTCGCTACCCTCCAGGGCAAGGAGGGCGTCGAGGTGAGCCGCTACATCAAGCGCGTCACCGATGCAACCAAGATTAAGTTTGGTGGTGACCGCAGCCCCAACAAGAGACGCATTTAATTGTATATATTTAGGAGAAACTCCGTCTGTTTTACGTCCCCATCTGCTCCCCAAATTTTGTCATGCTGGACGCACCCAAATTCCGCGTTAGTGCGCGCGCCGTCGAGGTTTTGCGCACCCCGGACGAGTTCTACCGCGGCCTCAAGGCAAGCATTCTCGGAGCAAAGCGCCGCGTGTTTCTGGCAACCCTCTATATCGGCAACAAGGAGACCGAGCTGGTCGAGACGCTGCATACGAGCCTCGAGCGCAACCAGGACCTCAAGGTGCACATTCTGAGCGATGGCCTGAGAGGAACTCGCGAGGCCCCGCACGGCATGTCCAGTGCGTCGCTGCTAACCCCGCTTATCAGTGCATTCCCCGGCCGAGTTACCGTGAGCATGTACCGCACGCCTGCCTACAAGGGTGTGGCCAAACTGCTGCCCAAACGATTTAATGAGGGCTGTGGGCTCCAGCACATGAAACTGTACGGCGTAGACGACTCGATTGTGCTGTCTGGAGCCAACTTGAGCACCGACTATTTTACAAACAGGCAGGACCGCTACATCCGCATCAAGGACAAGAATGTCACCGACTATTTTTTCCAGGTATTTGAAGGGGTTGCTGACCTGAGTTTTGTGGTTAGGCCCAAACCTGGCTCTAGCACCGACAACTTTGAGCTGGTCAAGACGGCCCCTCCTCAAAAGGGTGTTGCTGCTCTGCAAAAGCTCATTGACTACAGGCCAGAGCTCAGACCGCCGCAGCACCAAGAGCTTGACACCTATGTGTACCCCCTCGTGCAGCTGACGCCGTTTGGCCTGGGCAACGAGCAGAGGGCCATGCAGCAGCTGTGCGCCTCGCGTCCGTGGGTGCTGACTGCCGGCTACTTTAATATCGAAGAGAGTCTCCGCAGGGCTCTGATTGCAAACCCCAACAATGGCACGGTAATTGTTGCCTCGCCCGAGGCCAATGGGTTCTTTGAGTCCAAGGGGTTGTCGAGGCACGTGCCCGGCTTGTACTCGATGCTTGCTGCCAATTTTCGCAGAGAAGCGGGCGACAACATTAGCGTGCGCGAATGGCGCAAGGGCGTGTGCAACCAGCCCGGGGGGTGGTCGTACCACGCCAAAGGGTTGTGGCTTTACGATTCCGCCGAAAACATTGATTCTACGGTGATTGGCTCGTCGAATTTTACTAAAAGAGCCTATAGCCATGACCTTGAGGCCGGCGCGCTAATTACTACAAAGGACCCCACGCTGCAAACTGAGCTCAGAGCCGAGCTCGATCACCTGCTTGAGGATACAGAGCCCCTGACGTCATCGGTGGAGAAGCCCAAGCTGGCACACCGGCTGTTTGTAAGCGTGTTTGGCGACCGACTTTAAAAGGGGGAAATATGGCAAAAAAGCGCGGATTTACAGGAGATCCTGTAACCGAGACGCACGAACATTTGCGCAATGAGATGTCCGAGGCGCTCGCGGTCGTTCCCAAGCTCAAAGAGCCCGAGTTACCGGCAGTAAGCGAGGTCAGCGACCTTGGCGACGAGGAGCTGCAGCAGCTGCTCGAGGCCACCGATGCGCTCAGGGGCCAATCCATGAGCTGTTTGGAGGCGTGTGAGACATACAGGCAGCACCTTAAGGCCTCGATGGACGCTGTAATGCTTCTGCTTTCAATTAGAGGCAGCTCCAGCGAAAGCAAAAAACGCCGCCGCACGGCCGTGCCGTACCAGTCCATTTTGTCTATTGGGCTACCAGTGGTTGCGAAGTTTGAGGGAACGTGGCTGGGCGGCGAGATCTCGACCCTGGGCAGCGAATACACCATTGTGTCCGAGTCGCGCACCTGGACCGCTAAGGAGCGGGATATTATTGCAGTGCAGAACCCGGCGCCTGTTTTGAACGTGGGTGCGCAGGTGCTCGCGCTTAGGGGCGAGGAATACCTGCCGGCGGAGGTGGTATCGCAGCGTGGTCAAAAGGTGCGCGTCATGTACCTTGAGGACGAGGACGAGTTCAGAGAGACTGAGCTTGATAGAAGTCAGGTTGTTCCGCGTCCGGTGAACTCATAATTTATTTATTTGTATTTTTACGGGTGATGAGGGATAGAGGTCCAGGGGGGAGACCCTCGAGGCTCAGGGGGGAGAGAGAGACGGCAAAGCCCAGGGGAAGGGGAGAAGGCAAGCAGGTGACACTCTGGCACCCTAATAATCTATTTACCAACTCTAATAGCATAATCGTCGCCGGATTTTGTGATGTACCGCACCCACGGGTAACTCTGGTACATGAGCTTGGGCTCAATGATTTTGAGGTACCGCACCTGGATGCCGCTCGTAGTGAAGTAGGGTATATTGAACTGCACTTGGATGGGCCGCTTGTCGACCTGCTCGTCCGAGGCGCTGACCGCCGGCAGCCCCAGCTCGGCCTTGAGCACAAACTCGCGCTGCCCGCCAAACTGCTTGAGCTTCCACAAAATAGCCTCCTTCTCGGGTTTCCACTTAGCAGAGCCCGAGCTGCACTGGATTTTGGGCGAGTCGGCATCATTGGGCACGGGGATAAGGATCTCCACGTTGGAGGCGGTGGACCGGCGCTTGAACTGACCTTTGGCGCGGGCAATGATTTCAACACGCGAATTTTGGTGTTTGGTGATTTTGCAATCGACCCAAATCAGCGGCTTGACCGCCGTGTTGAGCCGGTAGCTCATGAGCTCAAACTCGCCATCGGGCGGAATAAACGAGATGGTGCGGTCGCTCTCGAACCGTGACAGGCGCACGCACTGGTGGAACTTGATATCTTCCATCTCGATGCTGCTCTTGCCGCTCGGTACCACCTGCTTGCCCGTGGTATTTGCTTGGTGGTCAAAGATGACGCGGTCGTTGAGGCCGAGCCGCAGCTCGGGCATACCGCTCAAATAGCACTTCATTTGCACCGAGCCGAGAATCTCGCTCCGCAGCACCTGGCCAGTGGGAGTACAGGTCATGTTGACGCTCTCGACCACATCGAGGAACGCTTCGTTCTTGCGGTACGTAATTCCCTCGCCGCGCCACGACACAGCATTGGTCACGGCACTGGGGGGCTTGACTTGGCTCGTCAACAGCGGCTTGATCAGCTGGAAGATGCGGTTCTGTTGTGTGATGTATTCCTTGAGGATCTTGGTCTCGGTGGTCTGCGGGAACCCGAAATCCATCATCTCGTCCATCAACTCGTAGATAACCACAAAATTGTCGCGTATACTCTCCTCCTCGAGCGACTTGAGGTAGTCGGTGAGCACCTTGACGAGCTTGTGCAAAAACAGCAGAATCTCCATCACGTTTGAATTGTGTTTGGTCAAAGCCAGAATATAGAGGTTGTTGTGTACAATGTACAGGTAGTTGATGCCATCGTGGGAGATGCAGGGCGGAACAACGCTATTCTCCTCCTCGGCCTCCATGAGCAGGATGGGGAACTGCTCGACGGCGCTCATGGGGATATCGCCGCGATAGTTGCGGCTCAGAAGCGGCTTGGCCTTTTGGTCAAGGAAGAACACAGCGCTGGCCATGGTTGTTGTTGGCGTGTGAGCTGGTGCTGTGTCAGGTGGGTGCTCCCATGTGGGTGCTCCCAAGGGGGGTCCCTGGGGAGGGGGTGGGATGCCACGAGCGCACCCTGGGGGAGTCTGCGGTCCCCTGAGTCTCTTAAGACTCTGCCTTTTTCTCCATAAACTATCATTATACTCCGTCTAATTAACGAGCACGCCTCTCCAAAACACGCGCAGTACCATCCTCCGCACCAATGTACGCCACCTCGCAGTTGTCAAAGATACCGGTTTCAACAACACCTACAAGCAGCTTAATGCTGCTGTCGAGCTGCTTGACCTTGGAAGGATCCACCTCGCCAAAGTACGCATCAAGAATAAAGTTGCCATTGTCGGTCACGCAGGGGCCCGCCTTGGCCTTGCCGCCCTGGCGCAAATTCACTGTCTGTGCCCCAAGCTTGGCCAAATCGACCGCTACCTTGGTATGCGCACTGGGGACAACCTCAATCGGAATACCAGCAAGCCATTTCTCGCCCAATTTGGAACTGACCTTGGAGTGGTCGGCCACAGCAACAAACTTTTTTGAGCACTTGCCAACCAATTTTTCTTGGAAAAGGCATCCTCCGCCGCCCTTGATTGCGTTCAATTCAGAGTCAATCTCATCAGCTCCGTCGAAAACGACATCCAACTCGCCTGCGGAAAACTGGTCAATCTCAATGATGTGCAGCTTGTGCTCAACAAGCAGCTGCTTGCTCTGGTAGCCTGTGGGGACAAAGTACATCTTGTCTGCAGGCAGTTTGCCCTGCTGGCGCAGCTCAGCAATGCGCTCCACGCAGTAAACTACCGTAGTGCCGCTGCCAATGCCAATGTACTGAAACTCGGGCTTGAGGTGCTCATCGATAGCACGCGCGGCCGCGGCCTTTTTGGCCGCAATCGTCATGTTTGCCGTGGACATTTTGCGTACAGTGCGGTTAAGCTGACAGAATCTCTGCATTGGGTGGGATTGGGATTGCGACTGCTGATTTTTCACCACTGAGCGAATCGGAGGTGTGGTTGCAAATTGCCACGCGCTTTTTTTCCCGGGCAAGCAATATAACTATTATATACCTAGTCTTTGTAGCATTTGCTCCAGATTTGTGGCGCTTTCTAATATTTTTCAGCCAAAATTATTTCTCACTCATGAGCGCACAAGATCAGGATTTTGAAGACACATTTATCGACGACAACGAGGTCGGCGAAGTTATGGAGGACTCCAATGTCCAATTCGAGGAGGAAGACGGAGAAGACGACGCCCAAGAGGTGGAATTGCGCAACAACTCTTACTCGTACTTTGACCAGCACCAAGACTCGATATTCCTTATTGCTAGCCACCCTACGCTACCCATGGTTTTGACTGGCGGCGGTGACGAAAAGGCATTTTTGTGGACCACGCACTCGACCCCGGCAAAGCTCGTTACCGAGCTTTCCGGCCAGCAGGAGAGCGTGGTTGCCGGTGGCTTTACTGCAGACGGCAAGAACGTTGTTACAGGTGATATGAAGGGCCAGTTGCGGGTCTGGAGAGCAAAAGCTGGCGGCGAGCGTTGGGAATTTATTACCTCGATCCAGGAGGTCGAGGAGATTGTCTACATCAAGTTCCACCACACGCTGCCCCTGATTGCTGTGGGTGCCATTGACGGCTCTGTGTGGATATACGATCTTGGTCAAAAAGTTACCCAGCTCGGTGTGCTCAATGGTCACGCGGCTGCCGCCACAACCGCCATTTTCGTCGATGATGAGCAGGACCCCGACGCCGTGCGCCTCATCACGCTTAGCGAGGACGCCCAGATCCTTTGCTGGAATGTCTACACTTCGCAAACAATCTACACACTTGGCCGCCGCGAGCTTAGGGGTGAGCACCCCTGGGTTTCGGTGGTTGCCAGCCCCAGCGGCAAGACCATTGCTGTTGGCTCCATGGACGGCTACATTGGTATTCTCAAGGTCGAAAATGGTCAATTGCTTCATTTTATGCCTGTTTTCAACGACAAGAGTGACCTGGAGGGCCGTTCCATCGAGGGTCTGTCGTGGAGCGACAAGACCGGGTTGCTGGCGTGCGGCAGTGTGGACGGCCAGGTGCAGCTATTTAGCCCCGCAAACTGGAAGTGCCGCGTCAACTTTAGCACTGAGGAGTCGGTGACCAAGCTCGAGTTTGTCAAGGGCGAGCCGTTCCTCATTGTGTCGAGCATGGACGAGCAGGTGGCCGTGTACGATGCGCTCAACGGCTCGCTGGTGTGGCGCAGCTATGGCCACGGTGCCGGCGTGCTTGGCTTTGTGCAGCAAGAGGGCGGCCACCGCCTTATCACTGCGGACGACGCGGGCGTCGCTCTGGTATTCCAGATCGACCAGGAGGCCGCGGCCGCCGAGGCCCAGCTCAAGGCTTTGGAGAGGGCATAAATTGATAAAGTACGTACGCTATACTGTGTGCGCCAAAAGATTAGCGGGGCATAAATTATGCGGCAAACGGGTCGTAATGCTCGTGCTCGAGCAAGAGAATGTTTGGCCTGGGGAACGCCTTGTCGCGCTTGATGTAGTGATTCCAGAAATAGGGCAGCTCCTTCTCGAACTGGAACTTCATAAACTGAGTAGTGGGGATCGAGAACACCGCGTCCAGCTGCTCCAGTGAGAGCTGCTTGGTCTCGGGGACCCATAGGAAGATCCACACAAACGCGAGCAAGTTGAGGCCGGCGTAGAAGCCAAACGCACCAGTGGGGGTGAATGCAGCCGAAAGCCTAAAGTATGTCAGGCTCAAAACACACGACCAGAAGTTGTTGGTGACCACAGCCCAAGCCATACCAAGCTCACGGTGGCTGACCGGGAACACCTCGGCCGAGTAGGCAAACGGCACGGGACCCTCACCGGGAGAGTATGCGATAGTGAACAAGTAGATAAACAGTGCCACGAGGCCGAGGCGCACCTTATCATCGTGGATCAGGTAGCACAGACCAGCGGCAAGCAGCGTCCAAAACATTTGCGGGAAGGTGAACAGCAGCAGCGTGCGACGGCCAAAGGTGTCAATAGTGAAAAAGGCCGGGAACGAGAAGAGCCAGTTGATCAAACCAAAGCCAAACGAGGCCCACATGGAGCGAGTTATGGCGCTCTCGGGGCTAGCACCCATGGCGGTAATAACTTCCTGGAAAATGGACGAAGAAAAGAAGGCCATGATGTTGATACCGCACATTTGCTGGCCAATCATTACCACCCAGGAAGCAAGGGTAGCCTGGCGAATACGGTTCTTGTAAAAGAGCTGGATCAGGCGCTGAAAATAGGTGGTGTTGCGGATAGCGTGCTCCTCGGCCTTGATACCAATATACATGGAGTACAGGTCACGCGCAGCAAGCAGCTCAGTGCGGCGGAGCCTGAGCAGCGACTCAAACGCCTTATTAGCGCGGCCGCGCTTGATGTACCAACGAGGCGACTCGGGAACAGTATACACAAGCAACAAGAGAGGCACTGCGGGAATGAACGCCGAGCCAAGCATGAGACGCCAGCCAACGTTGGCGCCGGTCTTGTGCACGGCCAAGTTGGCCGCATAACCCAAGAAGATACCAAATGCGGTCCACATTTGCCAAGTCATGGTGAGGGCGCCACGGATGCGGGTAGGAGCGTTCTCGGCGGCCAAAATGGGGGCAGTAACCTCTTTGAAACCAATACCAAAGCCAAGAAGCACACGAACGATAAACAGTTGCCACCAGTTTTGGGTGAAGGCAGAGCCAATGGGGCAGAGCAAGCAAAAGATACCGGAAAGAAACAAGCATCCACGACGGCCAAGATAGTGGTTGACGGGGTCAGTGGCCCAGGCAGAAAAGCCGAAAGCACCCATGTAGGGTGCGGAAGCCACGAGACCGGTGATCCAGTTGTTCTTGTCGTAGTCAGGGCTAGTGGGGTCTGCAGTGGAGATACCAAAGATTTTGGGGTAGTACAAGTTGGCGCCCGAAATACCAGTCTGATCCCAGCCCTGGACACAGGCACCGATTGAGCAAACGGCTACGGTGAGGTACATGGACCACGGTTGCACCCATTTGTGCTGATCCTCAAAACGCAAATCGTCGCGGTCTTTCTCAGTGAGTTCGGGAATGTCCTCGTACTCAAACGGGCGTTGCGCCAAAATGGCTCCTTTGTGCACAATTTCAGAGTGCTGCTGCAAGTTGTTCTCGGTAAGGAACTGGTCCACAAGCGTGTTGAGCTCGCTACGGCTGAGACCCTCAAGCGGGTTATCCACGTTTCCCTTGCGAACACCCTTTTCAACAATGGTTGAAATGCCCTGATCCCGGTCCACGTGCTGGAACTCAATGTCGTTGCCATGGTTGTCTCCCTTCTTTGCGACACCCGTGCCGGCATCACCAAACCCAGTGGAGGACGAGGAGATGCTCTCTTCTCTCTGAATCATATTCTTGCCCGAAAAGCGCGGGGAACTACGGACTTTATAGGCATATGCACATGGGCTGCACAATGCATGCATGGCTGGTCTGCAGCGTACATAGGGCATGATTGGAGCTCTCCTTCAGCTCGCCCCAAAATGTGCCTATGTTCAGACCAAAATCCCTGTCGTTCCGGAGAGTTGAAAGCCAAACAAAGCCAAGAATTTCATTTTTGGCTATCCCTTTACAGGATTACAAAGGCTGCATGCATATGCATAGCGCACCCCACACCGTCGCGTGTGCATGCATAAAAAAGGAGCAACTGAGGTTTTCGCATATCTAACTCTATCTAAAGTTGATCAAGATCAATAGTCTGTGCATATTCCATGAAATCCTGCACAGAAAACGCAAGAATTTAGCCGCGCATTGAGCTGGTGGGAGGTCCGCGAAAGTGGGCAACCCCAGGAAAGGTGCCGTGTCCCCAGGAGCTGCAGATGTGTCTATTATTGGCAAACGGAAAATCTGAAGTAGTCGGTTTCAAATCTCAAAAATACCATTTTCGCTGTTAGAGGAAACCTGCCAACCGCAAGTTTTTCCGAGAATCTACCAGTTGGTTACAGCAAAATGCATGTTGTCGAGTGGCTATGCGCAACCTACATGCGGGGTGCAGATCCTTGTCTCAGAAAACCACAGTTGATGGTACATCCGAAGATCTCCGCATCCAAGCCAAGGATACATGCAATCCAATCCTCAGGGGAGAGACAGCAATTAGAAACTGACTGCCAGGCTGTCGTTCACTGTGCATTGACCTACATGAAAAGTTTGCCTGTACATGCAGTGTATTTCTGCATGTTTCTGGTGCATAAAGTTGGGACCAGGTTAATACACGGTCAGGGATAGAGTTTTCAGAGGCGTACGACATACAGTTAGCTCGGATTAATGGGTAAATCCGAAGTCTGACATGTGCGCTGCATATGTGGAGAACACATGCAGGTCAGAAATGTGGGGGTGATCCAACATCCTGCGTTGGGCAATTAAATAACGCGATCTACTATGAAAGGCAGAGGTGCCGTATATACCAAATTCTATAATTTTAGTAGCCCAAGACGCGTTGACAAGGCCTAAAGCTGGCAGCATCGACAAAGCCTCGACCCAGTCTCGATCTCGCCTCGTGTGAGCAGCGTGCGCATCCCCGTCGGATCAGCCCAGATCGCATCCTAAACACGACTAAATGGTGACAATTTGAGTGTGGTTGTGGTGCGAGTACTTGCCGATCTGGACCTGCTGGCGATCAGGCTCAAACAGGACATACGCGTTGCGCAGGAACGACGAGCCCAGCACATTGATGCCCATTGACTGCGAGTTGCTCACTAGGGTCAGAACACGGTAAGGGGACACGCTCAGAGTAAAGTAGGAGAGCGGCCAAAACAAGTCTTTCTCAGAAACCTCGATCGTGCTGTTGCCAAACACAAACGACACATTTGGTTTCAGGTCGCGCGTGGGGCAAATGTACATGCCCAGGCTGGGGTTGAGAGTGCATGACAGGTTGGAGGCAATATCGGCGACAAGCTCGCTGGGCAGGTAGCTGAGCGACGTGCCGGTGTCGAGCACCACATCGAGGGGCCCATGGGATTTATTGCCGTAGTGAACTCCCTGCATCTCAACGGTGAAACTCGTGTTTGACTTGAGCGGCAGAGTGCTGAGGTAGTCGTACTTGCCCTTGTCGACACCGCCAAAGAGGATGGTGCCAGTATCGGTACGCTCATTGCCGAGAAACACGCTGTAGGCGTTGCGGGCAATGATGCCCTGCTTGACAAGCGCGCTCAAAAAGTGGTTGGTCTTATTGGCTTGGCCAGGACCAAGACCCAAGATACCGATAGTGGACTCGGGAATGTTGGTGGCCACGCCAAACTTTTGGTTTTTGATGGTAACACCGCTCCCAGCCAGAGTGAGGGTGTCCATGCCCCAGTAGCCCTGAGCAAAGTCCTTGATGTAGCGCACGTAAAAGTCGCGCGTCAGAAAATTGAATGAGTCGCTCTTGCTGGGGTCAAAACCGTCGGGCTTGATGAGCTTGGCCGGCACCCAGAGATCACTGGAGCCGGTGTCGAGCTGGACATAAAACTGCTGCGCAGGGGTACCAAGGCTGATGTTGGCGCAAAAGTATGTCCACTTATTGAGGAGCTGCTCTGCAAACGGGGCGGCGTCGCTCTTGCCCTCAAAGATGTTGGCCAGGTTAATGGTCACGTCGCGCAAGGGGTTGGGTATCTCTGTGAGCTCGGCCTGGATCACTTGAGTGCCCAGCGCACCGGAAAAGAGGGCAGAGAATAGCATGATACTATGTAGCCTGGCTACTTGGATTATATATATATATATATATAGTGTGGTTGCACCGAGTTCTCGATTGGGACCTGTCTGCACCGGATGCGGCAGCAGGCAAAGATGCCGGTCCAATTGAGGCATTTGGCAGCTTTGGACAGCAAACCTATCCGCAAATTTAGAGGAGTTTAGCTAGTCTTTGTTTAGGGGTTTCTTACAGCTCCATATGTATAGTTCTGCTCGGTTATGTGCATTCACCCCACATGCATGCATCCCACTTCGCGGCATGTTGCACCCTCCCCCCCAAAAGAAAATGCGAGGCAAAACTTGAGACAGATCTTTCAATAGGCGTAATTCCCTACATGCTTCCCCCCACCCCCTGAACCCCAACGTCTTGAGTAAAAGTGGGGGCCCCTGCAGAGACTGATTTTTAGTATGTTTTACCTAAAAAAAATTGTCAAAAGCGTGGTCAATGGTGTGACAAAAGGTACTGCCAAACCAGCCAGATCTCCATCGAGCGCTCCTCATCTTTCTAACTTTATGTACATATTTTTTCAGACAAGTGCCGGCTCAGCAGCAATGACCCCTGGCCAAAGGTGTCTCTGGTTGGTGATCATGCCCTAAGACCCCCGCTACCCCCCCTCGCGACACACACCCCCAGACCTCTGTTGAATTTCGCGACGCTTGGATGGAGGACGAGCCTAATGTTGTGTTGTTTCGTGGCGAAGGCGAGATCAAATGCGGGGATACCTATAGGTACCAGATTGAGTACACGCCGATGCCGGACATGACCCATACGTCGATCTACGTCTATGTGTATAATATGGAGGTTAGCCCGCTGCGCGCTGCCTATCTACAGGGCCCATTCACGCTCTATGTTGATATGCGGCCCGAGCGCTACGACGATCTGCGGCACGTGCGCACACCGGCTGACCAGCCGCACTACAACCACAACCTCAAGGCCGGCCAGCATTTTAAGTGCGAGCTGCTGCTCAAGGGCGCCCACAAGCACGTGTGGTACGTGGATGTTGTTGGCGAGCAGCTATTCAATCGGAACGCGGTGATTCGGCACCAGCTGGTCGTGGCAACCAGCAAAACGGCCGCCAAGTCCAGCGCAGCTGTCGGCGGCGACCCGCGCTGCGAGGCGTTCAAAGTCAACGTCAAGGACACGCAATTCCTGTGGATGGATCCTGCGGAACGCCCCGACAAGCCGCTGCACCTCGTGCTGCTCACCCACGGCCTCATGTCAAACGTCACAGCCGATATGCTCTATCTCAAGGAGGAGATCGACAAGCAGGCCCTCAGGGCGGGCGAGAACGTCATTTGCAAGGGGTACACCGGCAATGTGTGCCGCACAGAAAAGGGCGTCAAGTACCTCGGCACGCGCGTGGCCGACTGGATAATGCACGAAATGATCCCGCGCTACAAGCCCAAAAAGTTGAGCTTTATTGCCCATTCGCTTGGAGGGCTCACCCAGACCTATGCCCTCGGCTACATTCATGCCAAGGACCCGAATTTTTTTGATGGCATCGAGCTGGTCAATTTTGTGTGTTTGGCCTCGCCGCTGCTGGGGATCTCCACCGAGAACCCCGGCCTTGTGAAAATGGTGCTGGATTTTGGGTTTGTAGGCAAAACCGGCCGCGATTTGGGCCTGTCGTGGCAGCTGGGTACCCGCAAGCCGCTGCTCAAGACGCTGCCGACAGGCCCCGCGCACGTGTTGCTGGAGCGATTTGAGAATCGTACGCTATATGCCAATGCAGTTAATGACGGAATTGTGCCTCTGCGGACTGCCTCACTGCTGTACCTCGACTGGCGGGCCATCTCCAAGGCGACTGCTGCTCGGCGAGGCTCCAATGCTGCGCGGTTTGAGAGCGCAAACCACCCCGACAATGAGGTTGCGTCGCTTGACGGGTACGAAAAGGAGGATGTGCCGAAATCAAAGCAAAAGGAAAAGCACTTTTCGGGCGGTTCTACCGGGTCCACCCACACCGTCAACACCATCACAAACACCATGGACCAGGTCTTCAACTGGCTAAACCCGTGGGCCCCGCCGCGGGTCTCGCGGCACAAACTCGCCCACTACCAAACAAAGCCGCACGCCAGCGACGAGTCGGCCAGCGACGACGACGCCGACGAGAATGAGCACGGCGAGGATCACGTGCAGCTGCCCAAAAAGACCAGTATCATCGAGAGCGGTATGGCGCTAATGATTGCTCCGTTGCCCAACCACGAGTTTATTGGCGACCCTTCCAAGCGCGAGGACGTTATTTTCCACGACCGCATCTATGACCCCGAGGACCTGCCCCCGAAGCGCACGCGCAAGAGCACGCTGTTTCGCAGCCACGACGACCCCAAAGAGATTGCCCGCAGCGAGGAGCGCATGGCCCGTGCTTGGCACAAGGACAAAACGTGGCGCAAAGTGCTGGTACAGCTGCTGCCCGAGGCCCACAACAATATTGTTGTGCGGCGCCGGTTCACCAACGCCTACGGCTGGCCCGTGGTGCACCATCTTGTAACCACGCATTTCCCCGAGCCTGCTCCCGAAGTGCCTACTCTGAGAAGTGCCGGTGACAAGAGCGCCCCGGGTGACACCCCGGATGCCGTCCCCTCCGATGCCTCCTCGGAGGCCTCCAGTGAGCAAGACTTGGCGAGCATTGGGGCCAACCTAGAAAAAGTTGATTTGCGCCCTGCCGAGTCGGGAATTGACGTGGAGGGCCCCGGCGAGCTCGACCTGTCCAAGGCGCAGCTCAGCGACGCCGACCGCGAGCACATCAATGCCGAGACCCAGGCGCACGCTGAGCGTGACCGTGAGCACCCCGACGGCGCCAAACCGGGCCCCTCAGCGGCAACCCCGGTCTCTCCTGGCTCCCTGGGCACCTCGGGCACCCTGGCGTCCAGCTCCAGTCACCAGTCCTCGTCCTCAAACAGCGACATCGACGTCACCTGGTTTGACCCCTCGGTCTCAGACAGCGAGCAGTCGGAGTTTTACGACGCGCGCATGTAGCTTGAAGGTTTAGAGGTATATAGCTTATTTATTCGACGGGCTCGCCGAGGTAGTTCACAAGACCCGCCTGGTAAGGAATGGTTTCAGGGTCGAAATCGTCGACGTTTGTTTGGTTCCAAGTCCAATAGTAGTCGAGGTAACGCGGAGCGTCGGGGTAATCAGGCTCAATGCACTTCTCAAAGTAATTGTAGCCGTCAATTGCCTTGTCCACAAGCTCGTTAAAAGCGCTCAGCTTGCAGCTCTTGCCGGGACCGCTCGAGCAGCCAGGCAAAGGAACGACCGCGTCGTTGAGAACAACACGGATGTAGATGTTTTCTTGGCCGTAGCTGTACGTGTAGTTGTTGGCAATCGAGCTGTTGGAGTAGGTCGAGTTGGTGGTCAAGTTGCCGTAGTAGATGGCGTCAGTCTCGTTAGAGCCCATAGGGTATGTGTAGTTGGTAGCATAGACAGCAGTAACGTTGAGAGTAGAGTTGGACGCCGAGGTAGTGCCGTTGTGGGCCATGGGGTATGTATTCACAAACTCGCTCTCGTCCCATGCCTCCTGAGTGAGGTACTCGGGGTCCTCATAGATTAGGCGCTCAAACACAATGTGAGCACTCTGGGGCACAATATCAGCCACATCCCACGCTAATCCAAAGGCAACCTCGCGAGGGTCGAAGTCGCTAACGTTGGCAAAGCCAAGCAACGACACAATGGCAGTGATGTCAGTATCGTGACCAAAATTAAATGCAAGAGGCAAGGTCTCATCGGGGCCCTGGTTGAGCAATGTGCGGGTAGCATTAAGGAAAACAGAGCCACGGTAGGGGGTAGCATAGCCCATAGGACCATAGTAGCAGTAGTAGTAGGCCGACTGGAAGTACTCAAAGGCAACCCACTCCTCGCTCGAGAACACAGAGATCCAGGGCGAGTCGCCACGAATGTTGATCTCAAACGCAGCAGCGGCCATGAGATTGGTGACGTCGTAGCCAGTAATATTCAAGCTGTGAAAGTGATTGAGGCGCTTGGCAGCGTTCACAAGCTCGATAGGGACCCAGCCATTGTCCCAATTCTCGTAGTCGTCGTCAGTGGGCATCTTGCACCTTGTGGGCACCTCAAAAGCGTTCTCGCAGTAACCGGTAGCAACAGTGTTGACACCTTGGTCCAAAGTCTCGGGAAGAATGTTGAGCGCAGCCATGTCAGTGTAGTTAAACCCAAGGAAGCCCTGGCCAAACTTGCGGGCAGTGGTGACCACCCGCTCGTAGCCGCTGGCAAAAATGGGCAAAATAGTCTCGGGATCATAAAGGTGGTTGTAGCGGCGGCGGTAGTCTACACCGTTGGCGTAGGCTCCAAGGGTACCGGCGTAAGCGCCAAAAGTGGTCTCAATACCGTCCCAGCTGGTGTCGTCGTTGGCCACGGGCTTCCACCAGTTGAGAAACTCAAGGTCACCCTCGAATCTATCGTGACCCTCCACCATAGACTGCCACGCAGCATACTGCGGCTTGGCATCGTAGTCGTCAGGGACGCGCTCACCATGGCGGTGGAGCATAGCGACCTGGTCGACACGGCAGCCCGTGGGGGTATCACGGTTGAGTCCTACACCGCGGCGCTGTGAGTAGGGACCCTCCCAACCAGTGTACTTGAGAATATTGTAATTATCGTAAAAGTCTTGCGAGTAGGGCTTGGCTTTGTTGAGGAAAGGGTCTCTTGCCTCGACGATGGAGAGCGCAGCGAGCAGCAGCTGAGGGTACATACCGGTAGATGGCCATGGCTGCTTTTTATATTATTTTCGCTGATATGCACGATCCTGCAGAAGATGCAAGCATTGCGATGATATGCAACCGCTATATGCCGCCTGATCTCGGATATGGTTGGGGCGAATATTAGTGCTACAGTCACTACCTTATAAAAAGCTCCTATTCACAATATATTTATACTCAGTAAGGCTGCTCGATGCCCTGCAGTGTGCCCTGCTCGGAACCTGCAGCATCGCTTCTACTTTTGACCAGGAGAGTGCATGCATATGCAGGGCCGACGGGATAGCGAGCTGGAAAACGGTTTCCATGGAACGATAAAGGTTGAAGAAATATGTTTTCATTGGCCATTGGGCTGAACACAATTGATTAACGTGAAATTTAATCGATCGAGAGGGTCGGTCGCAGCTTGACCTTTTAGCAATGTGCAAAGTGCATATTCCGATATGCCTGCGAGAACTTGATTGGCAAGCAGAGTAAGAGTGATTTGATAGTTGGAAGCCCGGCAATCTAGTTCTTATTGGTCCAAGGTCGGGCCGGGGAATGTCGAGCTGGGTTTGTGTTCCCAGAGTTCAAGCTCAATAACTCCACTCGAGCAGGGCCGAGATACGTATGCGACACAGCCAAATTTTGAATGGTATGTCACTCCAATCCGCTCACATCAACTTTTGCAAGAGTTAGTAAATGAATTGTTTACTTTAAGGATCTACAATCACAGCTTAGCCGCATACGAAAACAATCAGCACCTAGCAACCAAATTGTCGATAGTGCGTCCATGAGTCAAGTTTCGTCGGTGACCCATGTACCTAGTCTAAATTTAACCACGCCGTGTGGGCCAATCACAGCAGGCTCCCACATGAAAAGTAAAGAAAGGAGAGGAAAAGAGTACTGGTGCGAACGAGCTTGAGCGTATTTCAGTCATCCTGCCCCCGTCAGTGCATCACACTGATCCCGGGGCCCGGGCAGCCAGGACTCGGGAACATGCATGCAGCACACCCCGGCACAAAGCCAATTGCTCAACTCTTGCTAAATGTTGAGCCAGTTTTACTTTGTTGTCCCGAAGGCATACCCACAACAACCGTTTTATAATCGCCTACGACAGTCAACACTAATCATATGGGCAACACATTCAGCTCGCTGTTTGGCCGTCTATGGAACACAACTGTGGAGCACCGGATTCTGATTTTGGGACTTGACGGTGCGGGTAAAACCACCATTCTCTACAAACTGCAGCTCGGCCAGGTCGTGTCGACCGTGGCAACAGTCGGGTTCAACGTCGAGACCCTAACCTACAAAAACCTCACCTTTAACGTGTGGGACCTGGGCGGACAAACGGCGATTCGGCCCTACTGGCGCTGCTACTACTCGGGGACCGCGGCAGTAATCTTTGTGGTCGATAGCTGCGATAGCGAGCGCCTCGAGGTGTGTGCCACCGAGTTACGACAAATGCTCAACGAGGATGAGTTGAGGGAGAGCGCGCTGCTTGTGTTTGCCAATAAGCAGGACCAGCCGGGAGCGCTCTCTGCGGCGAAGATCTCCGAAGCCCTACAACTCAGTGACCTCAAAGATCGCAGCTGGACAATTGTTGCCTGCAGCGCGTTGCGGGGTGATGGCCTCAACGACGGTATGAACTGGCTTGTGGATGTAATTAACGAGGATAGCGCTTAGCATAGACTGCATATTGTATGATATTTTTATTGATTGTTGTGCCTCCAGCAGCCGCAGGACCCCACAAGACCCCCTCCCGAGTAATGCTGGCCTGCCCCCCCCCCCCCCCCCCCCCCAAATTCTCCCTCTGCACATCCCTGCATCACTCATCGATCACATGCCTGTTGAATGGACGCCCGAGGCGGTGCACGCCGCAAAATTTATCGTGTTCAACCCTGTTTTTTGGAACATTGCTGCCCAACTCGAGTATCGTACGGGCCTTTTGACCAAATTGGCCTTTGGTAGCCCCCGATTCGGATGCTACCTGCTGGCGGCAACCATCTTTACCCTGGGAATTTTCCGCGATCTGGCCTACCATAAGGCTCTAGCCACCCAGGAAGCCGCACCCTGGCTTCAATTCCCCGGCCATTTGCTCCTGTCGGCCGTTTTGTTCCTCTACGGAAACGTGCTTGTCCTCAGCTCAATGTGGCGCCTGGGGGTCACCGGAACTTATTTGGGCGACTATTTTGGAATCCTCATGGACCATATCGTCACTGGATTCCCATTCAATGTGGTTACCAACCCCATGTACGTCGGTAGCACCATGGCCTTTTTGGGCACCGGCCTCTACTCGGGCAAGCCCCTGGCTCTGTGGCTGAGCGCCCTTGTATTTGTGATGTACCGACTTGCCCTGCAATTTGAGGAGCCTTTCACTGCGCGCATCTACGCCGAGCGTGACGCCCTGCGGGCCGCCAAATCCAAGAAGAAGGCCTGAGCCATTCTTTATTGAGTTTCTCAACTAGTCGGGCCCAGCCCTCATTCAACACAAAATTTACATACTTCAACAGCTAAATTTTAAGACTGCTCGGCTGAGATGTCCTCGCCAATTGCTCGAGTTCGAGCTCCGACACCCGCAGCTCGCTCTGCAGCTTGGACTTGGACACCCAACCTCTGCCGGGCACAAAGATCCGCCGGTAGTCCTCACGCTTGCCATCAATGAGCCGAGTCAAAAGCTGCTGGCGCGAGGGCGGCTCAATATCTGGGTGCGCAGGTGCGGTCGCAGGGCCAGAGGTGGCATTGGAGCCAGAATCAGAGCCAGCAGTAGCGACGCGGGGCATGGGCATAGACAGGCAGGCAGGTGCAGTAGAGGGAGGAGAAATGGGCAGCGCTTTACCGGACCGCACGCTCTTGCACTCGAGCAGCAGTTCGCGGACAATTTTCTCGCGCTCCCCCTGGAGTTGCCGCTCCCACGTCTGGCAATGCTCCAGCTGAGCGGTAAGCTCTTGGTATCGGAGCTGGAGTGCGCGGGGGCTGCAGATGGCCAGGTCAAGACTTGAGGCAGATGTCTGAGAAGAGGCAGCGGTCGAGGAATCGCTCCCCCACAGAGGGGAGCTGAAGGATGCACCATCTCGAGGGCTCGTCCACCACGCTTCGTATTTGGCCATGGTCATCCCCCCGACTGGGAAGCTGGTATATATACTGGAGGCAGCCTTGCCAGATTAGGACTACCGTTGTTTCCTGTTTAGGAAGAGTCGTCGATTCGCAGCAGCATAATCTTGCAACCGATCGCTTTGATGGCGTGACAGATCTCATTTTTTCCCATTGAACTGCTTGGTTTCGAGCAATTTCCTATTTTTACGTACACGTTCCAAAAATGACATCAATACTCACCGCACTCACTGCTCACTTCTCCACAACCCTGCTCAGGCACGTGCCGTAATCATTTTTCGAAACCCTCTACGAATGCTTCCGACTCAATTCGACAAAAAGGTTAAGCTAGCCATCATTGGCGGTACCGGTCTGTACAAAATTGACAATGTCAAACCTGTTGCCGAGCTCACCATCGACACCCCCTGGGGCAAGCCTAGCAGTCCAATCACTATTGCCGAGACCAAGAGTGGCAATTTTGTTGCGTTTTTGAGCCGCCACGGCGTTCACCACCAGCACAGTCCCTCCACCGTCCCTGCTCAGGCCAATATTGCTGCCCTCAAGAGTATTGGTGTCGAGGCAATTGTGGCCTTCTCGGCCGTTGGCTCCCTGCAGCCAGAGATCCGGCCCCGTGACTTTGTGGTGCCGAGCCAGGTCATTGACCGTACCAAGGGCATTCGCCCCAGCAGCTTTTACGGTGCTGGCTTTGTTGGCCACGCCGGATTTGGCGAGCCGTTCGACGTTGAGCTGCGCAGCCGTCTCCAGGAGCTTGTGCAGGGCCTCGACGGTGACTATGAGGGTGAGAAGAGCAGCTGGCATTTCCCCAGCAAGGACGACTTGACTGTGATCTGCATGGAAGGTCCCGCATTCAGCACCCGCGCCGAATCTCGCATGTACCGCTCGTTTGGCGGCAGCGTCATTAACATGAGCGTACTGCCCGAGGCCAAGCTCGCCAAGGAGGCCGAGATTGCGTACCAGATGATCTGCATGTCTACCGACTATGACGCGTGGCGCGAGGGCGAGGAAGCAGTCACTGTGGAGACGGTTATCGCCAACCTCACCAACAACAGTGCGAATGCCCACAAAGTGTGCCATGATGTGATTGACCCCCTGCTCAAAGATTTGGAGGACGGCAAGTTCCAGAGCCTCAAGGGCAGCATGAAATTCAGTGTGAGCACTGCGCCGGCTGGCCGCTCGCACGAGATGCTGGCCAAACTCGAGTTTTTGCACCCCGGCTACTACTCGTGATTTTTCAACTAAATAGGCTAAACACTCCTCCACATTTTTTAAAATCCTTGGGCTCAACGATATTTGCGTCGCGCAATGATGGGCGCATCCCCTTGGCCCACCTTTAAACGTGCCCTGCGCTCACCCCTGCGCACACATGCGCCTACCAACGTTGGCCTTATTCATGTGACTCAGGACGCACCCCGCGAATTTCAAGAGGGTCGACTTCTTCACGTGACAAAAACGGGGGATAAATAAAATAAATATTAACAACACTCATCAATCTCGTCGATAGTGATGGTATCGGTGAACATAAAGTCCTCCTCGTCGGCCGGCGACGGGGGGGCTTGAAGGCACGCAGGGTAGAACCCGGTGGGCAGAGGATCATAGTACGGGTTGAAGCGGCTCACGTCCTTGTGCTTCTTGCGGGGATGCGCAGGCTCCTCAGCCTCTTCGAGTTTGTGCTTTGGCGAGGCCGGGCTGATGGGCTCGTGTGACTTGGAGGCTGTGGAGGGCTGTGCGGGCTTGGTGGCCGATGTCTCAGTAGAGGTCTCACCAGAAGCCTCGGAGGGCGCCTCGGGCGCCACGGACTGTGCGTCTGAAGGTGCCTCAGGCTGTGTGGCCTCGGCCTCGACCTCTTGTGCGGTCTTGGTCTCAGGCTCAGGCTCAGCCTCTGCCTCCGCCTCAGTGCTCTCAGCCTCGCTGCTGTGCTCGGCCTCGTCAGACTTCTTGACGTCAACATAGCGGTAAATGTACCGCTTAGGCTTGTCCTCAGAGTGCTGGCGCGTCATGGGAAACGACTCCAGCTCTGCAGGAGTACCGCCCTCAGGGTGGAAAGCCTTAAACGCCGAGTTCAATTTAGCACTAAGCCACGAAGGTGTGAGGTCAATTTTGCCGTCCATGCTCACAAGCTGGTCCACGAGGTCCCGCGCCGCCAGGCCCTCGGGGGCCCTTTGAGCCAGAGCCTTGAGACAAAGCGAAACGAGATGACTCAAGTCGCCGTTAATGGCGGGCGTTCCCTTTTCAACAACAACAGGAGCCACAATTTGCGTTGTAGATTGAGCTCTTGCCATAACCATTGGATACTTTTGTGGGCCGGCCTAGATGGGGTTCATTTAAGGCCAGCCAAATATCGTTAGTCATACATTTCACCACTGCGTGCATTGCATAGTGCATTGCGTGCATTGCATAGCGCACACCCCTGACCTGCATTGCCAAAACTCTAGACATTTCATTTTGTTTTTGTAAAACAAACTGTAGCCAATGCCTTTACACGCTTTTAGCACTAAATAACATAGATAATATGTACTCATTTACCATCTCGCCCATAACAGCATTTCTCTGCTTCGAGGGCTAGGGTATAAATATGCAGGACTACGCAGCTGCATCGTTGACCATCGTTCAACCTTTGACGACGTGTCAAATCCCAAACTCCGTCGGGAGCTAATAATAAAATGAGAATGTATAGCAGGTAAAACTAGCCTACATTTTGTGATAATCATTCTAGTTAACAAATCACTCCGCGACTTCATCACCAATGCCGTTCCCCCTTATTCACATGATCAGCGACATGAACACAAAAAAGCCCTTACCCTGGAATTTTCTTTGCTGACATGCCGATTAGGCGCACACCCACAAACTACATCAGCGTGCAGCGTGCGCCTAGGCGTTGTGATCTAATTTTAGCAGCAATTTTACGCTCAATCACATGAAGCGCCCACATTTCTGAAAGCTGCGTTACGTTTAGACAAATTTATACTAGCACAGAATTTCAGTGGTCAGAAGCAAGCGTCTCCAAAACTGCGGCCCTAACCCTTCCCGCACCGCGACCCCTGATTCATTCTAATCAACTTCTCGAAAAAATCACTTTAACCTGCATAAAAGCCGGCCCCACATCACATCAACAACACCCTCGTAGGTTGAGCGGACCGGTCTCCGGACTGCGCGGTGGCTCAGTTGCGCCACTTTGGAGCGGGGTGCAGATGAGATGAGTACCGATGATGTAATCGGATCGGGGAGGGGTGTGTGCTATGCAAAGTCAGCAGGCGCGGCCGCCGGCCAAGCATTTTGGAACCGCCGAAAAAAAAATTTCAGGAGGCGGAAAATTATGTAGCACCAGATAATATTGGTAGTAGCCCTATGAACCCGTCAAACTGATTGCTGCCTTTGAAACTTGGTTCGGTAACGCGCCGGGCGGCCCGGACAGAGTAGGCCCGCATGCTGCCTGCCCGCCGCAGGTAGTTGTGACTGTGCGTTCCTGTTCGCTTACTTCGCTTGCAGCTTCCCAAGATTTTGTTCAAGCCCGCCTGATAAAAGTAGCCAAATTTAGATCCATATTTTACCCTTTGTGGCCTGGAACCAGCCAGCCCGTAGATTAGCCAACACTAAAAGCTCAGGGTCCAAATAAGACTTTGCGTCTGCATGAAAGGAGGCGAAAGGAGTCGACCATAACGCTTCTGTGCACAGCTCCAGCCGCTTGCGTTGGCGACTAGTGCAATGTATAAGTTGTGAACCGGCGGTTTTTACTGCCAAGAGCGCCACCTCGTCATCGTCTGCCCATTTGGGGTCAAGCTGGTTTAGGCGCACTGCGTTGCCCTGTATAGCCCGTTTTACAAACGTGCGGTCATTTTTGAAATGCGGCGCCCAAATGCTGGGGTCGGCACGGGTGGCCTTTTCGGCCAACTGGCGGTTTGAGGCCAGCTCAGGTGGGGCAGCTGTGAACGCCTTGGGCCATGTATTCAGGGCAGACTCAAGCAACAAGGGATCTTCTTTGAGCCTTTCAGATGCTCCATAGTACACACGACCATCTTTAGCCACTAGTTCCCGCATAAACTCAGTCTGATCGTTAAAATCTCCAATAGCGCCCACCTCGAGGGCGTGGCCGTCATTGGCGCATGCGGCCCGCACAATCTCCTTGTCGGCCCGCAGCCGTGCGCTAGCAAATCGTAGACTGCGGCCGTAATTTGAGACCGCTTTGAGCACCAGGTCAGGGTCGTCTTGCAAAGGAGGCGAGGCATACTCGAGCATATCACCGCACCAGGCCACCAGCACCTCAATGAGCTGGCGGTCACTCGAGCGCTTCGCACGCTCGGCGGATGTTGCAGCGCTGAAAAAGTTGTTTGCAATAATTTTTGACGGCAGCGAATCGACCGCGCCGCGCCGCTGGATGAGGCTGGTCTTTTCGGGGTCAAACGGGTCGGAATAGGCCGCCAGCATGATTTCGCGGTCAATGCGGTGGATATTTGCCAGATTGTTGCGCGACCGCCGCGCCATCTCGAGCAATAGCTCCTTGTCATTGTGCAACTCGCTGAGAACAGGGTCCCTAATTTGCAGCCAGACGTGCGGGTTGCGCTCGAGTACGCGCCGTAAGAAGGATGCGTCCTGTGCGAGCCGTGCACTTGCATGCCCCAGCGCCTGGACGCCTTGATCCTTCACCAAAGCTTCGTAGGCAACTTGTTCATCATCGCCCCATTGGGGCAGCAGCTCCAGCAGCCCCTGCAGTGAGTCGCCCTTTGCCTTGAGCTCATAGACGTGGTCGCCATTGTGAATAGTGGAAACGGGAGAGTTTATGATACCACAGGTCTGCCGTGCACAGTGCAAGGCCAGCTCGCGGTTGGCACGCAGCGTTTTGTTGGCTCGACGTATCGTCGAGGGCAAAATTTGGACGGTACAGTAGAGGACGTCATAGTCGTCCACTGCGTGTTTGCGGATATCCTGGCGCCAAAAGCTAACTGCTGTAGCCACTACCAGCCCCATTTTGTAGTACTTGTTTTCGTTTGCAGTCAAGCCGGGGATCTGTTGGACCAGCAGCTTAAACACGACCCGGTCGCCTGCCCCTGAACCGAAATCATAGATTTTGGCGGCGTACTGCCAAACATAGCCCAAATCGCGCTTTTGGTCTATTTTGAGCGTCTTGTACAGAGCCATAAAGTGCTGATAGGGGTCGTCGGCCCTGTAGGGATTGAGGGCTTTCCAGGCCTGCGGCGATGTAAAGTAGCGCCTAGCCGAGCTACAAAGGATTGAAAGGCGAATTAGCAAAAATGGGGTGCGTTCCCAGGGGTCTAAATGGCTCAGAATGAGCGCCCAGACATCCACAGGTATCATCATGAATAATGACGGGAACCCCCAGGTGCGTTTAGCACAGATTTTGAGGAAAATCTCGACGCGAATCGCTACACTGGTGGCCGGAGTGTTTTGATTGCCAAAGCAATGGAAGGGCCCACAAGGACGAGGGCCCACAGTATGCAGGCGTCTGCAGCAAGGGCTTGCATGTGCAGTGTGCATTCGGGGGAGCCAGTACCTTACGAAACTCCGCTGGTACACGAATTTTGCTCTGAGTTTATGGGTCTATATACTGCTTCAGGCTCGCGCACGGCACTGCATCTGTCAGCACAGCATGACGGCGGATCCGCTGGCGACCTTTGAACAAATCGATGCATGTATATACCAAAGCAAATCTATTGGCGCGTCTCGGCAGCTCGAGATGATGAGCTGCGACTGTGCCGCGTTGTACCCTGAGGGCCCGCTGTGCACGGAGCACGCGGACTGCATCAACCGTCTCACATCAATAGAGTGCTTTGGGTCGACCACGTGCCACGACCGGTGCCAGAACCACCGTTTCCAGAACAAGGAGTTTGCGTCTTTACGTGTTTTTGACGCCGGCGGCAAGGGCCACGGCGTGCAGTGCAACACCGCTCTCGAGGAAAACCAGTTTGTTTACGAGTATGTGGGCGAGGTTATCGACAAGGCAAAGTTTGAACGGCGCAAATTACAGTACGACAAGGAGGGTCTCAAGCATTTCTACTTTATGATGCTCCAAAAGGACGAGTATATCGATGCCACCAAAAAGGGCAGCGTCGCCCGGTTCCTCAACCACAGCTGCAACCCAAACTGCACCGTGTACAAGTGGGTTGTGGGCCCCAAACTGCGCATGGGCATTTTCACCTTGAGGGCTATTGCTGCTGGCGAGGAACTCACGTTTGACTACAACGCCGAGCGGTTTGGCGATAATGTCGAGGCGTGTTTGTGTGGTGAGCCCAATTGCCGCGGCGTTCTTAACGGGAAATACGATGTGCTCGACCTAATTCCTCGCAGCGTGTGGCCGATCGTCGGCCTCGAGCCCAAACTGCTCGAGGAGTTGAGGGTTGTTGTCAAGGCAGACAAGGCCCTCAAAAAGAAAAAGGAGCTGGATAGCGAGGTGCTCAAGCTAATTCCTGCCTCGCCGCTCTACTCTGACCAGGTTCAGCCCATCGTGGCCTACCTAATGCAGCCCCAGGAGTACTTTATTGTCGTCAAGGTGCTGGAGCGGATCGCCTGCACTTTGGACCGCGCCGTCCAGGCCCAGCTGGTCAAGATGCATGGCTACGAGCTGTTTGGCTCGTTGCTGAGCCGCTACGACCAGCCCCAGCTGGTCTCGCTCGTGCTCTCGACCCTCGAAGGGTGGCCCCGCATCACCCGCAACAAGATCTCGTCGAGCCGCATCGAGGAGATTGTCGGCAAACTGGCGGCATCCTCCAACGCCACCATCGCTTCCCAAGCGCAAAAGCTGTTGGAATCGTGGAGCGAGCTCGAGATGGCGTACCGAATCCCTCGCAAAAAGGCCGAGCCGGGGGCCCCAAGTGAGGCCACCCCTGAGGCAGCCCCAGACCCAGAGGCGGCTCCAGGGGCGTTGCCGCCGATCCCGCAGAGACCCCTCAAGGTGAGACTGCCTCCTGGATGGGAATACAGCTACGCGGACGGCGACATTTACTACTACAACAAGGAGCTCAACAAGACGCAGTGGGATCTGCCAGTGGACCCGCGGGAGGCCGAGCGCGATGAGCGCCGTAAACGGGAGCGCGACGAGAAGCGCCGGGCCGAAGAACGCAAGGAACTCGAGCAGCAGCGGCTCGAAAAGGAGCGGGCCAACCTCGAGCTGCAGCGGATCATTGACGCCGCCCAGAGCCACAGCGCCTCGGCGAGCGCTGCTGCCACCCCTCAGACGCCCAAACCACCCAAACCCACCCTCACGCGCGAGGAAAAACTGGACCGCAAGTTCACCCACATTTTGGCCGCCTACGTCCCCAAACAAGTTTTCAAGTATGAGGACCGCCTCGACCACGACCGGTGCAAAAAGCACGCGCGTGAGATCACAAAGTTGCTCGTGGACAAGGAAATCCGCAAAGGAGCAGAGGACCTCGATCTCAACGACTCGAAAAAGAAGAAAATCAAGGGGTTCATTTCAGAGTACATCAAGAAGGTGTTGGACCACCGCAAGGAGGAGCCGACGCGTAAAAAGGTTAAAACTGTATAGTATTTATTGCAAGTGCGTCATTTGTAGGGTCTGTGTGGGGTTCTACGGAGATTGGGGACGCATTGGGCCACCCCTTGGGCACCCTCTGGGCACCCCCCCAAGATCCTCACTCAGCACTAGCCTAGCATGGACGCGGTGCTCGAGCTCGTGCACACCTTGTATGATCCCAGTAGCTCTCCACAAAAGATCCAGGCCTCGCAGGACCAGCTGCTTGCACTCCAAAAGGGCCCCCACGGCTGGGAACTTGCAGAGACGCTATTTGGGCAAAATGATACAAACTGCCAATTCCTCGGCGTCCTCACCTACACAATAAAAATCAACGAGGAAAAATACGAGCTGTCCCCGGACCTGAGGACCGTACTTCTGCGGCACCTCAGCACAGCCCTACAAAACGGCTACAAGCCGCTCGTGGTCCGCAAGCTGTTTAGCACTATAATCACGCTGTACATGCGCACCTACTCGGGTTGGCCGTCGTTTGTGGGCGAATTGCATGCGGTTCTTGGCTCGCGCCTCGAGCTCGAGCTCGCCTTTTTCGAGGAATTGATTGTCGTTTACAACCAGGGCTACCTCGGGGTAGCCGCCATCAAGGCCAACCTCGAGACAATGATTGCGCCTGTCCTCGAGCTCTTGCAACAGGGGCTCCCGCTGTACCCTCAAACTGCTCTCGCGGCCTTCAATGCCTGGAGTTTGGTCTTTAGCTCCGAGTTTGAGCCGCTGCTGCCGTCGGTCATCTCGCTGCTCGATTCGCGCGACGACGATGTATTTGAGCAGCTTTGCCAAGTGCTCTGCGATTTGTACGTTGCGCACTCGCGCGCATGGCCTCGCCACGAGAAGCAGCGCCTTATCCAGGCCATCCTCAACCGCAGCCAACCATTTGACGAGGACCTTGCCCTGTCACTCGGCCGGGTCGCGCTCGCTGTGTGTGGCCAGGACCTGCTCAAAAATATTGGCGCCGACGCCCTGCTGCCCTATATTGCCCAATTAACGCAGGGCACTTCCTCCATACAGGAAGACCCCCTTGCAACTGAAGTGCTCGAATTTTGGAACGTGGTGGCCGAAGATATTATTGGTGAAGGCATGGACACCATGTACAACTCGCAGTTTATGGAGGTGGTCCAGATTTATTGGAAACGTATCCAGCTGCCCCCGGCTCTCAGCGCGGCAGATTGGGAGCAGCTGCACTCGTTTCGACGCGACTTTTGTGACTTTTTGGAGCTCGTGTACCCGCTGCTCGGGCGCCAGCTGTTTGAAACGTTTGCCAAAAACATTATTGACAACGTCTCGAGCCACAACCCCGCAGCCTATAATTGGGCCGAGATCGAGGCCTCGCTGTGTTGTCTCAACGGTCTTGCAGACTTTGTCAAGGAGGATAGTGAGGAAGCAGGCGCTATCGAGGCTGTATTTGCCTCGCACCTCTGGACAGACCTCGGGTCGTGCCAGATCCTCCGCGTGCGCCACACGGCCATCTCGGTGATTGGTTCTTACGATAGCTTCTTTGTGCAGCCCGCAGGCCGTCAGAACCTGGCAACTGTCTTGACTTATTTATTCCAGAGCCTCTCGCAACAGTCGCTCCAGCTCATTAGCTCCCGCAGCATCCAAAAGCTGTGCTCGGCCTGCCGCCAGAGTTTGAGCGCCGAGTGCTTCAACTTTTTAAGCGTTTACGAGCCCCTGAGGTTCAAGCTGCAGCCGGTGGCCCACCAGCGCACTGTGTCTGCCATTGCCTATGTGATTCAGGCGCTTGACCTCGAGACCCAGGTAGAGCCGCTTTGGCGCTTGCTGGTGCTCACTGAGACTAGCGAGCAGCAGCCTATCGACCTCATAAAGTGCATCGCGGCGATTGGCAAGGCCCTGCAGCGCCCCAACGACCATTACGACCCGGCCTCCAAGGACGCCGCCGCCGCGTTTTGGGCCTCTGACC
>JAKUBN010000046.1:0-54110 GCA_030563245.1 Wickerhamiella azymoides | reverse complement strand
CCCCCCCCCCCCCCCCCCCCCCCCCCCCCCCCCTCCCAGCAGGGCCAAGCGGAAGCTTGGTTACTCACCCTCTCTCTCTCATGGCTGGAGATCGGTTTGTGCAATTCAAGTTAGTGCTTCTAGGCGAGAGCGCTGTGGGCAAGTCCTCGCTGGTTAGCCGGTTCTCCAAGGACAAGTTTGATGAGTTCCGCGAGAGCACGATCGGCGCGGCTTTCCTCACTCAAAGCGTCAAGCTCGATAATTCCACCACAATCAAGTTTGAGATTTGGGACACCGCGGGTCAGGAGCGGTACAAGAGCCTTGCCTCGATGTACTACCGCAACGCCAATGCCGCGGTTGTTGTGTTTGATCTCTCGAACCCGAGCTCGCTGGGAAGGGCCAAATCGTGGGTCCGCGAGCTGCACCTGCACGCCTCGGAGCAGATTGTTATTGCACTTGTTGGAAACAAGCTGGATCTTCCCCGCCAGGTCGACAAAGCGGCTGCTGAGCAGTACGCAACAGAAGCAGGTCTTCTCTACTTTGAGGCGTCGGCAAAGACCGGCCAGAACGTCAAGGATATTTTCCGGGCGATTGCAGAGCACATGCCGGTCGATGATGCTCTTGAGGCTCAAGAACGTCAGGAACAGGACGAGCGTAGAGCACTCGATCTCTCTCGGACCCAGAACCAGGGCTGCGCGTGCTGACCCGGCTGAGCCGCTTTCGCCTCCCGTGCATATCATAATTTATTCACCTAACCATCTATAAGCTAATTCTCCCACCACTACGGCGGCGTGGGCCGCGAAAAATGCGCCCGAATGGCCCACCGCTAGCTCGGCCACTCCGAGTACTGCGCACATGTGAAGGGCTGGGCCTCGCACCATATAGGCCGTAGCCACCTTGATAATACGAGCCACGTTGGGATCAAGGCCCAACCTGCGCTTGCGACGCCGCAGAGCGCTCATCACTTCAGCCGCAGTTGGCCGCGAGGAGGGAGGGCCCAAAAGAGCTTTAAGAATAGCCTTGAACTCGGCAAGGTCTGAGCGGTTAGCCTTGTTTGCTTTGTCGAAATCGAAATCGAATTTGCGCGCCTCGTTCACCAGCATTTCCACATCCTGCGCCTCGATCCATTTGGACGAGAAGGGCAGCTCGCCAAAGCACAGAAAGTATAAGGTCATGCCCAGCGAGTACATATCTGAACTCTTTGAAAACGGCGGATATACGCCATCTTTGAGAAGTACCTCGGGAGCACAGTATTCGAGCGTACCGGTGCTCCCAGTGCCTGCTCTCCGCGCGCCCTCTGTTTGTGACTCGCCAAAGTCAGAGACAAGAATACGCCGCTTGCCATCTAGCTCTTGAACCAAACAATTACTGGGCTTGAGGTCACAGTGCACGAGACCCTGGCTGTGGAGGTGCTCGAGGCCAGAGGCAATATCCAGCATAAAGGCCCTGATCTGACCAGCTGAGAGCGGTTTGTGCGCTTCGACAAAATCCTCTAGCGTGCCGCCATTGCAGTACTCTTGCAAAAGGTACGCACATGGCACAGGGGGCCCAAAGTCGCTGAGCGCGGTCACCTCGAGCCAAACATGGTTGTAACGTACCAAATTGGGGTGATCTAGCGACCTCAGCAAGTTCACTTCAGCCAAAACCTTTTGTAACCAGTCGTTATTGTATCCAACGGGGATTTTCTTAAGGGCATAACTGCCGATTGATACGCCCTCGAGCACGTGCTCCACATGGTAAACTGCGGCACGACTACCCCGACCCAAGAGCTCAATTGACCTAAAAAATCGGTCAAAATAGCCTTGAGATAGGCTGGAGGCAAATGTGGGCTCAGGCTGCCACCCAGGGCCAGGCCCAGACCCCGGCTGGTGCAGCGGGGTCGAGGCTCCACTGGGGGGCCTGCTTGCTCGGTTGTACTCGTCCAGAATCATAAAATAATCAGAGTGAGCCTCGTTCTGCTCAAACTCGCGACCACACTGTGAACAAAATGCTTGACGGTGGCGCAATGGCCGTTGAGGGGTGTCTACCACGGCAACCTGGTTGCCAATGGGGTTGTACACTACAACGCTGGATTCATTGACTCGACGACTAGTTAGTTGCTGTTGTGTGTGCTGTGCTAAAGAACTTACATTACGAGCTGTCGCTGGCTCGGTACCAATGACATGAGAGGTTGGGGTCTAAGTTGGGGTCCAGCTGGGGTCCAACTTGGGAGGAGCGGTGGGGGCCAGCTCGGAGGTTTCATGATCGAGGCAGGCTCTATGCATACATGCTATGCTAAATAAATAATTAAATGCCATTCTTTTGCGCCCAAAATTGGCGGCGCTTTTGAATATTCTGCTTGGTTTTCGCCGCGGTTTTGGTGCGGCTTTCCTCCTCGTCGCTCGAGAGCACGATGGGATTTTGCTTGTTGTTTTTGACGTGGGCAATCCCTGTAACTTGAGCATCAGAGTCGCTAGTCTCGGCCGGCTCAAACAGCTCCTCGAGCACGCGCGGTGCCTTGGGGCTCTTGACCGGGGTAGGAGCAGGCGACTGGCTCTTGCGCTTCTTCTCCTTGCGAGGCTTCTTTTTCTTCTCGGGTGTTGCTGGAACAGCCTCAGAAGGCGCCGAGGGCTTGGCAGGCAGGCCGCGGGGATCCGCAGAGGCTTTTGGAGCATCGGGCTTGGCCGGCAAGCTGGCCCTCTTCTTGGCCTTTTTGGCGTCGGACTTGGTGGCATCTTGGAGCTTTTTGAGCTTTACCTCGAGGTCCTCGGCGGCATGGCGTGGCGCCTTCTTTTCATTTTTCAGTAGCACACTCAAAAACGACTGCTGCTCGCCCTTGGTATCGCTATCGTGCATCATGCGCTTGAGCAGGTCGGCAGCATGGCCAAACTCCTTACGAATTGAGGGCCAGTTGTAGCTGGACTTTGTGACGTTGTTCGTGTGGTCATTGGGGTCCTCGATCGACAGCAGCTCGGGCCGTTGGGTCTGGAGAGCACCGCTAGTACGCTTGAGCACGCGGGGCATTTTGCCGGTCATACGGAGCGCATAAGTCTTGCAATCAAACTCGTCGCCGTAAAATTCCAAAAATTCAAAGAGCAGTTGACCCAGATTATCCATTGCCGAGATCTCGCCCGAGGCAAGCTTGGGGTGGTTCTCCAAAAAGCTCTTGACGAGACAGATGGTGGCGTAGCCTCCGAGCCCGCCGTGGAACACCTCGGCCATACGCCTACACTTGAGAAACTGCTTGATGATGAGCACAAGCGGTTTGAGCGCCGGCGTGCTCTCGCTCCAGGCCTTGACGGTCTTGATGGCGGCCACCCCGCCGGCCTGGCCGACCGAGATGTCGACCTGCAATTTGGTCTTGTTATCCTTGAACTTGACAATAGGCACGCGCGCACGACCAATAACAAGGATGTTGTCGGACCATTGGTTGCGCCGGACGTGCTCACGCAGCAGGTAGAGCATGCTTTTTTCATTGCGACGAGTGGCATTGGGGATCATCACCATATCGACATCGGCCATTGGCAAATACATATCGGTGGCCGAGGAACCAAACAGGTGGCACTGAACGCCTGGAAGCAGCCGCTTGACGCTCTGCTGTATCCTTGAAACAAGGTCCTTACGGTCGCTGATTTCCTTGGATTGAGGCGACACGTACACGAGCCAGCTCTTGATCTCGTGAGTAAATTTCTCCAAAACTGTGCCCTTGGACTCTTGCAGCCACGGCGCGGGATATGAGGGCAGCGGGATCTCGTTGAGATCTTTTTCAAAAGTTTTGAACTGCTCGGCCAGCGGGTGCGACTCGTCCACGTCGTCAAACGCCAGGAACCCGTCCTCGGGCGAGTCCTCTAGAGCAGGGGCAGGTCCCTCGACGTCCTTGTCCTCCGCAGAGTCGAGCGAGTCAGTCGGCGGCGGGGTGTAGCTGAGGAGACCTTTGCCGGCGCTCAGCTCAGACGCGGCCGGCGTAAGGTACCCGCTGGGGTTGCGCCCGGCCTTTTTGAGCTGTTTGGAAATATCGCGCGCCTGTGTTTCGTATTTTCCGCGATTAAACGCTTTTACCTTTTTCTTTTTTGGTGCTGCCATGGGTTTGTAAGGGCGAGTTGGAGCAGGGTCACTTGGGGCGAGATCAAAGAAAAATGACCGCGCATTTTCTTTGTCTTGGCGGGATGGCATCGACGAGCTCATTGATTAGTGCTGGAAAAACAAGAGGCGCGTGGGTCAAGTGGGTACTACAATGCAACATTGGGGCCCCATAAAATATATGGATCTCGATCAGTATGCACATGGTAATTTAGAGTTGCACTGTATAATACACAGACATGGGCAAACCCCGCCAATGCTTCAGAGCTTCAATTTAAAAGCCAGCTCTAACCACTCTAGCATCAAATACCTCTACCTATTTCCTTCCCCATCCCCCCCCGCTGACTTTACTCATGGACCTCACTTCTGCATTCGAGCGCATCCAGCTGGAGCCCGCAAAGGCCAAGGAAATCCAGAAAAACAAGGTCGTGGCCGAGAACCTTGCCGAGATCGCGGCTGAGGCCGACTACGCCCCCCGCGCTACCCTGCTTCACCACCTCGCCCTCAGCTCGCGCGCTGCAAAGCCTGATCAGCGCCGCCACCGCGCCCTTGTGTCGCAGGCGATTGCCAAGGACGAGTTGCTCACCCCCCTTCAGGTGGATGCTGCCTGGAAGTACGTTTCTAGCACCGCGGAACCCACCAAGGCTGAGATGGACAAGCAGGCCGGTGTGGGCGTTGTTGTGTCTGAGGCAGACGTCAAGGCCGCCGTGCACAGCTACATCGAGACCAACAAGGCCGATATTGAGAAGAAAAGGTACGCTGCGCTGGGTCCTGTGCTGGGTGCAGTCAAGAAACTGCCCGAGCTCAAGTGGGCTGCTCCTTCACTGTTCAAGCCGGTTATTGACGCCGAATTCTTGCGTGTGCTCGGCCCCAAGGACGAGCGCGACGACCCCAAAAAGCAAAACAAGGTCGCCAAGGCTGCAAAGACCCCTGCAACTCAGAAAACCGAGCAGTCTCAGAGCATGTTCCGCGAGGGCTTTTTGGCCAATTTGCACAAGCCCGGCGAGAATGAGCAGGTGGACCCCGAGCTCATGAAGCAGCACCTTGCTGCCACCAAGAGCTCGGTCTTTACGCGGTTCCCCCCCGAGCCTAATGGATTTTTGCATATTGGCCACGCCAAGGCCATTGCTGTCGATTTTGGCTTTGCCGCCTACCACAATGGCCAATGTTATTTGCGGTTCGATGACACTAATCCCGAGGCCGAGGATGACCGCTTTGCAAAGAGCATTGAGGACCTGGTGGCCTGGCTCGGGTTCAAGCCGTTCAAGATCACTTGGTCCAGCGACTACTTTGACCAGCTGTACGAGCTTGCCGAGACGCTAGTCAAGAACGATGGCGCCTATGTGTGCTTTTGCACTGCTGAGCAGGTCAAGCGCCACCGCGGTATCAAGGAGGACGGCTCCAAGGGCGGCGAGCGTACCCCCTGCGCTGACCGCCACCGCAGCGTCGAGGAAAACCTCGAGCTGTTTAGAGGTATGCGCGATGGCAAGTACGCCAAGGGCGAAGCCACCTTGCGCCTCAAGCAGGACCTGGCCAACCCCAACCCGCAAATGTGGGACCTTGTTGCCTACCGCATCGTTAACGCCCCTCACCACCGCACCGGCACCAAATGGCGCATTTACCCCACCTACGACTTTACTCACTGTCTTGTCGATAGCCTCGAGAACATCACGCACTCGCTGTGCACGCTCGAGTTCTACCTCTCGCGCGAGTCGTACGAGTGGCTCTGCGACAAGGTCAAGGTGTACAAGCCTGCTCAGCGTGAGTTTGGCCGCTTGAACCTGGTCGGCAGCGTCATGTCCAAGCGCAAAATTCTGCAGCTTGTCGAGCAGAACCACGTGCGTGGCTGGGACGACCCCCGCATGTACACGCTCGTGGCCCTGCGTCGCCGCGGTATCCCCCCTGGCGCCATTCTGTCATTTATCAGCGAATTGGGCGTTACCACCACCACCTCTCAAATTGAGGTCGACAGATTTGAAAACTCGGTCCGCAAGCACCTCGAAAACACCGTTCCTCGTCTCATGATGGTCCTCGACCCTGTGCCCGTGGTGATCGACAACTTGCCCGAGGACCACGCCGAGCTGCTCCAAGTGCCGTTCAAGCCCGGAACCCCCGAGATGGGCGAGCACAAGGTCCCCTTCTCGCGCGTGGTTTACATTGACCGCAGCGATTTCCGCGAGGAGGCCGACCCTAACTTTTTCCGTTTGGCGCTGGGTAAATCGGTTGGTTTGCTCAAAGTGCCGCACACTATTCGCGCCACAAGCGTCGACAAGGACGCTTCAGGCAAGATCACCGCCATCCACGCCCATTACGAGACCGAGTCCACCGCCAAGCCCAAGACGTTTATTCAGTGGGTTGCCGAGTGCCCCAAGTACAACTCGCCGGTGAAGATTGGCGAGGTGCGCGAGTTTGAGCGTTTGTTCAAGAGCGACAACCCCAGCGCGCACCCCGACGGCTACCTCGCCGACCTCAACCCCGACAGTGAGCACATCTACAAGAACGCGGTTCTCGAGACCGGTTACTACGAGGTTAAGGAGAAGAGTCCCTGGTCCATTGGTACCAAGTCCAAGGAGGAGGAGATTCTTAGCGGTAACGACCAAAAGGGCGCCCCTGAGGCCGTCCGTTTCCAGGCGCTCCGCATTGGCTACTACTGCCTTGACTCGGATAGCACCGACGACAAGATTGTTCTCAACCGCATTGTAACCCTGAAAGAGGACAAGGGTAAATAATTTTAGCTAGCTACAACTACATCAGCTCCTATATCAGCTAGCGGTCAGAACCTCATCGAGTACACGCCGCGGAAGGGGCATGGCATGCACGTAGTTGCACTCGTCCTTGCGGGTGCAGTTGCGCTCGTCCATGCAGGTTACCCCGTCCAGATCACGCGCCGGATTATACTCTGCAAAAATTGGCCGCTCGTCGTACCACCGCTGCTCGAACTTTTCCTTGACCAGCTCGCAATCGCCAGCGCGCGAAAACTGTATTAGCACAGTACCAAACATGTGACTGGTCCTATTTTCAACCACCAAAAACTCCTCAATGGGTGCCAGCTTAAGAACCTCGACTAGCAGGTCCTTGAGGAACCCTTCAAGGTCTCTGCCTTTGTACATATTTTTCAACGTCAAGATTCTCGATATAGGCACAGTTTTATGGGGTCGTGTGCAGTCAGACCCGTGCCGGCACAGCCCTACGCGGCTATAAAACGTGCACTCGCCATGGTCCCTGGCCATTATTCTTTCTAATGTCTAATGGGAGCAGACGGTGGATCAGTTGTTTCTAGACAGGATATAGTGGCTCAAACTGCTCCACAAACCGAAAAGGCGGTTGGAGTAGCATGCGCACTGAGTGGAAAGCCCCTTAACTTTGACCAGCTCGTGTGCGACTACGAGGGCAAGCTCTACATCAAGGAGCATGTGATCGAGCACCTGCTAGCAAAATCCAAGACTGTGCCTCAAATCAGGACCCTCAAGGATATTGTCGGCCTCAAACCGCACATTGTTAACAAGCGGTGGGTATGCCCCATCTCCAACAAGGATATTTTGGACGAATTTTACGGGACAAAATTCGCGGCTGCGTTATGCGGCCACACTTTGGAAGCTTCACTCTTTACGCAAAACTGCCCCGTATGCGATAAATCAGCCACCAACGTTATTGTTCTCAACGCTCAGGGAGCAGACCTGGCTCGCCAAAAGCGGTGGGCTCTTGACCTCAAAAAGAAGAGAATAGCGCTGAAGAAGAAGTTAAACAAATAATTATGTACAAAAAAGAGTTCCAAATGAGGCGAATCATTGCGTGGGCTGCTCCGGTTCTTGTGCAGCTGCGGTGGCCTGCTTGAGCTCCTTCTGGGCCTTGTTGTGCTGGATTCCTTTAAAAGCCACAAAGGTCAGGTAGCCGGACCCGCCGAGGATGCCAAGCACCGTCAAACGATGCGTGACATCCATTGCCTGAATGTACCAAGGACGTCCTGCCATTTGGTTGAGATGACAAACTTTTTTGGTTTCGAAGGCCAAGGCCACAGCATTTGCAAGGCACATTTTTCTGCAGTTGCGTGCAACTAAAAAGTTTTTGAGAGAAATTGAGGGATGTCTGCATCGAGTGTGCATTTTCATGCGCCACTTATACAAACCGCCACTGATCCTGCTTTAGACTTTGCACCGCCTCAAGATTGGCTTTCTGAATCGCAGTTTTAACAGGGCGGTCGTGAAGCCTCGATGGGGCTTTGCGCAAACTCTCCCGCATTGCCTCGTTGATGATGGCCGACTCTTGGTGGTGGGTGGTAGGTCCTCCCATTGTAGGGGTATCGATAAGCTCTTCAAAAGTGGGGTCCACTTGAACAATATCAGACACAGAGTCGAGGTTACCGGCTGTTCTTTTGGCGCTCTCAAACCGTAGATTTTCAATGCTAAACATTCTATTGATTACAGAAGACCTTTCGAGGCTCGGGTGATCTGATGTGATGCGATCGCTTGTCATCAGTGCATTCCACGCCACATGTAATTACCTGGGGTTGCTGGCAATTTAGGCGGCATTTAAAACCGAAATGTACACAATATGCTCATTGTCTTGTTAGAATCGATTGAAAAAAATTCAAAAACTTACTTTCATAAACCATTTTTTGCTCGGCCCCCACTTTGATTTGAATCAGATGATCTGCAGCCACATCAGTAAGTTCGGTGGCGCTTTGCCACAGTCGCCAAACCTGCTGAGCCCTGTCGGTTGGGGAATCAATACCAGAGCTGTGAAGCACGCTTTTTTCCTTTACAAGGAGTATAAGCACCTCCTTAATTGTGCAATTCGGCCCCAAATTGAGCTTGGACGTCAGGGAATTCACCAGTTGTTCCATATGCACAAACTCTGGACAGCTAGGGTTGGGATTATCAAAGCACGTCCTGCAGGGTGATCATGCATCTCCACCGCCAAATACGAGCGATGCATAAAATATAAATAGGTGACAGTCCCCGCATTCCGATTATCGACTCAGAATGGTTCGTACTCGCAATTCCTCCTCTGCTCTTGTTGCCGTTTCTTATGTTTTCCTCGGTACAACTGTTCCCTTCCTGTTTCCCGCAAAGACCTCATTGCAACAGAGACAAAAACAGTTGGCACTTTGAAACATGACTCCCTTCTGTTGCAAACGCACGACCCTTTTTATTGATTGAACAAATTATGAGATATGTAGTTATGAGTTATGGTTTATTTAGCACCGCTGGTGCCGTTGGCGGGCCCCATCAAGTACCCGTAGCAACGGGTCAAAACATGTGCCTCAATTTTGTCATGTACGCGTCTTGGGCCTTAAAAACCATCATCACGGGTAAAAGCGGACCACAATCCAGTACCCCAGAGCCCCTCGAGTCTGAGGGTGTCGCGTCGCGTCGGTGATTAGCCAGGGCAAGGGTTTTCTCAAATAGGTAAGGTAATTAGTGGTAGTCAGTCGTCCCCCTTCACTTTTGCCAGCCTCCTTCACAATCACAAAATGGCGTCTCTACCGAGCCTGATGCTCAACATCAACTATGGCCAGCAAAAGGAAACGCTTAGGGCGTTTTTCCAAGATTTTATCGCGGCGCCCACTGCCGACGAGGACACGCTGATGGTTGACGAAAACAGTGTGCCCAAATACATCAATTTGCTGCAGCAGGTGGCCAACCGCGAGCCTGGTTCCGAGAAGTTTGAGGTTGATTTGGACGATTTGTTCAAGTATGAGCAAACTACAAAGACCTCCAACTCCAAATACGTCGTGGACTACATCACAGAGAACACCGCGCACTACATGGAGATTATCTGCGAGATTTTGGACTCGATCATGCCCAGCCCGACCCGAGAGCTCAACTACAACTCTGAGGTGCTGGATGTCATCATTCACCAGCGCCTCGAGCGCAACCGCCGCCTTGAGCAGGAGACTCAAGAATCTCAGGATGCTCAGTTTGCGCCTCAGACCCATGAGATGTTCCCGCCAGAGCTCACGCGCCGGTACCAGCTGTACCTCAAACCGTTGTCCAAAGCATCGAGAAGTGATGCCGGCCAGAGTTTGGCGGTGCGCGAGGTGAAGGGTGAGCACCTTGGCCGCCTCATCACGATCCGCGGTATCATCACGCGTGTGTCGGATGTTCGCCCCAGTGTGGTTGTTCAGGCCTATACTTGCGACAAGTGCGGTAACGAGGTGTTCCAGGAGGTCAAATCCAAGAATTTCAACCCGCTCGTCGAGTGCCCCTCGGAGGAGTGCCGCAACAACAACTTCAAAGGTCAGCTATTTACGTCGACTCGTGCCTCGAAATTTTTGCCGTTCCAAGACGTGCGCATCCAGGAGCTTGCCGATCAGGTCCCTACCGGTCAAGTCCCTCGGTCGTTGACTGTGTTCCTCAAGGGCCCCATCACCCGTAGCGTGTCGCCTGGTGACCTCGTGGACTTGTCGGGTGTGTTTTTGCCCAGACCATACACTGGTTTCAAGGCCCTCAAGGCCGGTTTGCTCACCGATACGTACCTCGAGACCATGCACGTCAACCAGCACAAAAAGCAGTACGCCGAGATGCTCTCTTCCTTTGAGCTGGATTCAAAGGTTCAGGAGATCCACGCCACTGGCCGCGCCTACTACAACCTTGCCGCGAGTATCGCGCCCGAGATTTACGGCCACAACGATGTCAAAAAGGCCCTGTTGTTGCTGCTGGTGGGCGGCTGCACCAAGGAGTTGGGCGACGGTATGAAGATCCGCGGTGACATTAACGTGTGCCTCATGGGTGACCCCGGTGTTGCCAAGTCCCAGCTGCTCAAGTACATCAGCAAAGTGGCTCCTCGCGGCGTCTACACCACCGGCCGTGGTTCCTCAGGCGTTGGTCTTACTGCCGCGGTTATCCGTGACCCTGTCTCTGAAGAGATGATTCTTGAGGGTGGTGCACTCGTGCTGGCCGATAACGGTGTTTGCTGCATTGATGAATTCGATAAAATGGACGACTCTGACCGTACAGCTATCCATGAAGTCATGGAGCAGCAGACCATCTCGATCGCCAAGGCGGGCATGGCCACGACCCTCAATGCGCGTACCTCGATTTTGGCAGCGGCTAACCCCATCTATGGACGCTACAACCCCAAGGTGGACCCCGTCAAGAACATTAATTTGCCTGCTGCCCTTCTCTCGCGTTTCGATCTGCTGTTTTTGCTGCTGGACGTGCCCAACAAGGACACCGATGCCATGCTTGCGCGCCACGTCACGCACGTGCACACCCACTCTGCGGCGCCTGACGCGGCTGCAAACACCATCGAGACCGATGTGCTGCGCCAGTTCATTGCCAAGGCCCGTGAGTACCGCCCCGTGTTTACTCCCGAGCTGACGGCGTTTGCGGCGGATGCATACGTTCAAATGCGCCAGCGTGAGGAGCGCAACAGGCTTGAGAAGCGCTCCAAGTCGAGCTTTGGCCACGTCACGCCGCGTCAGCTCCTTGGCGTGCTACGCATGGCCCAGGCCCGCGCTCGCATCGACTTTACAAACATCGTGACCCGCGAGCATGTCGAGGAAGCTCTGCGCCTCAACACCGCCTCCAAGGAGTCCCTCACCAACAACACAGCCAGCTACAGCTACCGCGAGCCTCGTGAGCGCTGCTACCAGACGGTGGTTGATATCCTCAACACCGAGCACGACCACCGCAAGATGCTCGCCGAGGTACAAAACCAGGTCCTGAGTGCCGGCTTCACCCAGCGCGTTTGGGAAGAGACCCTCGTCACCTACTCGGAGATGGACACGCTGCGGGTCAACGGCAACTGGCTGGAGCTTGTGGATGAACTAGAGTAATATTTATTAGTGTCAATTTTTGTTGTATAGAGCATTGAACTGGAACATCAATCAACCAAGCCGAGCGCGATTTGCACAAAGTTTGACGGCGCGTAGTTGCTGGCTCCCTGAGACGTCAGAGATTTAGGCTCGTGAAGCGCATTGGGGTCGAGGAGACCCTGCTAGGATGTAAAAAGAGAGACGAATGGTATCTTTAAAAAGCAACTCCACGTAAAATTCAGTTCGCTGACCCTCTCCTTCACTTTTCGCCTCACAACCCATCTCGATCTTGACTTTGATCTAGCAATAGGTGCGAACTTGGAGACAAATGCAATCTCCCTTAAATCTGCACTGAATAGATATAAAGAGGGTGGTGGCCTAGAGCAAACCACAAATGCAATTCACTACTCTCCTTTCCCTCTACAGCATCGCTCTTTCCCTTCCCACTTCTGACGTCGAGACCGGCCTCACTGAGGAGGTTGTCGAGCGCTCTGTGTCTGCTCCTTCTGGCCCCGTCAAGCTGTGCTTCATGTGTGGTTCTAGCTGCGGTGGTAGCTGCGGCTGCGGCGGCTGCGGCGGTTGCGACGGTAGCACCTCCACTGGCTGCTCCAGCAGCGGTTGCAGCGGCAGTAGCGATAGCAGCGGTAGCAGCTCCTCTTCCTCTACTACCTGTACCACTGGTGACTGCACTGGTGATGGCCCCGTGATTATCGGCTCCCACGGTCCCAGCATGATGGCGTGGTCCCACGCCGCTGTCCGCTGGCGTCAGGAGCACGCCCAGCAGGTCCAGCGCTACGCTCAACAGCACGCTACGGAGCTGGTTGGCCAGCACGTCGCGAACCACGCTTCCCGCTTCTTGGACACCTTCCGCTTCAAGCTTTAGCTATAACAACTAGCCACTAGTAGTATTCTATCAATTTCAACAACAAAAATAAATCTACGTTTACAGACTCATGAGCGAGGCGACAAAGGTGAGAATGAGGCGCGAGCGAATATCGACGATATCCTCGGGCACGAGCCAGATAAGCGCTCCAAGCTTGCGGGCGATCGAGATGGCCAGCTTGGCGTTGTCGTAGCCGTCGCTCGAAACAAGATCATAGTCGACGTATTCGGGCTTGATACCATTGAGAAGGTCGAGCAGCCACACGCCAGACGACAGCGAAGGGTCCTTGAAGCTGCGAATAGTGCTGGACTTGCCGCCCTTTTTGATGGTGGCGTGGGCCCACGACAGGATCTCCGAATCGGTGAGGTTCTTGCCGTTCTTGGCGAGTTTGGCGAGAGTGATATCGATGTTTTTGCGCATCAACTGCCACACAATCGCCAGCGTCAAGGTACGGTTACCGTCGACCACGTCGCTGCCGTCAATGCCCACAAGAGAGAAGCCATTATCCTTACCGAGGTTAACGGCATAGTTGCAGTTCTCGATAGCCTTGAATTGCAGCATTTCACCCTCGGCAGGCGGCTTGTTGACGTAGCGCCAGTTGACGGTACCGGGCAGCACCTTGTCGTAGCCCTGGAGCAGCACGGTACCGGTCTTGAGGTCCTCAAACAGCGACACAACGGGCGGGTCGACGTCGAGCGAGTTGAGCCACAAGGTGAAAACGCGGGCCTCACGCTCGCCCTCGGCGTCAAAGTCCTCAATCTCGATCTTCTCGCTCTCCTCGATCGGGTCGAGCGCGGGCCAAGTGTTGAACAAATGGGCAACAAAACCGAGGTTAAGCTTGGGGTTACCGGCAACAAGCGCAGCGGGAGTCAGGTACTTGCGAGCATTCAACTTGTCGGCATTCTCAAGCACCTGCTCAGCACGGGCCAGCAGGTTCGAGGTCTGAAGAGGCGAGCGGTCGCAGTGCTGGGGAGCGATCTGGCTGAGCAGCACCGTGTAGTTCTCGGCATCCTTGACGTCTGCAGAGAAGTTCTTGACGGTACGGTGCCATCCAGCGGCCTTGAGGTGATAGTTAAACCAGCGCAGCAGGATCTGCTCGGGGGGCAACCGCAGGAACTGCTCAATGGTTTCATCTTCCTCCAAGAGGCGGTACAGCTCGGGGTGGTGCTTGATATCGATCTTGGCAAGCAAACCTTTGCGAATAATCTGCCAAATGAGGCCCAAAATCAGGTGCTCACGGCCGTTCATGATGTCCTCAGCGTGCACATTTACGACAACGCAGCCGATACCCTTGCACGAGTTGATCACAACATTGGCGTTTTCAATCATCGTGAAGTTGTTGAGGGCCTTTTTGCGCGGGAAGTTGAGCACACGCGTGTCAATAGTGTCGGGCACACTGTCGTTAACCAGCTTGGCTAAAATCAGCGAGTCGCGGCACTCGTCAAAGATCTGATTCGAGTCCGTCGGCAGCGGCAATCTTGAACCAATATCTGCATCGCCAGCGAGCACAGAGTTGATGTGGTGAGTGAACTGGGACCGCTCCTCCTCGTCGATCGTGTGTTGAGAGCCGGTCGAGCCGTATCCCTCCATAACGATACGGGTCTTGGCAGCGCCCGAGTTGGCGCGCGGCCGCGTCTCGGGCAAATTGAGCTTGTTTGCGCCGATCGTGGGCTTGGCCGGTTTGGCCGGTTTGGGGGGCTTGGCAGCAGGCGCCTCCTTGAGTTTAACAACCAGCTGGCAAAAGTCCTCAAGCTCCACATGGCCACTGGCATCCACATCGACTTTTTTCAGCGCCTCGCGCACCTGGTCATAGGAGCCCCGACCGCCCGCTTTGGACAGGCCGGTAATCACCTGTTGCTTCTCGAGGTAGCCATTGTCGTCAACGTCAAGCTGCTGGAACTCATCCACAAGCGAGAAGAGCTCGCTTTGGTCAAGTTCCGGGAACTTCTTCTGGAGCTTTATGACGTTCATGGGTGGCAGGTGAGGTTATGTCAGGTTGCTCTTATACCTCGAGCTGCGGGTGGGTCCAGGGCGCAGGCACGGGGGGCCGCATTTTTTGAAGAGGCTATGTAAATTTAGGCTAGATTTTAGAGATTTGGTCAAGAGATTCGGGCCCACATGTTATGCACATGTCATGCACGTGCAACGGGGCTTGATCTGCGCCTCACTTCCCATCGTGGCGAATTGCAGAGGCGTTTACATGTGACGACTGTGCAGTTTCTGGCAAATTACAGAGAAAATTTACAGGTCAATGGCTATTCAATGGCTCCTGGTAAAGCCTTTGGTGAGCGACGTGGTCCTGGCGAAGCATTGATATTGGGATTACAGGGGCTTGTCCGAGAGAGATTGAGTACGCTGGAAAATTGAATATAGATACGGTCTAGCTGGAAATAAATCAGCGCGCGTAAAAATGCCTTCCTGAGATCTTTTGAAAGGCATTTATACCAACTGGCTGAATTGGGTGTTACTTGTTATATTAGCACTGATGCGAGCACCTCAGACACCATTTAAACTCAGCTTAATGCAGAATCAGGTCTTGTACACCCTTATCATGGAGATACAAGGGCACTACTTTGCCACAATTTTTTCCACGAAATCCATGAAATTGGACGATTAAAAGCGTGGGTACTAACTGAAAAGCTTTACCATAATGTTATTTACAAAAAAACACTATCCTACAACCCATTAAAAGCCTTGAAATTGAAATATTTAAATTTTAACATTGTAGACAAATTGAACAAGATGACGTCAGCGCGCAAAAATTAAAGTTGCTTTAAGATCTTAGTTGTTCAGCCAAGACGACAAAATATAGGAGTGGCGATCTGGCCGAGTGGTCTAAGGCGTTAGATTAAGGCTCTAATCTCTTCGGAGGCGAGGGTTCGAATCCCTCGGTCGTCATTACTTTTTTGCTTTCGGCCCGTACATTCTCCTCAGATGCGGAGCAACCTAATCGGTCCTTGGCGCTGTAGATCATGCGTTTCAGAATTGGTGGGCAGAATTTTTTCTGCAGGGTTTAACTACTCTTGAATCTTTTCATTGTATTGTAGGGTCTCAACGCATAAATCATGTACTCTCAAACGGAGCAACTAGCGAGAGGCTAGGCCTAGGCGTTATGCACCTTTTCAATATAACGCATGCAAGCCACTGTCATCCCTGCAGATGCGGGGTGAGAATATCGCACAGGACGAAAACAGAGCTGCTAGAATTGATCCCAACCTAATTTGCGCTCAGAGAATGCTTGAGATCGTTGCCCACCAAGATTTGGAGCGGAGTTGAATTAGTTTAGCCACCCGTCGATCTACCACCAAAAGCTTACATGGACGCTGTGGTTCGAGAGTTACACGAGCTGAGAGACCTCACAGACCGCCTAGGGCAAGAAAAGCGCCCTCAAGACGTTGAAGAACTCAGTGGCCGTATTTGGCAGGTCCAACTGCGCCTTCAAGAGGCCTGGGAAGCCAAGGAACAGAAGTACGCAGAGGCCCGTCGCAAGTTGGCGTTATTAGAAGCGGCAAAAGTCAAGCATGCTCAAGACAGAGCCAAACTTGTTGAAGCAGAAGCCCACAAGCCTGTGGATATTGAGCATTTGGACTTGATTCCTCTAGAAGAGTTTTTGGCGGCAAACCCGAGCATAGATCCGAGCAAATTGGACGAAAAGTCGCTTTTGTTGGCCAGGCTCGAAGATGAGCAGCAGCGGCGCGTCGAACTTTTCCAAAGGCGGCGCCAAGCCGAATCGAAAGTTCAGGAGGTGCGCAGCGAGTTTGAGCTTCTGCGCGAAAAGAACTTGCCAAGCAGACGGATTGGCAGTCATTTACGTGAGGCTACGCGCTATATGGCCAAATTGATTTCAGAGTACTGAGCAGACCACATTATGCGAGGTGTGATGCGGCAGGGTGCCTGCAGCATGTGAGGCGTGGGAGCCGCCAAAAAAAGTGACAGGCCCGAGTCGAAGAAATGTAATTGTTGCTTAAACTATATTTGAAATTTGAATTGCGGTGGTGGTACCATAGCAATGCACGATTCATGCAGGTGACGTGGTTACCCGGCCGAACGAAAAAAACCGTTACTCATCGGCATGAGTGTTCTCTATTAAGACTGTTGTTCCCGGTGCAGGAATTTCTCAACTAGTCACTCAAATCGGACAACAAAGACAAGCAAATCTTTATGGACACTCCCTTATTTAACCGTTCGCTAGGGGATCTACTTGAAGAGGCTAAACTATTCCAACTGGAGAAGCCGAGGTTTGAGAACCTGCACTCCCGGGTCAATGATTGGGGCATGGGCGAGTACCTAGATTTTGAGCAGGGCGAGGAATCGATGGCCTGCCAAAGCGGGAGCCTGCTAACGCCCCTCACAACCTCTCCTGAGAGCGTTGAGTCACCGCGCGAGACTAAACAGGTGCAGCAACCTCCGAGCGACATTTACGATTTTGGCATGGTGAGTCCTCGAGATTCGCCCGGGTTCACGCTCTCTCTGGATGCAATGAACGAAGTGGCCTGCGAGGGCTTTGAGAAAATCTCTGCTCCTCCAAGCACAAACAACACCCCACCTCCGGTCTCGCGCCTTAGTTCACAACTCGCTGCTCAGCACCAACCCACGATAGCCCCTGAGATGATGATGCAAGGAGCTCCACAGGGCCAGCAACCTTCGCTACAGCCGTTCAATGGCTCGCTTGGCTCCCTCCCCGGTGGACTTGCCGGAAGCACCAGTGCAACCCTTAGCGGTAGCCTGCCCTATAATCAAGCCATGTCATCGAGCCTCACTGGCAGTTTGCAGTATGGCCAAACCCCCGCATCTTATTTTTCCCGTCCATCGACCGCTGCTATTGAGCGTGCCTCGGCTGGTGGGTTTGTTGGCAGTGTGCCCGGTAGCCTCGTGGGTAGCGTGCCCGGAAGTGTTGCAGGGTCAATACCCAGCTCTGCCGTTGGCTCTCCTAGCTCCATCTCGATCCCTTTTAGGCCCTCGTTCATGGACGACTATGAGACTGTTGTTCCCGACCTTTTCGAAGGTACGCCGCCTGTGCAGCTGCCTCGCAAGATGAGCTCGACTTCTTTGAGCAGCACTCCTCGCAGCCGCCCCCTGACCCGCAGCAGCAGCACTGTGGATACCGCCAAGATGCGTCGCCGCGGTGCTGATACCAAGCTGGCGTGCACTAACTGCCACACAAAGACCACTCCGCTTTGGAGGCGCAATGCCGAGGGCGAGCCGCTGTGCAACGCGTGTGGGCTGTTTTTGAAGCTGCACGGCGAGGTGCGGCCCCTGAGCCTCAAGACGGACGTCATCAAGAAGCGTAACCGTAGCATCGCCAACGGCAACCGCCGCGAGCAGATGGCTAAATCGGCGGAGAATGTGCGTTTGCTGGCGCCCCAGGTGGCGCGTACTGCGCAGAAGCTCGTGCCTATTGCACCTAAACCGCTCGAGGCTGCCGCTGGCGTTCCTCCCGTGTCGACGTCGGCGCCGGTGGCAAATGCCCCGCATGATTATCAGTGGGACTGGCTCAAGATGGGCTAAAAATATTTATCTATTTATCGAACATTTTCATGTGTTTTCATGTTGCATGTGGGCAGGCTGTGCCATAAATTGAGCCATCTTAATTGAGCCATTCAAATTGAGCCGCCTGAATTTCGAGTGGATGTCTCAGAGAGGAATTACGCGGCATGACCCTTGACTCGATTCACCGAGAATGTCCCATGACGCAAGACCCGTGACCTAGCACATGCGGCCCAGCACATGACCCAACACAAAGTCGCACAGTGACCACAGGCACAGGCATCCACGCACACACACACACACACACACACACACACACGCACACACTAAATGCTCTACGCTATAAATACAACACGCACACTGGACGTTTAAATTAAATAATTATTGACCCTTGCCGCAGAAAGAGAAGTCGGCGGCAGGGCCGGCACCACTAGCGGCGCTGGCGGTGCTGGCGGCGCGCGGCCGGCTGAGGTTGAGTAGCGCTACCTTGACAAGCTCGACGTTTGTGCATGCAGAATACTTGTCGAGGTACGACTCGAGCTTGGCTCGGAGACGGTCGACGGTGGGCCGGTCGGTCTCGACCACCGTTAATAAATTAATCCACGACAAAATGTAGGGGCTAAGCTTGGACTTGCCGCTCACAATGTCGTCCACGGCCGCCTCGGCGGTCAGGGCAATGTCGGTGCGCACCTCCTGGGAGATGTCGGGGGTTGTGATTGCCAGTTGGTTGAGCTGCGACTCGAGCGAGCGCTGCTGGGGCTTTTTGCCCAGCACAAGCGACTTGAGGATCTGCACTGCAGCGTCGAGGATCTGGGGGTACTCCGAGGTGCGGATGGCCTGCAGCATGATGCGCACTGCGGTCTCGGTATCGAGCCTCGAGAGGACCTTGTTTGTGATGCAAAAGGCGAGGCAGCGCTCGTTGACAAGCGGCGACGCACCAGCAACGCTCATAATCACCGAGATGTACTGGGTCAAGTCGTCCTTGTCAACCGCCGCGTAGGCCCCGGGGTCAACGTGGGACACGGCCCTAAGCGCCCAGTAAAGCACCGCGTCGCGCATGCCGGCGCTCATGGGCAGGTGGCGGTGGATGTAGATTGTCTTTTTGACCGAGTTAGCCAAGTCGTAGTGGCACGGCGGCGCGTGGAAGTACATTTGGGTGTAGAGGAAGAACATACCCATCAGCGAAGGCTGGAGCAGGTAGTCCAGGGTAGAGTCCTGGTCGTCGGTCGGGCGGCGCTCGTAGCTGCGGGCGGGCGACGTATCGTTCTTAAGGATCAGCTCCACCACCCCCTGAATCGGGTCCATGTCGTAGCTCAAGGCCAGCTGACCACAGCGGTTAAGGGCGTCCTCGAGGCGAGCGGTGTACAGCGACATCTGGTACGACTGCGAGCGCACGTTGGGGTCATTATTTGTGCTGACCTTGTTTGCCAGCTGGAAATGGAACCGCTCGAGCCACTTGACGCTGAACTGCTGCAGCGACACGTCGGCGCCGTACGTCAAGAGCGACACGAGCAAACGGCGCGAAGCGGTGCGCTCCTCCTCGCTGGCCTCGCTCAGGTCCATGTCAAAGTCACGAGCAAAGATAAAGATGCGGCGAAGCACCACAGTAACGCCGGTGATCGAGGTCTTGGAGTTGGCCACGTCAAGCAGGATCGAGTTGGCGGTTTTGATGAAACGCGTCGGGTACTGGGTGTTGATCCGGTTGAGAGAGAAGCGCATCATCTCAAACAAGAGGCAAAACTTGGCGTTGGCGCTGTACTCGGCGTCCTCATCGTCAAGGTCAAAATCTTCGTCCTCAAAGTTGTCCTCGGTAGAGGCCAGCAGCTCGCAAACCTTGAGGAAAAACTCCTTGGGGTTACTCTTGAGGCACAACACGTTAGCGAGGCGCGAGGTGGCGCGCAAAAACGCCGGATCCGGCGTCTCCGAGGGAGGGCTGCTGAAATGGTCAATAAAGCACAGCAAAAGCTCCGGAATATCCCAGCCGACATGCCAAACAAGGCACGCATTCTCGGGCTCGTCGAGTACCGCAGCCAAAGTGTCGAGCGCCTCGGAGGCCTCGGGCTTGGTGAACGCCTCAATATCACCCAAGTTGGAGTCGACAACGTTGGCGTAGCTCAGGTATTCTTGGCTACTACGGGCTTGTTCCGCCGCAGCCTTGAGGTTGGCCGTGATGGTTTCTACTTTGGGCATGGGGTAATAAGAGTTTGGGTGCAACGGGGTGCGGGAGGTAGGCTGGTTATGGGGCAGATATGCATTATTATAAATGTCACGTGGACTCCGGGCACCAACTGCCAATTTGTAATTGTGCATGCCGAGGGCCAGTTTTGTCAGCGCGGCAGACGTTCAGGTTTCAAAGCCGAAGTTCCCGTCATGCTTAGCTGGGCTAGCAAGCGGGCCACCCCCAACTGCTGCCCAACTGCTGCGGGGAGGGAGGGAGGGTCAGACATCCTCTTGGGCGGGGGGTGCCAAGTGTGTCAGGGACGCCAAGAATTGATTTCAAAGATAGGTATTAGGTATTTAATATTAGAATCTCCTGGATAATGCAATTGCGCACCACAGGCCCTGAATATGCAGCCGCACACTAATTTACGCGCAAAGTTGACCTCACCCCACAAAAGCCATGCACATCATTAGGCGCACCATTTCCGCGTGACCCTGCAAATGCAAGGCAGTTACTAATGATTTATGTCGTGTGGGCCTTGCATCCCTATATCAAAAATATATAATCTTAAAGTAGAGCCGGATGCAAAGTCCATTGATGGCCTGGGCTCGAGGGACTATTTATCGCAGCAACTCATCTTAATCATCATCATGCTCAGATTGTCGGTCGCCAGGGCTGCATTGGCCTTGCGTCCTCAGATCCGCGTTTCCGCGGTCCGTACTGCGAGAATTGCGCCTATTGCGCGCCCCACATTCGCCAAGCGCTTTTACTCTCCCCAGAGCCTTGACCCGGACGCCAAAATTGTAAAGTTTGAGGATGTTCAGGAAAACCTTGGCAAGCCCAACGTCGTGTTCGTGGACGTGCGTGAGCCCGACGAGTACGCCGCGGGACACATTCCTAACGCCTTGAACATTCCCTTTAGGTCCTCCCCCGGTGCGCTTGGTCTCGACGACGTCGAGTTCCAGGAGACTTTTGGTTTTGATAAGCCCGCCAAGGACAGCAAAATTGTGTTTTACTGCCAGGGTGGCGTGCGCTCTTCGGGTGCTGAGCAGCTCGCAGCCACCTACGGCTACCACACCCGCGAGAACTACAAGGGCTCGTTTGCCGATTGGACAGAGCACAATGGCGAGGTCTCCACTCCTAAATAATATAAACGCATTAGATCGACAAGGCCCTGAATGCAGAGCACAAAATTCATGCCGGCCAGCCGCGGATCCGTTTAGGGAGGCGCGACTGAGACATTAGCCGGAGCTCCGTGAGCGAGCAGTTACGGCACACAAAGTCGAGCAGCGGTTGGAAAGTGTCTTTATAGCGGTCAGAGAATATTTTTGAAATTGTTTGGGCACACCCATACCACCCTACTCTCTCCGGTTGGGCAGCAGCTTCTTTTGCTTCTGGGCAGTTCTGCGGCGACGCTTCTCGATTGCGGCATTGCGCTCCTTGGTGCTCATAGCCTCAAACTGCGCCTTGAGCACCGCCTCGCGCTTCTTGGCACGCGAGATCTTGTTTGTGCCGAGCGATTTCAGCACATCACGCTCCTGGTCACGCTTCTTGAATGTAGCGAGCCGGCTCTTTTGCGAGGTAATTGCGGTCTTAATTTCTTGCTTTTCGTACTCGTTCTTTGACTTTTTCAGCTGACCCTCTAGCTGCTTGATCTCGTCCTCGCGGTACTGATCCAAAAATTTATAGTTTGCACGGATCTGGCCCAGGTCGGCACCACCGGTTGCAGTATCAAACCGCGGGTCAATATAAAGACCAGACTTTTTTGCAAGCCCGGGGATTTCACGAATGGCAGAGACTCTCTTCTTTGAGCTTTGTTCACGGGGTGCTTTCATGTGGGTGAAATTTGAGGGATGATTAAAAAATATATACATGGCTTTTCTATTCCTTGAGGGAGTCTGCGACCTGCAGTTTGCGGGACTGGCGGTCAAAAAGCTCAAACATCTCGAGCGTTTGAGTGCTTTTAGGGTCGCACTGCACGGTGGTACCGTCCTTGTACTTGACGCTGATGGCAGCTGTTTCAGGGGTGTCGATGATCTTGCAGTCCAGCTTGAGCGACTGCCGTGACGAGGGCGGCAGGTTTGACAAAAAGACCCGGCAAGCTTTGGCGGCCCTGCCCGCGGTGGGCATCAAAACCTTGACGTCTGCAAAGTACTTTGTGATCATGGCAGATGTCAGCAGGCAGGATCGCATCACGGTGCGGTTTAGGCCAATTGGCAACACTCCGCGGCTCAAAAACAATGTCTACAATGTGCCTAGGCAGCACGAGTTTGGGGCATTGGTGACGTTTCTGGCCCGGCAGCTGCAACTGCCGTCGTCGAGCCTGCCGTTTTGTTACATCAATGCGGCGTTTGCCCCGGCCCCTGACGTGCTGCTGGATGATTTATTCGAGAGTTATGGGGTGGAGAATACCCTTAATGTGAGTTACTGTGCGTCTGTTGCTTTTGGCTAGGGTGGGTAGGGTGCCTCCAGGGGCGAATGGGCTGGGCCTCGAGGGGCCTCCAGGAGCGGTCCTAGCTGGGATCCACTCGCATTCCTAGCTGCATCACCAGCACACCACCTGACTTTCACTCTCCATTTTTTTCTGCCCATGGGCACATAATTATGAATATATACTTTAAGCTCAGAGCTCGTCGTGGGCAGCAGCCAATGCCTCCTGTCCCTTGAGCGCGTCCGACTTGTCGTTTTGGTGGCCGACCTGCTCAATGACCTCGACATCGTCCTGGGTCACCCAGTACAAGTACTTGTGCGGGTAGCGCTCGTACTTGACCGACTTCTTTTTGAGCATAAAGTTGGCAATAAACTGCGTAAGGTCTTCAGCCGAGAGGCTGCCGCCCTCGTTGCGCAGCAGAGCGTACTTGTGCTGCTTAAAATCAAACACGGCAACACCGGGGGTGTGCTTGACGGTGCCGTCAGGCAGGGCGCGGGTACCGCCGTAGGGGGCGATACCGAGCTCCTCAGAGGCCTGAAGGAGCTCGTCGTTGCCCTCGTCGACGTAGAACTGGAACAGAATGCGCTGGGCGGTGTGGCCGTCAAAGCGCGAGCGCGCGCTCAGCATGATGCGGATGTCCTCCTTGACGAAGCCGTAGGCCGACGAAACAAGCACGCAAACCTTGTCTGTGCGCATGCAGTTATCCAAAAGGTCGTCAATGTTGCCCAACGCATTGCGCTTGAGGTAGTGCTCCTCGGTAAGCTCGTCCTCAGTAACCTCTTTCTCCTCCCTTTGGGGCTTGGGGGTGATACCGGGGGGCAGCTGCTGAACGGGAGTGGGAGCCTCGACTTCTGTGTCCTTGCCCTGCTTTTGAGCCTTTTTCTTTTGGTGCTGGTTAGCACGGATGGCATTGACCTCTTGCTGGCGCTTGAGGGCCTCCTCGCGCTCCTGCTTGACGTCGGCAACCTTGCTCTCCATCTCTACGCGCCACGCCTCCACGGCCTCTTGGCCCTCGGCAACAACTTCCTCAGGAGCAAGCTCAATGTCGATCTGGTCAAGCATGGCGTCTGTCCAGTCCTCAACGTCGAAAATGTTACCGCTCTCAGGGTCATCCATCTGGGCTTCGGGCGAGTCCTCGGACTCCTCCACAGCAGATTCAGCAGCGGGAACACCGGTAAACTTGAACTGCTTGAAGCTCTCGAGGTCAGGCTCCTCGGTGGGAGCAGCGGGAGTGAACGTGGTTATGCGCGACGGCTCAATAGTAGTGCTCTCGACAGGAGTGTACTCGCGGCCCTCGGCATCGGCCAGACTGCGGTACTTGCGCTCACGGGCACTGTTGAGGTAGTAATTGTACGCCTCCCAGTTCTCGTCAAACTCTTTCTCGGCCTGAACCACGTGCTGCATGGGCTCGGTCTGCTGGTCCTCAATGACATACTCCAAGCCAAACGCGGCGTCCTCGGGTGCGGCCTCGATCGCGACGTCGTCCTTGGCGCGGCGGCTCATCTCGAGCTCGTACTGCTCCTTCAGGAACGCAGCAACCTTGGACTTGGTGAGCTCGCCCTTGTAGACGTGGGGCATCTTGTCGTCGCTAAGGTAGACGATAACCGACTCCTCGGGGGCCTTGAGACCAATCAGGTTCCAGCCACCGTCACCGCGGCGCGGCACGTAGCCGAAGCGCAGCTTGCCAAAGAACTCGTTGGAAAGCACCTTGAACAGCGGGGCGATGGTCTTGGACTTGTAGCGGGCGCCCGGCAGCATGATCACGCGCGGCACCTTGTTGGCCTTGAGCCACACAAAGCTCATGTCGCCCTCGAGGGTCGCCGCGTAGTTGCGGATCTTGGAAACAGCGTACTTGTTGATGCTGCGGCTATCGCGCGCACCCTTGTAGTTGTGGACGCGGTGGGCCTTGCGCCGGATCTTTTTGCCTTGGTTGGCCGCGGCAAAGTCCGTGTCGGTCTTCTTGCTCGGCTGAAACACCTTGATTGTGGGGAATGCGTTGACCTTGTAGTGGGCGCACAAGTCGCGGTTCTCGGCGGCGTCGCAGTTGACGGCGCCGACCCGGACAATTCCGTTGAGGGATTTGGCGCTCTTCTTCAGCTCGGGGGCGCTCGTCTTGCAGTGCCCGCACCACGGCGCGTAGAACTCGACAACGGTGACGTTGTCATTGTTGAGCACTTCTTTGCGGAAATTGGCCGCGTTCAGCTCCAAAACGTTGGATTTACTAAAGAGGCCGGCGTGCGCGACCGCCGCCAGCGCAGATAGTAGCCAAACCTGCATTCGCTTAGGAGGTAGATTATGTGGCCCCAGTGTCCTTTACCGCTTGAGCGCTGGGCAAGGGTTGCGAGGGCAAGGGCGGGAGGTGCGGCGTTCTTTTCGAGCACCACTGAGGGGCGTGGGAGAGTGGGGTGAATTTATTTATAACTGGAAAGCTACTAGAGACAGGCCCCATACAAAATTTCACCTTCCAAAAGACGGCTAGTGCTTTCAAAAAAAATAGCGAGAAAAGTGTCATTGTATGCAGTATGCAAGGCCCCACAGCCGCAAGCCCCTCGAGTGAGGACACGCTTGGGGCACTCTGGGACCCGCTGGGGGGTACAATTTGGGTAACAGGCCTAGACTTTGTTCATAGTTGTACCAGGTAAACTGTTGACTACTGTGGCATGCTAGTCAAGGGAGGCGCTAACTACAAGCAGTATGATATGAATACGGATTCGCCCCACCATAGTCGAGCCATTTTCGCAGTCACAGCACTCACAGGGGTAAGCCATGCCGAGCGAGCAAAGCCGAGAGCAGGTCCAAGAAACTTTTGCTGTGATTTCACCTCAAAAAGACCGATTTTATTCGATTGAAAGAGCGCTGTGCCAGATTTGGCGCTTCACAGGAGAAATCGCTGTGCTTCATGTACGCTCATTGGTACGCGACGCGGCATGACCCAACCTATTGAGCCCCGCGTCGACGACTCGCCTCTCCCAGATGGTGACGATTGTTCTACCGCCAAGCTGGCGCTCAGCTTTGATGAATATTTATCTAGCATCGCATTGCAAAGTATGGCAGGGCGGTGGGCGGCTCGCGGTGGCTGCTGGAGTGACTACTAGAATGAGAACACTGGCCCTCGTCCACACTTACTCGGCCAAAGGGGGCCGCCCAAATTACTCCAGAAATACTAGCGGAGGCTTCATCTTCCATATTATTTAGATGAAAGCCAAAGTGGCTACTCTCATTGAAGAGCTGGGACCTAGCGGAACCGGCACTCCAACGGACTGCATGCATGCTTTATGCAGCCACTTGCAAGTACTAAGAACGTGTTTAAAGTTTTTAGTCACTTCAATGCTTCCACTTCCACTTGAAGTGTGGGAAATAGTCTCTAGGTATTCGGACGAGCACTCCACTGGCCTCTATTTACAGCTGGCACAGGTCAACCGTGAGTTTCGCCGCTACTACTTGAGCGATTGGGCTTGGACAAAATTTGATGTACACAATGTTAGAGGCGCGTCTGCCCGTCCACTTTACACTTTCCACAACTACATGCTTGGCGGCATAGCAGGGCACTATATGAACTTTTTGACAACACTGGAGCCGAAGCACCGAGCCTGGCACTTAAGTGGGCAGTTGTTAGTGGGACATGCGGATTGGAATAATCTTTATGATCACCTCAATAGGCTGTGCACCTTAGACGAGAGGTTCCTCTACAAGATGGAAAGGAAGATGTACAGTCTGCGAGGCTTGGACTATGATAAGAGGCGGGACCTCCCCCGATCTGATCCCATTAGGGAGAGCATAAGCTCTGAGTACTGTAACATATGCCAAAAGCGCTACCAAGAAGCAGCCCTTGTCCCTCACTCTGTGTGGGGACTTGTACTCTCCCATTACTCCTTTCAAGAATGGATCATTGATCTTCGGTGCTATCAACATCTCTTTGGTGCCAGAACTATCTGCCTTGCTCTCTTGAAATGCGTCAAGAGGATCATACTTCCTGTCAACTTTCTCACAATGTACGGCTACCAAGACGACTGGGACATAAATTTGGCGTTATTCAACTACGGTTACTTCCACCATTGCGCTGCCAAGTTCAAAAACAACGAGAAATTTATTTTGGAAGCCTTGCGTTTTTCATGGTATTACTTTGGGTCAGTTGATTTATTCCTCAAGCCGTCGTTTCTGAGTGAGGTCTTGGCGCAAAATCCTGGGATAATGGACTATGTTGCCGACAGATTTTACCGTTTTCACCGAAGACTCCTGAAGAGAGAACCACCTCCAAGGTTCGTCGATAATTGGAAGGAAATGAGCCTTGACCAGCTGCCTGCTGCTTTTCAGACCTACGACCGTTACGTCCTTGCAGCTGTAGCACATAATGGATCGCAGCTACAGTATGCATCCAAAGATCTTCGCGATAGTGAGCATGTGGTAGCTGCAGCTATTGTGCAGGAGCCTGCTGCTTTTCAGTACGCCTCAGAGCGTTTGCGTGACAACAAAGATTTGGTGCTTTGGACTATGAGAAAATGGCCTAGTGCTTTCCCATCTTTCTGGCCCAAGCCGGACCCAGGCTTCGTATATCGCTATGGCCGGCTCAATCTGGAGCCCTATATCTCACCTAGGCTCAAGAGAGTCTTTGAACGAGACCCCGAAGTTTTGCAGATCCCGTATGAAATGCTGAAAAACATCCATTATCCTCGCCAACCTCTCTGGGTCTCACGGCCACAAGCTTGGAAAGAATACCTCGATCAGGCTTTTTTGCGCTTGCCATATAAGGCCCAACCACAGCAAGAGCGCTGAAATTGTCAGGCATTGTACCAGAGGCGCTGTGCAGTAGTCGATCGAGATCGTGATCAGATGCAGGCCAGATCTGTAGCACGCACCGTGCCTCGCTTTCTAGGTTGTCTCTCTATATACTGCATATTTCTGTTTGGTGATGTGTAGCAGACTATAGCAGACCTAAACCAGGTCTGCACATTAGTGCTGTACATTAGGAAGGTCGCATGCGACCTACCAAAAACGGTTTCGATCCTGCAGCCTTGTTGCACGAATCGTTAGCTAGTTGGGATGGACGCACGCGATATATATTGAGGTGTTTGAAGCTGGAGTTTCTACAATCTCCTCAATGCAAAACTCTGATATGCCCGGACCCAGCAACTCGCCCCGCACGAACCCTCCGAGCGACGCGAGCGTGTTCCCACGCGAGGAGCTGTTCGTCCTCTTTACCCGCCTGTCCCTGACGGATGAGCCAATCAACCATCTACTCGGCTATTGGGCTGATGACTCCACACTTCGGGGGCATCTCGTGGCCGCAGTGGAGTGCGCATTGTCTACCGAGCTGGTGGCTCAACTGGGCGCCCTAATGACTGCTCCTCGCCGCCAGCACCGGGAAGAGGTTATTGCTGCGCATGTGCACAATTGGGTCCTTGACCGCTTGGTTGGTGGCCTACCGACACAAGAGCTGGACGTGATCGCCGCGCTGCTCATCCGCGCCATGGCCCCCCAGTTCGACTGGGACTTGATCGAGCCGCGCTTCCCGGATGCAGCGCGCGAGCGCGAGTGAGCGCCCTGTCAATTTGCCATTGGGCTATCGTTAATTTTATATAGTATTAGTTGTAGTAAGAATTTTATCCAAAACATGCTCCCCCAAGCCCAATGAGCCTCCACTGCTGCGGGTGTGGGTCCACCTCATCTACAATCACTCCATAAGTCTATAAATATCACTGAATGCACACTCCACAAACACCCTCACTGGAAATGCACCTGGGCAACCCGCAAAAGCACTGCCTGGATGCTCTCCCTGAGGTCGCCGCTCATGTCCTTGTCGAGCAGCTTGATGGTCTGCATGTACAGCTGCGAGACGTTCTCTCTAAAGTCCTCGTCGTCGAGCGCGCACAGCTCGCGCAGAATCACGACGACGATCGGCATCAGGTCGCCCACGTGCCGGTGGTCGCGCGCCTGCAGGCCGTTGTAGTCCTGGAGCACCGAGGTGCACACCGGGAACAGCTGCTGCTTGAGCTCGTCGCGGGTCTCCGATTCCTGCTTGAACCGGTCCTTGGCCTTGTAGAGTTTCATCGCCTCCTGCACGTACACCTTGACGGCGGTGCCCTCGTTACGACTCAAGTTGGGGACGTGCTTCATGAACCCCTTTTGGCAGATCTCGACCCGCAGGTCCTGGTTCTGGTTGAACTCGCGCGAGAACTCGTACGAGGCGCGCAGGCACTCCACGATCTTGAGGGCGTCCTGGATGGGCATCTCGTCAAACACCACGGGCTCGTTGAGGAGCTCGCTGCTGGTCTCGATCATGCCGAGATGGTGCACCGTTTTGGGGATTGCCGACTGCAGAGAGCCCTGGTCGCGCTCAATAGCCCTGAACGAGTCCTCGCTGAGCTCGCGCGGCGTGGTGTCGCTGAACAGCCGCTCGATCTTGTTGCCGATCTGGCCCCAGTGCACGTCGCTGAACCGCGTGGCATTGTCGCGCACAAGCGTCACAAGGCACCGGAACCCCATGCGGGAGACGTCGTTGTTCTCCTGGCAGATGCAGGTCTTGAGCAGCTCGAGGAAGAACACCTCTAGGGTGGGGCTCAGGACGTCAAAGTAGGCGCCAAACAGGGCCACCGTCTTTTGGAGGGCCTGCCACAGCGTCGTCGAAATCCAGATACTCTGCTCTTCGCTGAGGCGCTCCTGCTTCTCGAGGATGTAGAAAAGAGGGAAGATCTTGGACTTGCAGATCTCGGCCCACTCGTCCTTGTTGTAGCGCGAGCCCTTGTCCATGAGGGTATCAAACAGGTACCCCAGCGAGCGCGACCGGACCTCGGGGTCGACCGCGGTCATCACGATGGCATGGAACTCGCTCGTGATGAGGTTCCACAGCTTGGGGTCGTCGTTGGTCTGCAGCAGCAGCCACAGCATATCGGCGCATTGGAGGGCCACGCGGGAGTTGTGCTGCTTGGCCATGGCGGTAACCGCGCTCAAAAAGTGGTGCAGCAGCTCGGGGTGCTGGCAAATGTTGTCCAAATAGTGCTTTGAGATGTACACGAGCAGCTCAAACGCGGCGGTCATCACCGGCTCGCTCTGCTGCGCCGCAGCCGCCAGAGTGTTGGACACAGTGATCCAGCCCGAATTGAGCGGTTTGGACAGAATCAGCTGCTTGAGGCACTCGACGACGTGCAGGCGCGCGCTGTCTGCCGAGTGGTGGATCATTGTGAACTCAAACGGCTTGAGGAAGTCCTTTTGGAACTGGAAATGCGACAGCTCTTCCATATCGAGGAAGCGCAGGCTCAGCTGCCTCAACGAGTCCAGGGCAAACATGTAGATGCGCTCGTCGCGGTTGGTGCACACGGCGTCGAACTGCTCGTTCATCACGCGCCAGATCTGGCTCCACTCAACCTTGATACGGTCCATATTGTAGTAGCACACGTCCACAATCTTTTGCAGGCAGAAAAGCTGCGGGTCGCCGGCGGCGATCTCCTCAAGGGACACGGCGCACAGCGCCCGGACAAAATCCAAAATGCCGGCCAAAGTCAGGGCCGAGCTCTGGGTGAACGCCTTGTCGCAGTTGATGATGTTCTCGCGCGAGCAGATCTTTGAGATCTCGGCAGGCACAGCCTGGAGCCCCTCGCCCTGGGAGCGCTCGAGCTGCGAGATGTGGGCAATCACCTGGATGATATCGTACCAACTGGACTGCAGGTGGTCGCGCTCGAGCAGCGCGATCTTCAGAATGTTCTCAATGATCGCGATATTCTTGGGCTTGATGGCCGCGTAGTTGCCGAGGCTCGTGAACTTGGTCATGGCCTGGATGAACGAGATGCGTCCCAGCTCGATGTCAAAGTGGCAGCAGATGCGCGTTGCCAGCGTCATACCCTCGACGCACAGCTCGGTGATGTCGGGGTTCTCGGTCGCTTGCAAAGGACCCGAAAAACCAGCCAAAAACGACATCCAAGTCAGGTCAAACATCGGGTGGATGTGCTCGGTGTGCGACGCGTTGTAGTACACCTTTGAGGCGCCGCCCATGTTCTTGAACAGCTTGGTGGTGCGCGAAATGATCGCCTCAGAGGCCACGAGGTACGCGTCCTCAGCGCTGCCGCTGTAAATATCGCCCTTGATGGCGTGGGCCTCTTGCTCGCTATCGAGCTTGATCTCGTTGCCCAAAATGTCCTCGTAGATCTTCTTTTGGAACTCCTCGGGCAGCCCAAGGGGCTCGTTGATGCTGCGGTTGTTGAGAATGAACGCCTCGAGGCTCATCTTTTGCCGTTTGATCTGGTTGTTGTGGAGGTCGGTGTTGAGCAGCACCACACTGTAACTGAGCATGTAGGGCACGTTTGCATCGGCAAATACCGTGGGGTTATCGCGCACGTACTTGGAGGCAAACTCCAGCACAAACCGGTCCACAACTTGGCCCTCACCGGGCAGCCTAAACTTTTGCAAAAACAGGCGGAACGCGTCCAAAAAGTCGAGGCTGCGCATATCGATCTGGTCCACGAAGTGGTGGCACACCTCAGTCATGTCTGGCTTGCCCAAAAAGTCGCCCAAAACCGCGAGGTTGATGCCCGGCGTCTCGATGAGCACGCGAGCAATGTCGCGCGGCTCGTCGCTCATGATGCCCGCGGCCTTAAATTTCTTGATGCCCCGCTCGGCCTTGTAGTTGAACTCGGCCACCGCCTGATCGATCTCCTTTTTGGACTTTTTGTTGGACTCGAAATGGCTCGGGTCGTCGGGGTCGGCAGCCTCGGGGGCGGCGCCAGCAGCTACAGAGACCTCGGGCTCAGTGTCGCCACGGTTCGACCACAAAAGCAGTGACCGCAAAACAGCGCACAGCGACGTCAAAGCCATGATCTTCATCGAGTACTCGCGCGGGTAAAACCCGGCGTCGATCTTGAGCCCGCGAGCAACCAGGTTCGCAATCGCCACGCTAGGGGGCTGGTCCAACCGGTAGATGGCAATCGAGTGCCTGCTCTTGTCGGTGCGGTAGTACTGGAGCGACTGCGAGGTCATGGTGACGTCGGTGGTGCCGATGCGCACGAGCACATTGACGATCTTTTCAAAGATGTTGGGCATGCTGGTGTCGCAATCATAGTTCAAATAAAGCTCGACGAGCGCCCGAGGGTCGTTGCAGAGCCGCTGGATGATGTTGAGGAACACGAGTTTCTGGTGCACTGTGGCGCTCCTGAGGTCCAAAATGTGTAGGTAGATCTCCTTGAAGAAGACCTGCAGCTCGCGCTTGAACGGGTTGCGCAGATTCGACAGCAAAATCCAGAAAATCTCGGCGCTGATCTCAAAGATGGGCGGCGACGGCGACAGCGCGTTCTGGCTGAGGGTAGAGCACAAATAGTCCTTGATGGCGTCCACGAACCGGACCTGTTTACCCGGGAACTTGACGTAGAGATCGCGCGCCGCAAACACCGAAATTGAGTGCTTGAGGGTGGCGTGCAGCAGGTGCAGGCTGAGCAGCTTGGAGCGCATTCCGTGGCTCTTGAGGTTGTTGAAATTGACCTCGGCCTTTTCGCTAAGCTTGCACAGCGTGCGAAACACAAAGAAAGCGTCCTTGACAATCAAATCGCCATGGGCAGAGCCGGTGGGGTCCTCCTCGGTTGTTTTGCGCATTTGCTCGAGCGTGAGCTCAGACTGCGAGTGAAATGTCTCGCTCTGGTTGCGGCTGTGGCCCACACTGTCAGCGGCTGAGCCCGCAGAGGCCCGGGCCGCCCGGTCAAACACCGCCTGGATCATCTGGGTGAGGGTGACTTGGGCGATATTCTGGTTGGAGGCGCTCTTGCTCACCACAAAAATATTGTACACCTGGCGAATTGCGTGCAGCATTGTGCGCCCATGGGCCACAAGATCCTCGTTAACGACCGCAGCACCCAGCGCCTTGATGATTTGCAGCTCGACGCGCGGGTCGGTGTTCTCGAGGTCAAACGTGTCGCACACGACGGCAATGGCCTTGTTGATCAGGGGCACCTGGCCCTCCTGAAGGTTCTCATCCTCGAGGTACGCAAAGGTAAACAATTTGCCGATACAGTCGAGGGCCACGATCCGCATCTCGGTGGAGGTTCCTTGGGCACACACAAGCTGGAGCGGCTCCATAATGAGGTGTGGGGCAGGCAAGGCGTCCACATTCTCGACAAATTGAGCCGAAACGCGGTCCAGCGCCTGCTGCAAGGCCGGGATCCGCTTGGCGTCCTTGGAGCCCTTGATAGTCTCGAGTGCATTGCGAATAAAGACCATAGCGCTCTTTGTCTCTGTACCGTCCAGCCGTGAGCTCGAGGAAAGGGCCAGCGAGGGCGCCCTGCGCCGTGAAATCGAGGCCCGCGGCGATGTCACGGGAGAGGCCAAAGGGGGGAACGCTTGGGTCTGCACCGAGCTCACGGATGTGTTTGGCGAGGGACTGAGGTCTCCAGGTTCGCTCACCTCGGGCGACGGCGACCGCGGGGCCGCCTGAGGCTCAAATTCGGCCTGGGGCTCCCCTTGGGACTCCCCTTGGGGCTCAGCCTCGGGCTCAGCCTCGGGCTCGACCTGGGGCTCTTGCGGGATCTGCGGCGTTTCTTGAGCCTCGCGAATTGTGTGAGGAGGCTCGTGGATCTTGGCGCTGGACGCGTTCAAGTCCACATTCTCCAGGCTCGCGCTGTCTCCAAGCCCGGCGCTCATGTAAGATGCAGGCCCAGCTGGAGCGCGTCCGTTTTGGGTGGGGAGCTCGAGAGGTGGTGAAAAAAAAGGCGTAGAATGGCTGTTAGAAACCGCGAACCGCCAAACCCTACATCAATTAGCCCCTTTCAATAAAAATTTCACCTAGCAAGTCTACTCTAGCATACCTCCAACTTTTACACCCGATCGAGTCTCAGATTCTCCACCATCGTGCCGAGGCGCGAGATCCGCAGCAGCGTATCGCAGCCAAACCCTTCGAGCGAGTGTACCTCGAGCGCGCCACCCCAGTACTCGGCGTAAATACGGGCCAACGGCAGCCCGATCCCCGCGCCGGTGCCTGACCGCCGCATCGCCAGCTGCGACAGCCCGGGGCCCATTGGCGCCCGCTTGGCGTGATGCGGTTCCTGAACTGGCCAGAGACGCTCGAGCGCCTGCGGGGTGAATTTCTCGGCATTGTACGGCTTGACAAACGTCCACAGCGAGTCAAGAGCGTCGGGCGAGATGCCGCCTCCTTCGTCCGAGATGCGCACAAACACGTTATCGGTTGTGCTCGACACAGAAAGCAAAATGGGCTTCTTTGAGTTGTTGCGCATACCAGCCTCGACCGAATTGCGCAGCACCTCACACAGAATAAACTCCACATGGTTGCGAATGTAGGGAAAGACTGTGTCGAGGTCGCCCTCCACGTTGATGGGGGGAACATTTTCCTGCCCGTAGACAGCAGCCACATCCTCGCTAGCCTGGTCAATGATCTCGCGCGCAGTGCACTGCAAAAACACCTCGCCAACATAGGTCTGATCCTTGGTGGAATTGGTGATTCCTTGGGCATAGGCATTGCTGAGGCTAATGTGCTGTTCAGCCAAGACACGGCGGCTAACACGGCTCATGAGCATGCCGCGCACGAATTCATCAAGTTGTGATGAGTCTGTGACGGATCCATTGTGCACCGATTCCATTACACCCAGCAAAAGGTCGGAGACAATGTTGTTGTGGCTATCGAGCAGATTCGACAGAAATGTGCAGAATTCGGCATTGTCTTCGAGATTTTTGATCTTGGTGCGCCTGCGCATCTCGTCGAATCCAACCATATACCGCTCAAAGATGTTTGTTAGCCGGCTATTGTTCATAATCTTGTAGGGCATTTTCTCCATCGTGAGAATGCGATGGGCGATGCGGATAGGCAGCTCTTCAGCTACAAAGTTGGCGCTCATTATGAGCTTGTCCTTTGTGAGGTTTTTGCCAAAGAATGCGAGCTGTCGCAGCGACACTGTGCGTTGCGGTTTCTCGGCCCAGTCGCGCACATTGTGCTGATAGAATAGTCGGGGAGTGATCACGGGCGAGTTCTCGGGGTATGTAACAAACTCGGTGCCTTGTTGGAGCACGCGAATCTGCGCCTCATGAGTGCTGAATGCCCGCAGCCCTCTCATGATTAGGAATCTGTAATCTGGGGAAGAGTCATGTGGGGCAAGTGGTCCTCGGTTGCAAACCTTGACTGATTTTTGTCGATTATGGCTGGGTGGACTGTAGAGAGGGTCAAAGGGTACCAGATGAATTTACGGGGGTCGATCACAGCCCCCTCCACCACCCTCATGTCGCAGCAAGATGGCGATTGTTCGTGTGCTAGCTACTAGTACTAGCTAATTTAAATACTCCAAATACCCTCAAACCCCTTAAAAAGCATCATTCAGCTCCTTTTAGCAGAGTGATGAGGTGCATGTGGGGTCCTTGTATGCGCTTACACTAAATTGCCTCAATTAATTGCACTGTGATCCGCGTCCTTATTCACCCACCAATGCTAAAGTTCCTAAACAAACTGCCTGCGCCCACTGCGAAAACTCTGTTTGTGGTGGGCAACCAGTCGGCAGACATGGATTCGTGCTGCAGTGCCCTGGTCACCTCGTTTTTTTACAAGGACCCCCAATTTGATAGCGTGCAGCCCTATATTGATATTCCTCGGGAGGAGCTCAAGTTGCGCCCCGACATCAACTGGTTGTTCAGCGAGCTGCAGATCCCCTTGGACAAGATCGTGTTCAAGGACGACAAGAACGAATTCTTTGGCCTGCCCACCACACCGCTGTTTTTGGTTGACCACAACTCGCCCACGGTGCCTGGCACTGTGTGGGCCATCATCGACCACCACCAGCCCGAGGGTGCTGAGGTAGACACCCAAGGCCTTAAGCTAATTAATACCTCGGGCAGTTGCATGAGCTGGGTCATTGACTATTTCAAGGCCAAGGACGGCTGGAGCGACAAGACCCTTGCGGCCCTCGCCATGGCGCCCATTATGCAGGATACCCGCAATTTGACACAGCGCGACAAGGTGACACGCGTCGATATGACCAGCTACCAGTACGTGAGCCAGTTTTTCCCGTTTGAGATCAAGGCCACCGTGCAGACCCTCAAGGAGCGCAAGAAGGATCTCGCGGGTTTTAGCGCTGTGGACGTGCTTAAAAAGGACTACAAGCAGTGGGGCAACATTGGCATCAGCTCGCTGCCGTACCTGTTTGAAGAGCTACTGCAAAAATGGCCCGATTTCGCCCACGCCATGGAGCTGTTCAAGGTGGAGACCGGCCTCGCCGAATACGTGGGCCTCAGCTCGGGTAACCGCAACAAGTACACCTATGTGCGTGAGCTGGCCATTGTTGGTAACGACCTTGACGTTCAGAAAAACATGCCTGCCCTCCAACTCAAACACAAGCAGACTTTGGGGCACGTTGAGGTTTTTGAGCAGGGAGATAACACTGCAAACCGTAAAGTCGTGGCGCCACTCCTGCGCAAGCTCTGCCAGCAAATTTAATTTAAGCTAATGCCGCCCCATGCGACCATCTCTATAGCGACCAGCGTCTATAAAACCCGGGCCTGACCCCCAGTTTAGTATCCAAAAATGGTTTCTTCTTCTGTTCTCGCTTTGCTCTCCGCTACCGCTCTCGCCTCTGGCTTTGACGGTGCTCTTGACGACCAGATCTTCACCACCTCTGTCGCTGTGGCCACCTCCACTGTGCACGTTGATGCTCCTTCTGCGACCGGTGCCCCTGCCGTCCCCGAGAACTGGATCAAGTTCGGCACTGAGATTGCTGCCATTCTTGTCTCTAACTTCCGCGTCGGCGGTATTGAGCACAAGGACGGTGTCGACCTTGCCCGCTCGGGGTTGCAGCTCCTCACTGCTGAGCCCGCTGTGCTGAACCTGATTGCCACCACTGTGCAGTACATCAAGGACAACCACGACGCCATTGCCGCTGGTCAGTGGAAGGTGTCCCCCAGCTTTGCTCTCCAGGCCGTGCACGCGTTCCACGCTACCAGTGAGGCCGTCATGGCTAGTCCTGGCTTCCCCGCCATTGACAGCTGGATCAAGGAGAACGGCAAGAAGTTCGACCTTGCTGCCTACATCTCTGACATGCAGAACCTCTGCGCCATCGACCCTGACATGGCCCAGAAGGGTCAGAACAATGTCCAGAAGGCGTTCGACCAGAACCCCGCCAACAAGGAGGCTCTTGCTAGCGCCATTGACATGGTCCAGGCTTTTGGCAACGCTTACCAGGTCGATGAGACCGCCATCACTCCCGGCATCCGCGACATCTTTAACGCCTTTTTGGCTTAAAGCCGCTAGCTGAGACTTTTTGATTGAAAAAGATTTTGTCTATAAATTAGTAGTTATGATCAGCCAAAAATCCCAGTGACCATTTAGCCAGCATCTTGTTTTGGGTTGGCAGCAACTCGTTTGTGAGTTTGAGCTCGTGCTCAATCTGGTCAATGACCGCTGCTGGGATTTCAATAGTTTCCACCTCGCCCTTTGTATCCATCAACTCGGGCAGATCGTCAGTAGCAAAATAGACTTTGAGCCCCGCGCACGGTTTGTGGCCCGTCAGTGTGTAGGCGGCCTCGACATTCAACACCCACACCAGCAGCTTGCGATCCTCGGAGCTAAATAGAAAGGTGAAAATCGCGTGCGAATTGATAAGCTCACGCAGCATGGCGGCAATAAACACGTGCGGCTCAATAGTCGTATGGTTAACCGCGATCTGCCACTTCCAAATTTTGTCCTGGCGAGTATGCTCGCACGAGTCTATGGCCCCCGGGTGGATGCGAATATAAGTGTCTGCCACGAGCGCTCGATCGGGTGTAGGCTCCATCGCGTAGTCCTTTTGACTCTGGTCGTGGTCGTGCGGTTTGTGGCAGTGCCAAAATTCCATTAATTCGGCCCAGTACTCGCTTGGCAGCTGCTTGGCAACCCCCAAGGTTGTGAGGTGTTGGCCACACTTGCGGCATGAAATTTGTTTACCAGCAAGGTCCTTGGCCTGCCACGGTACCACAAATTGCCAATTGTGTTGCTGGTAAGGTTGCCCATCTGCTGGGATCCGCAGCGATACCACGCCCGACTTGGGCTCGAGGTGAACCCTTTGGACCGGTGCCGCCAGCTTGATGGTGGTGATTTTTCCCGAGGCAGTAGCGCTTAAAGTGTTGGAATCGCTGTTAAAATGCGAAATTTCATCGCCCTCTAGCGAAACGGAGATGCAATTCAGCCGGCTCAAATGCTCACAAAAGTATTTCATCCATGGGGGGTGGGTAGCTTGGTCATCGCGACGCCGAATTGGAGCTTTGTCTAAAGGATGCCATTTATCGCGTTAAACGCGGCCGAAGATGATATTCGCCGCAACGATGAGAAAATCACGCTCGAGTTCCAGTTCGAGGAGGCGCTGCGCATGTTTGAGCGCGCCCTGGCAATGCAAAAGGACCAGGACCCAGACACCAAGGAGGTGTTTCTCGAGTTGCTGCGGTTCCCGCTGTTTGATTTGAACGCAAACAAAAATGTGCCCCCTAGCACGCCGCGTCTCAAGTGCCTCGCACTCAAAAATTATTGCATTCTGTTGTTAGATGAGCTGCGGCTCGAGGAAAAGCCCCTGGTCGCCAAGGACTATTTACTACACATTATCGACCAACTGCTCGATGCCCTGGAGCTTTTCAATGACCCGGCTGTTGTTTCGCTCATTTATTCAATAGCAGACGCCCTGGACTACCCCAAAGTGGCTCGCATCGCCCTCGAAGAACTGGTCTCCAACACAGCCCACCGGCCACTCAGCGCCATTGAGTCGAGTAATTCCAGTAATGCCGCCAACTTGGTGGGCCCCCGTGATGAGGACGCGCTCGCGCGGCTGCGCGATCTCACTACGTCAATAGGCGACTACTCGGGGATCCCCTCAAGCTACAAGCAGTACGACTCTTTTCAGCGCGATTTGGGGTGGATCCGCGACTTTGGCTTTGACAATTCGCTCAGCCACACGCTGGATGAGCTGGAAAGGCAGACCCTGATGCTCAAAATTCCCAAACGCGACCTGTCTGTGGTGGCCAAACAGCTCGAGGAATCGCTGGGCAAAAAGCGTAAACGCGGCGACACATACCAGTGGTCGACGCGCCCCATGGTCGATGTGCGGTTTCAGGCGCCTCACGAGGCGATGGAGCCCGAGGAACATGAGCAGAAGCAGGAAAAACCTGGCTCAGACGCCATGGTCGATGAGGTTCCTTCGGCGCCCCAGACCGAGCCCAACGAGCTCAAGTCGGAGGCTGCGGCTGAGGCTGGGAATGAACCCGGAGCTGAGCCCAAGCATGAAGATGCGATGGATGGCATTGAGGAGTCTGCTCCTGCCCCCGCTCCCGCAGCTGATGCGCCTCCCATTGTGGTCGAGGAGGGCACTCCTGACCCGGCCCTCATCAACGCCATGGCCGCACAACCCCTACGCTCAAGTGGCCGGATCCGCAACGAAAATGGTATGCCTGCCGATTTCGGTAGCGCAGACGCCCAGTTTGCCCAGAACGTGTCGACCTTTTTGGCGCTTGTGGACCACAGCTACAACGACGTCTTGCCGGCATTTGAGGGTGAGTCCGGCTACCTCAACGACTTCAAGGTGCTTTTAGAAAGCTGGGACGATGAACAGGCGGCTCTTTTTATGGATGCTAAGACCGAGGTCGATGTGTCGCAGCCGGTGATGCAGATGCTCGATTTTGCCGCAATTAAACAGACTCCTGGTGTTGCCGCCGATGTGGCGCGCCCAGATTTGGTCGAAGAACTCTTGAGTGCCCAGGGTAACCACGTGCAAAAGGTCCGCTACAAGCTACTCGAGCTGATGTTGACCTCGACGCTGCGCGACGATCCGCTCGTTTTGACCACGCGCCTGGACGCCAAATTGCAGGCCGCACTGGATAGCCTTGTCGAGGCGTTTGCCCCGCAGGTTGCGAGCTTTGCCCGGACGGAGCCATCAGCTCACATTGCCGAGATGGCGCAGGCGCTGTTTGAGTATTATGTCGATGGCTACATGTCTGTCCAGCGCGAGATCCGCACGCTGCAGTCGTCTCATCACCACCAGAAAAAGGGCGGCGTTACCAACGAGCTGCTCAACAAGGAGCTGTTGCTTCAAGAGGCGTGCGAGTGGTGGCGCGGTATTGCCTGCGATGTGATGGTCTATGCTCGCACCAACACCGCGCTGCGGTTCGAGTGGGTCTCGATCTTCCACGGCCAGTCGCTGGGCGACGAGCCCGACGAGTGTATGGCCAAATTTGAGCAATTTCAGGAGCACGTCCACGTCGATGGGTCCACGCTCACATTTGCCAATTGGACGAATATTCCCACTGCCTCGTACGAAACTGCCACGACCCAGATCTCAAAGTTTAGAGCGGTGGCCATCTTTTCGCGCGTCTTCACCAACGGCGCGGAGTCGATCCCGCTGCTCGAGGCCATGCTCATGCCCGAGACGTACTCGATGGACGATCTGCCTGAGGCCGAGTCGATCCGCCAGTTTTTGAAGACATGCTCGCTGGCGTTTAAGCTCAATTTGTGGTACCTGCTGCTTGATCAGTACGAAGAAATCGGCCAGCCGGTTAAGTCGCTCCAAGGCCTCATCAAGATCCTCGATTTCGGCGTGAGCGAGCTCAAAAGTCCCGAATACAGCGAGAAATCTTTTGAGCTGCGCTCGTTTACGCTGCTGCAGTGCGTCAACTTGACCCACGATGTGTTTAAGCGGTTGTTCTCGCTGGCCAAGACGGACTTGAGCGGGCTCGACGAGTCGTCGAAAAAACTGGCGCTGGCTAAACTCATTGAGCTCAACGAGATTCTGCACATTTTCACCATGTACGACCATGCGGTACACTCCAACCTCATCAAAGGCCCCAGCCACCAGAGCTGGGAAGGTGCCACCTCCAAGCTTCGCGAGCTCACCACGCTCGGCTGGTGTTTGTTGTACCTGTTTTACGCGGCGTGCTTGCCCAAAGAAAAGAAAACGCCCGAGGTTCTCAACGATTTTCTCAGCGTGATCCACGACCACCTCGGTAACCACGGCTACTGCAGTCTGTACAATGGCGCGCTGCTAGATCTCAACATCAGCGAGATCTTGCGACTCGATTGGCCCCATTCTGAAGCTGATTTGCTGCAGTGCCTCATGTGTCGCCACGGTATTGCTCTGTCGTCTGAGACGTTTACACCGTTCAAGCACCACACTATCACTATTGAGCTGGGTAAATGGGATGCCCTCAAGCTTACAGGCTTCATTATGCGCATGATTCTCAGTAAACCCAACTTGGCGAGCGTCGTGCAGCGTCAGAACGTGCGCCAGGTACTCGACACGTTCCACACCGCCATTGGCCCTCCCGATGACTCGCGACCGCTTGTGCTGCGCAACCTGGCGTCTATTGAACAGTTTATCGATACAAAGTCACTTGATCTCGGTCTCATGCGCCAAATAATCAAGATGCCGACCCTCAGCGTGGCCACCAGCAGTGACCCCATTTTCAGTCTCGGTAGCGGAGGCCTGTACTACCTGATGGCGCTCGTGCACCTCAACCAGTACAAAATTAAGAAGCGCACGACCCCTGAAAAAACGGACGATCTCGTCGAAACAGTCAAGTTCCTCAGTTATGACCTCGCCTACGGCAGTAGCCGCTTTGAGTCGTGGCACATTCTGTGCCAGGCGTTTGAGCAGCTTGCCGAGGCCAGCTTGGCGTTTACATCGCCCGAGATCCAGCTGAGTTCGGGACTTGCGGTCGAGTATCAGCGCAAGGCCATTTTGTGTGGGTGTATGGCAGTGAACGCGCTGGCCAATGTGCGACAGCCGCCGCTCAGCCAAGACTACTTTGACACTCTGAAGGATTCTCTGCCGGCCCTCATGGGCAAGATTCTGTGGCTCACGACCTGTACTCCACTCTCAATGGCCCCGTTTGAGCTGCCTCAAAAGTTTGTGTTTGTCGAGGGCGGCTTTACCAAGGCCGACAAGACGCCGGTCGCCAAGCGGGATGTGCTCAAGCTTGCGCTCTACTACCTCAATAAATCCGAGGACTGGAACTCCATCTTCTACAAGTGCGATTTGTTGGTCGAGCTCGACAGTGACCCGCTTCAAGTCTTGGCGGTCAACAAGGAGTGCCTCGACAAGTGCGCTGCCCAGGCGACTACATCCTCCAGGGACCTCAAGGGCAACCAGGACCCGACATTCGAGCCTATTCAGCAACTGTTGCTGCTAGTGTGGAGGTACTACCAAGCCAAGAACGTGCCGAACCAGGTGCTCATTGACAGCCTCATGCAGACCAAGTATGTGGAGCCCCCCAAGGATGCCTCAGATGCCTCGCTGGTCCAGACCTTGATTGCGTGCACCGAGGGGCTGTGCAATGCCGATAAAAAGCACTGGATGCACCAGCCGCGCTGGCTGCTGAGCCAGATCCACGAGAATTTGGGCGACCACAAAAAGGCCCAAGAGGAAATGGAAAACATCATTGCCACCAAGAGCACGGTGCGGCCACTTGTTGGAATTTGGCGCACGCTCATCGAGCGCCCGGGTGCCCACTTTATCTTTTGCCGCGACTATGTGCTCTACTACTGCGATCTGCTCTACAAGGCCAAGGATGACCTGGCTCTTGGCCAGCTAGCGCGCAAGGCCCGCAAGTTTACTACAATTAGCGACCACCTCAAGGTGTGGAACCACATTTTGAGCTGCGCAACAGCCCTTGTCAAGGACCAGATCGGGATCCCTAAAAAGTTCGCCGACAAGCAGCTTGCCGCCCTCAGTATCGGCCAGTTTGAGGCCAAGAGCCTTGCTCTCGAAAAGCTCGTGGGCGAAAAGAGTCGAGAAAACACCGTGGCCGAGTTCAGCCCCTGGTTGCAGGCGCTGGACTATGCGCACGACCTCAAAAAGCTGAATATTGGACTGGGCACTACTGCCGCGGTGGATGATTTGGTGATTTCGGTTTATCTGTGCTTGTACGATATGTGGGAGCCTGGACGTGTATTCGAGGAGCTTCAAAAACCCAAGCCCAAGCCAACTCCGGCGGCGGCAGCAGCAGCAGCAGCAGCAGCCGCGGGCGCTCCTGATGGTGCACCTTCTGATGCCAATGGTGGTCTTGATGCAACCAAAAAGTCCAAAGTCAGTCGCAAAGATGTCTTGACCAAGGCAGCACTGCTGTTGCGCCCATGCTCGGCCAAACTTTTCACCAAGAGCGACGCCAAGTCTGTACCGCCCGAACTCTTCAACCAGGGCCACCAACTCGAGGATGAGGCTGTTGCCGCTCGGAAAAACACAGAGTGGAAGCCGCCCGTGGTGGTTGTACCGCCGCCCGTGCAGCCTATCCCCCAGCCTGTGGAGCCTCCCAAGCCGCGCAAGGTGAACATGATGGCGCCCGTGGAGGACGAGCCCAACGACTCGGCCGAGTATTACTGGAGTAATTAATTTATTTTACTATGAAAATCGAAATTTTAGTCGTCAATGGCAGCAGCCGAGCGGGAAACACCCCATTTTTCTCGGTCGCGGCCGTCGTGTATTTGCTGGATATTCTCGGGTAGCAGCTCCTTACCAACTGAATCTTTGAGTTTCCTTTGTCGTAATTCTTCATCAGCTTTTTTCTGAGCTTTGGATTTAAGTTCCTCGGACTTTTTGGCCGCAAACACATGGGGGTCCAAATCTCCTGCCATGAGCTGCTGCTTGAACTGTGTGTGTTTGCTTTTAAGTGAAACAAGCAGCCGCCTAAACGAGGCGCGGTACTCGACCATGTCGGTACCGTGATCTTGGTAGAGTTGAGTCTCGATAGCCCTTGCTAAATCAGGCCGGAGTTCGGCCTCTAGCTTGTGATAAATGGCGTCACGCACCTCTTCCACATCGTCGGGGCGCACGAGCTGCCGCTTTTGCTGGTCCTTGCGCTTCCGGAGAGCCGCAAGCTGGGCAGCACTTGGCATTATAAATAGCTAAAGGTTTCAAGGACTCTTTCTAAAAGGACTCGCCGTCTTCTTCGTCCTTGCTGCGCACAGAAAACTTGGCCTGGAATTGCTGGGTCTGCGAGCCGGAGCTGGGAGGCCGATGCGCGCGGCCGCTCACGAGCTCGTGATCCATAGACTCATGGAACGTGGGCAGCCCCGCGTCATCATACTCGGCGGGATCGTCCTCGCCCGCAGGGCCACCCACGGGCGCGTCGTGGTACTGCGGCAAATAAATATTGTCGTGAACACAGTGCTTGGACAACACTGTGATCGGGGTGTCGACCTTGATTTCAAAGTGAAATCTTTTGGTTGGGTCCTCGGGGTTGACCTTGGAAACCCGCAGCGTAATGACCAGGCGGTGCTTGACCGTGATATACGGTGAGGAATGGTCCGGCTCGACAAACCGCTTTTCGCCCATTTTACCGCGCCCATAGGTTTGAGGTAGCTCGGTAATAGGTTTGTCGGAGCTAGTGGCCACCAGTAACCTGCAGTCAAGATGTAAAGGCTCGGTCGAGGTCAGGATGCTGCCCACGGCACGGTTCTGGCCATCGGTCTGAATCTCGGCATTTTGCTGGTAGAGCACAAGCTTGAGGCTCGAGTCGCTTGCGTGGATGCTCGAATCAGGCGAATAAAGATATTTGACGCTCTCAAGCAGATAAATGCGCACCTGGTGGACCTTGACGTCCGACTCGGGCAGGGGCATGAGACTCAGGGTCAGACTACCCGGAATATCTAGCGTCAAATAGCGTTGCGGAAGCGAAATACTGTAAACCAAGCGGTTGTCCCATATTCTGCTCAAGGAAGCCGGGTTGTACACGAGCAAACCACCCGAGGTCATGGGGGCCCTAATCACCTCGACGGAGGTATTGCCGTGGATGTTTGGACTAAAGGGTCCTGCGCGAACCAGCCGCGGCATCAAGACATATTTGACGTTTCCATTGGGCACACTAGAGGTTTCGGCCAAATCGCGGTGCAAAATGATCGAAAAATGGTAGACGTACTCGCCGGCAGGATAGGTCGTTCCCTCGCAATTAAGGCTGATTTGCTTGGTCTTGCGCAAGGGAGTCTTGAGTGGACTCAAAGTCGGCATACTACTACTTCCAGAGCTGTGAAAAGTCAAGGTATTTTTGGGTTCCCGCGGGTTGGCACTATCGCGAGTGGCGGCCGCTGAAGAGCCGTACAAATCTGTGGCGACCAGTGTAGCATTCTGGCCATCATATAACTTGCTGTAGGTTTGTTGGGTTTGCTTCAACTGATCCAAATGCACAAAATCCCAGTGGTGCATGGCGAAATAGGTCACGTCCTCAATCTCGGCATTACTCGGCAGCGGTGTGTCGCCAAGCACTCCCGGTTGGGGTACCAAGTTCCAATAAGTGCGAGAAACACCGTAAAGGTCAACGCTAAGGTATCGGATCTTTGTAGGTTTCTGTAACTTGATAACGACGGACCCTCTCAGAATAGAGCCGACTGCTTCTTGTTCATATGTGGGCAGCTCGCTAGAAGCAGCTCCCTCTGAGGCACCAACCGCTCGGCCCTCGGAGGCTTCGCGGGATTGGGTATCTGCCTCAGTGGCCTCTTCCTCGGGAGCGTCTTGGGGGTCCTTTGCAGGCAAAAAGATGGGCTGCTCCTGGAACGAGACGGCTATATCGACGTGACCTGAATTGGACGACACGATGGACCTGGGTTTTCCCATGCAAAACTCGTGGATATGCTTCCCCATGGCGGTATCTCCTGGTCCTTTGTCAGTATGGTGGGTAGGCCCTGGGCTCGGAGATTCCCAGGCATTGAGCGAGCCTTGGCGAATATCAGAACTTGGAGAATTTAGAGAGCCTAGATGCTATAGAGGGGCTATCTCCGTTGCGTAGGTGAATTTTTCATAATTATTCTGCACATAGCCATCCCGACGTCCGCCGCGTTGCATCGTTGCATCGCCCATGTCAGCGACGAAAATCTATGAGTATATTCAGGACAAAAAGTACTCGCCTGCCAAGACTCTGCTGAGCACAGAGCTTGCCAAGTCCCCTCAAAGTGCCGTGTACAAAAGTCTCGAGGCGCTGCTTGCCTTCAAGCTCAACAACCGGCGCTTGGCGGTTGATCTTGTCCAAGAAGTGATGCAATTGGCCTCGATCAACGCCACTGTTGTCAACAGTCTTGTCGCTCCCATTTTGCTCGCTTATGGTGATGGCCAAATGCTCAATCAGGCGTTTGAGATCGTTAACCGCAAGACCCCTAGCGACCAACAACTAGTGGCTGCGTGGATCGAGTGTGCCCTGATTTTAGGCGACCCCAAAATGCTGTGCAAGTCGCTCACCGCTCAAAATAAGCAAAAGCAAACCCGAAAATCGGCCTTCCAGCTGTGCTTTAGCCTGTTTATGGTGTGGTCTGCCGCCCCTGAGGGCTCTATGGAACGCAAGCTTTATCCGTCTCTAGGCATGAAGATGATTGAGCAGCGCCTACCAGTGGAGTCTGTGGAAGAATTCAACTCGCAGGCAATGGTGTGCCTCATGCAGGGCAAGCTCCCTGAGGTGGTGCTTGCGGCGCCGTCAAACTACCAAACTTTATACACACAACAGTCCGTTTTGGACGGGCTAGAACGCAGTCAATCCTGGGATAAGCTCTACGAGTACGCCAAGACATCAATAAACAAGATCGACTCGTACAACTGCTGGCAAAGCCTCAACACCGCTGCCAACCACTTGAACAAGTTGGACGAGACTCGCAGCTTTGCCCTTGAGTACAACTCGCCCAACTCGCATCTCTCGCTTGTTGATCTCGCCGAAAAATGCGGAACAGGTCTCCAAGAGGCCCTTGAGGCTTATTGGCAGCGGTTCCAGACCAAGGGCTGCGTCTACGAGTACCTCAAGCAGTACATGTCGCACCCCAAATTCGCCGACTTCATCAAGGCTCAGACCCCGTCAACCCTCAACGCCAAAGTGAACCGCATCAAGCTCCTTTATGTGGCCTCGCCTGAAATCGACCCTACTGAGCTCGTTGCATTGTATCAGAGCAACCTGGGCGAACTGCCGACCGAGAAAACCGACTACTTTTGCGGCACAGACCTTTTGCTTCTCGTGGCTATCTGGCACCTCAAGCAACACGACCACACACGGGCCATTTTGGTGCTTGAGTATGCGCTCGAAAACGACCCCAGCAGCTTTTACGTGCAGCTGTGGCTCATCTGTATTTACCGGTTCGTGGGTGTGCCTGCCAAAGTGGCCGCGTTCTACGACCGACTGGCCATCAAAAACATGCAGCATGAGAGCCTCGGGCACCTCATCGCCACGCGCGGTGGCTCGCTCGGGTTTGACCCCAAGCTATTCAAAAGAATGAAGGATATTTACCGCCAGAGCGAAAACATGTTTTCTACTACCAATATGGCTCTCGAAGACCAGGTTTACTGCCAGCTTCCAGGGATGCTCGACCTGCAGCGTAGGCTCAACTGCTCGCTCACGCGCGCCACTGTATACCTTGAGGGCTTGAGATCTACCAGAATTAATCGTGGAGAGACCGATCTGAGCGATGCGATCAACTTCCCGACTGAAATTTACGATAACAGGGACGTCACCACGTTTTTTGATCCTCGCAGCGAGTTTGCCTCTCTTGGTCTCGAAAAACTTCCTTCGCCTGCATACGTGCGTGCCCAGCTTCAACGCGAGCAGCTGTTTTTGGATATTGTGCGCGGTACCCCGAGCACTCTCGAGATTGACGAGTCTGAATTTAGCCGGGCTGAAAAGTGGTCTTTGGCCTGCATTCGCTCCAAAACCCTGCTTGATTTCGACCCCAAGGCCACTGCCGGCTGGGAACTGCTCCACAATGGCTACACTGTGCTCGAGACCATCAAGCTTGTGAGCGATATTGCCGTCCGTACCAAGGGCCAAAAGCAGGACTCTAAAGCCCTGGTGGCCCTGCTCTCGAGTGTTGTTGCGGCAGCTATTGCCGACATTGACAACCAAAATGGCAAAGAAGTGGTTGACTGGGCCCTGGAATCCAGCTTTAGCGGTGCCCAAGAGACGTTCAAGTCGCTTCAGGCCGGCCGCAAGGCAGCATTATTGGCATTGCAAAAATTAGTTAAATAGTCTAGAATTGAGCTAGTTTCCAACCTAATATTGGGCAATACCAAGCATCTCACCCGTCTCGCGAGCCCTTTTGAGCCCGTCGCTCACCAAAAATTTGATTTTTTGGGCGTCCGTTTCCTGACGGTGGGCTTCAAACTCTGCCCGTGCCCAGCTGAGCAGTTCTTGCCGCTGAGGGCTTTTATATGCAGTGCGGCATATTAAACGCCACAGCTGACGAGCCTTTGCTGTCTCAGTAAAGTACGCAAATGACAGCATCCCCTTTGACATATCGAAATGTTTCTGTGCATCCCTATTCCACTTGACCCAATTATTGCCTTTTTCAGGTGGTGTGCCAAACCATTTAGAAGCAACAACCAGCAGAACCCTCAATAGGGGCTCCAAGAGCTTTTAGCGTTTTATTGCTCGAGGAATTGCTCTGTGGTCAGTAGTCCTGCTTGACTGGGCAGGTTGCATCCGCAGGCCGCATCCTAAATTCAGGGGCTTGTCAGGAACCCTAAAGCGCCAAAGGCATCACAACCGCAATTTTTATTAACGCCGTAACGACTATAGTAATATATACAATCAACGCTTGACCCAGGTGTAGGCCTTGCGAGCCTTTGCCAAACCAGGCTTCTTACGCTCCTTCTGGCGAATATCTGGCTTGATACAGCCGGCCTTTTTGAGCCTGGGAGCAAGCAAAGGGTTGTGCATGCGCAGGGCAAGACCAATGGCGTTGGCAACCGCTCCAGCCTGGCCAGTCACACCACCGCCAGTCACGGTAGCAAAAATGTTGTAGGCGCCTGCACACTCGGCAACTTGCAAGGGGTAGGTAATCTCTTGTCTGTGTTTGAGCTGGCCAAAGTACTCGGCGAGCGGCTTGCCATTAACGAGGATCTGGCCCTGGTCGCGAGCCTCAGCCACGAGCACACGGGCACTGCTAGTTTTGCGGCGTGCAACCACAACAGCACGTCCCTGGTCATCCAGAGGTTTGATGCGAGGGTTTTGGGCGCCTGAACCAACAGCAGAAGTGGTCGAAACACCCGATTGTTGGCGCAGGTGGTCGAGGACCTGCTCAACGTCACGAGGCATAAGCTGAGGATCAATCATGTCGAGGCGCTGAGCAATAGCAGTAAAGGCACGGTAATCACGCTTGCGCAGCTTTCCCTGGTTCTCCCACACTGCTTTCCACTTTTGCGGGCTGTAGTCTTCTTGAGCGACAGTAGGCAGGTTGATGTGCTTGTTGACGAGGCCACGCAGAGTACGCATGACCTCCTCGTAGGGAGGATTGTCCATGTAAAAGCTGGGGTCGCGGGGCACCACTCTAAGCCTCTCGAGGTCGGGGCGAGTAAAACTGGGGTCACCCATCTGGGCGGTGTTTGCATCGGCCGACTCACCTCCCTTGAGGCTCGTCTCGTCGAGTTCACGCACCAAGTCAACTACAAGCTGCTCAGTGCGCGGCCGAGCAGCACTAGAAGCCGCTCTCAAACCAAGCCGTGAGAGAAGCATGACAGATTTGTGGGACGCCACCGAAACTTTTCATTTACGCCACCTCTATTTTTCTTGACATAAATGAAGTACATTGTCGAGCATATGGAAGAGGGCTTTTCGCCCTGGGTTCATCTTGAATACAAGAGTATTTCGAAAGAGGTTGGTCCCGACGCCCTGATTTTGTCCTCGATCAAGGATGGCGTCGAGATCCCGGCCGATCTTCAGGGAAAGTGCACGGCTACACACCTCGATGTGCTCAAGCTGGGCGAGATTTTGCCTGGTTTTGACCCCAAGCGTGTTTGCTTGCTCGACCCTAGCGCTACCCAGGAGCTGATCCCCAGCGATGGTGAGACCTTTGACTACTTTTTGTTTGGTGGTATCCTGGGTGATCACCCGCCTCGTGACCGTACTGGAGAGCTTCGCAAGCTTGGCTTTGCTGGCCGTCACCTCGACAAGATCCAGATGACCACTGATACTGCCGTGCGCGTTACCCAGCAGGTGGTTGACGGCAAGATCCCTTTGGGTGAGATTGACTATGTCGACCACCCCACCCTCAAGTTCAACAAGTTTGAGAGTACCGAGATGCCCTTCCGTTACATCAAGGATGCTCAGGGTAAGCCCATCATGCCTGAGGGTATGTTTGAGCTCATCAAGAAGGACTCTGAAAAGTCGCTTGAGGATCTTCTTTAGGTGCTAGAATTTTAGTTTTAGCTATAAATTTGTTGAGGCGGAGCCCTGGAATTGTCCCCAGAGTCCTCGGGACCATTCACCCACTCGTTGAGTAGCTTGGTAGTATTCTTCACTAACTGTAGAACCATTGATTTACTCTATGCATAATACCCTTAAATATCTGTGCGGCTTTGCGGTCACGTGCTCAGGCGATCCAACAGTGTCGCAGCCTTGACTCCTGGACGACATTAGGCTGGTACAGTCTCACTGTCGTCAACACACCCTCCCAAGGCGGAGACACCCTCCTTTTGGGTTAGAGCCATTGGGAGCAATGACAGTAAGCCGTAAAACAACTCTGGCTCAAACGCTTTGGTGAGCAGGTCGGCCTTCATGTCCTCGGATGCGATGTGTTCCAATGCGAACAACTCGTCAAAGCGCCAACTCTGTAGCTTGCGCACCTTGTCCTGAATGTAGATAGTATCGCGCTTACCCACGTAGTATTCGCCATTGATGGCTTTGACCGAGGACAGGTTGTCGCAGTAAACCTTGATCTTGTGACCGTCTTCAATCATCTTGAGGTCGTGTGCGAGATGCATCAATCCTCTGGCATGCTTCACACCTAGTCGCAGCGCTTGCAGCTCAGCCTCAAATGTGCTGTCTGGATGGGTCTTGGTAACTTTTGACCTCCATGCTACCAGCGTGCCATTGATGTAGATGAGGTAGCCCATGATAGCTTTGCCACTTGGTAGTTGATTGAACGACGCGTCGGTGTAGACTACAATGCCCTTTTCACTTGGGGAGCAGATCTTTGGCGTGCGCAGCATCAAGCTGTAATTAGCAGTAATCTCGAGATAGTCCAACACATCGCGAGCTACTTCCCAGTAAAACTTTGGTGGATCACTGGCCACAACCGACAAATGTACCGCAACTGGTCCCAGGTCGACTCGTCCCGACGTGAACAGGTAATTCAGGCAGCCTGCAATTCTTTGCATGGCCCTGATCTCCTCATAGCTTGCCTTGGTTTGTTTGACAAACTGAACTTGCTCTGCAATCTTAGGCTTGTAAATGGTGCTCATGGGTGTCATCATTCGGGGTCGATTTGGATCGCGCTCGCGCGTCTTGAGACCAGCAATTTGGGGCAGCTTGCGTAGGTCCTCGACCATGCGCTTGATAGTGCCCGGCAAAGAGAGACACACACCCTCCTTTGCCTCGTCGATCTTGATGCCGAGATACTCTGTAACCTCTTCCTCGTCGGTGGTCTTGAACGTGTCCCTGAGGGCGGCAATTTCTTTAGCCAGCACGTTCTTTGACGCGGCAATCAGTATATCATCGACATACAGACCGAGTATAGCAGCAATACCACCCTCCTTTGTGTACAGCACAAATAACGATTGCTCAGTCTCCATGCTCTTAAAGCCGCGGCCGAGAATGTACCGCTCAAAGCGCTTAAACCATTGTCGGGGAGCTTGTTTTAACCCGTACAGTGGCCGCTGGAGCTTGATGAGGTGCCCGTGCGGAATACCCGAGCCCTCTGGAGGGTGACAGTAAATGTCCTCATGGAGCTCGCCCTGCAGAAACGCAGCGGTGACGTCGAGCTTCAACATGCGAAATCCTTCACGTTTAGCAACCGCAAAGAACATACAAATGCCCGACTTTTGAAGAACACCAGCGTACACTTGGTCGTACTGGTCAGGCGTTTGCCGGTTACCCAAAACCACGAGTCGAGCTTTGTGCTTGTCGATGGCGCCACTGGCGAGAAGCTTGGTTTTGAAAATCCAGAATAGGCGCAGAAGGCCGCGGTGGCTACCGTCGTCGGGCACCACGGTCCAAACTTGATTGCGCGCCATGTTCTCCAGCTCCGTATCGCGCGCCTTGCCCCACGCAGCAGCATCCATTTGGAGGGCCTGCTTGAGTGTTTTGGGGTCCTCGGGTTTAGGGGCCGTCGTGGTGATTACACGCAAGTCAGTCAAGTGACCCGCAGGGGACTTCTCCAGCCACTCCACTTCTTGATTTACCAGCGCTGCAATTGCGGCTTGCCGACCGGAAATGCGCGCCTGCAGTCTGGGCGACCGTCGCCTGGGGGCAGAACCGGCTACCGTTGATGACGATGAGCTGGCCAACTGATCAGGAAGGCAACTCTCGCCCCTTCGTTGGGTGGTCGACCGCACCGCGGGACCAGGGCACTTTGCGCCCAACGAGGACTTCTCCTGCTGTGCAGGGGCTGGACACACCGTGCCAGACTTTTTTCCAGACTTTTGGTGCTGCTGCGCAACCGCACCAGGGCGCACTGCGCCTCTTTTGGGACCGCTCCGCTGTGCGGGGTCACTGCCCACCGGGCCGGACTTGAGGCGCGACGCGACGTCATCACCAGGGCGCACGACACCCAACTCTTGACCGCTCCGCTGTGCGGGGTCAGTGCCCACCGGGCCGGACTTGAGGCTCGACTCCACATCGATGCCAGGGCGCACGACACCCTCCTTATGACCACTCCGCTGAGCGGGGTCAGGGCTCACTGGGCCGTTTAAAGCACTCGTGGACTGCACAGCCTTCGACGAGCCAGAAGACTCAATTGACGATGTTGCGGCCTGCTTGGGCGGGCGACCACGGCGCCGCGGAGGTTGCTGAGCACGCGCTGCAGCCTCCTGACGAGATTGTTGTAGTGTCGCCGAGGTTTTGGCATGGTGGGGCCGTCGACCCTTGGCATTACGCTTGTGCCGGTTGGTACCGATCTCGTCCGAGGACAGGTCCGAGAGTTCCTCCTCAGAGCTGGTCGACGCCTCCAAAGCAGACGTGTCGTTGGCAGCATCCAAACCAGACAGTTGTAGACTAGTTGATTTAGCCCTATTGTGTAATTGTTGGGCCCGCTGACGGATGATGCGCTGAACCTCGGGGAGCTGTTTGGAGGTGGGTGTGTGGAGCACCCCCCCAACAGACGAGCCGGTCCCAGCCTGCGCAGACGATGCAGGCACGGGCCACGGGCCACCCTCCGAGCTGGTTGGCAAAAACTGCATGTTCTCAAACGGCTCAACCACAGTAGGACTCGTGGGAACCGGAAACGTTGGACACTCGAGGATGCGCTCCTCGACGCGCTCACTGAGCCACACGAGATCAACTGCATGCGCGATTTGGTCGGCAGGATCTTCAAACAATGCACAGAAGGCGGAGTGATACAGCGAGGCAACCTCAAAAGACTCGGCGAAGAAATTTAGCTGCTGCAATGGTACAGAGTCCACGCGACACTTGAACGGTACCAGCACAAGTGCTTGCGCATCCATGGTCTCCCACGACATTCCCAAGAAACAGCCATGAAAGATGCGTTTCTCCATCACATTCTTGGACTGTGGCACATTGGCTTGATAGGAGACGTCACACCCAAAGGGCTGTACATGGCCCGGCCAAAAACTCTGGTTAGAGCCGAGCTCAACCGCGGGAATGCGCCCCTTTAAATGAGGCGAGTTAGAGGGGAGCCAATTGAGGAGCCAGTTGGCATGCTGCAAAGCATAGGGCCAAAACATGTGTGGCAGCCGACTATGGTGCAGCAGCGCACTCGTTTTGTACTTGAGAGTCTTGATCTTGCTCTCAGCTGCTCCCAACCCTTGATGCTGTCGCGCCGGCGCACGCTCATGCTTGATGCCGCACCGTGAGAACAACTTTTGATCCACGGCATCAAACTCAGAGGCCTCGTCGGTGTACACTACCGCGGGCAAGGTGAGTCCTCGATTGTAATTGTTGAGGATCAAATGCGCTAAATGCGCGCCAGCCTTGTCTCGAGCATCGACACGCACCCAGGAGTAGCGAGAAAACTCGTCCACTACGACCAGGGCAGTCTGAGTCTCAAGATCCAAGACGCTCGGGGTGGGTGCACGCAGATGATCAGCCACCAAACACTCACCAGGGGCACTCGCACGACCCACTAGACGAGACGACACTGCTCGAGCTTCGATGCGCACCGCGCGACATGAAGCGCAAGCCAACCGCGTAGGACTCAAGAAGCTAAGCATATCTTTGGTAAACCGCAAGCCCGCTCGTTTCGCCAGCCAGACCACCACACTGCGATGCGCATGGTTGGCGCGCAAATGCCAGGTGAGGGTCTCGGCACGAGTCGTAATCGGTTTGAGAGATCGCACGTCCCCGGGGATCTCATAGGGCTTGTACGGTGCTAGACGATGCCGCCGACGGTGAGCCAAGTCTTTGCGACGCAGCGACTTGAGATGCCGCCGCAGCTTGACCTGTAGGGTGCGGTGAGCCTGATCAGACCCGACGACTTTGGGTTTGCGCGCAGGTCGTTCTTTGGAGGCAC
>JAKUBN010000045.1:0-54918 GCA_030563245.1 Wickerhamiella azymoides | reverse complement strand
TGTTGGGGGGCCCCCCCCCCCCCCCCCCCCCCGAAGAGGACAAAAGCAATAGCTAGATAAATATTTATTCAGCTTCGACAAGCGACGCCTGCTGGGTGCGGTCCTTGGCCTGGCCTGCCAAGACAATGCGCTGCACCGCAATGGGCTCATCGTCGTCCTCGCCGGTGAGGAAAATGAGCAGCGAGGACACGTTCTGGAACAGTACCGGGCGCACCTTGAGCTCAATCCAGCCGTCCTGGCTCGCCTCAGGCAGGTCCTGGTCCACAATGGCCTTGTGAGTTTGAGCATCTTCGAACGAAAGCGCCGCGGGCAGAGAGGCAAAAATCCGCACGTGGTGGGGCTGCTCGCCTTCACCAGAAGGCTGGATGAGGAGCCCAGTGACATTAACCTTGTTGTGGAACGGAATGTGCACAAGCAACTGTGAATCAGCGTCGGTAACAGTGGCCTTGTTGCCCTTGCCAAAAAGGTCGCTAGCCTGGGACCCAGGGTCCACAGCGGTCACATTGAGCAATTCAAGGGCACTGTAATCAATCACCTCATTGAGTGGCGAAGCAATTGGCCACTCAGCCCCAGCGGGAGGCGCGTTTTGAGGGAGACGGCTGAGACTGCCCAGCGCTTTCTCGATCGCCGGGAAGTCGCTGCCGACAACCGTGTTGATTTTTTTGCCGTTGTGAAAAAATTGGAACGTGGGGGATGTCTTGGCGTCGTATTCCTCGGCAACAACCGGCGCGATGTCGGTGTTTACGCGGGCGAAGCCAACAAGGGAAAAATCGCGCTCGAAACGCGCCAAGTGCACGTCCAACCCGCTGTAGGCGGCAGTAGCAGCAAAAACAAGCACCGCAAACCCACGGCTGGTGCGGAATTCCTCCAGATCATTCAGGTCTCCAATCTCGAGCATGCTTTAATAACCGGTGCTTTGTCAAAAAAAATTTCAATATGATCAATATTCATGCCGATCGTGTAGACGTGGGAAGTGCGACATTTGCCGATAATGTTGGCGGTGTTGATGGAGCTTGGGACATTGAAAAGTTCAAAAAAGAGTTTGACATCAAAATTCACAACATGACAGACATGTCTGCCAACTTTGACCTCATTGGGTGCGATACCAGCCTCGCCAACGCCTTTAGGCGTATCATGATTGCCGAGGTGCCCAGTGTTGCGTTTGAAAAGGTGTTTATGGAGATGAACACCAGCGTTATGCACGACGAGATCCTTGCCCAGCGCATTGGCCTGGTGCCTATTGCCGTGTCCCCTGATCACCTCGAATGGGTTGATCCTGTTCAACCTGGCGAGGATGTCATTTATACCGAGGCCAACTGCATTACTTTTACCCTCAGGGTTACTTGCGAGCACAACCCCCAAGCCGCCAAGGACGAGACAGACCCCAACAAAAAGTACATCAACTCCAACGTCTATGCTCGTGACCTCAAGTACGTTCCTAGCGAGCACCAACAAGAGGTCATGGCTAAGCCTCCTCAAATACTCAACCCGGACATTCTGCTCTGCAAGTTGCGTCCCGGTCAGGAGATCTCGTTGACTGCGTTTGCGATCCTCGGTATTGGCGCTGATCACTCCAAGTTCTCACCCGTGGCCACTGCATCTTACCGGTTGATGCCCACAGTCACTATCAAGGAGCCCATTGAGCCCGAGCATGCCGTCAAGTTTCAGAAATGCTTCTCCCCCGGCGTCATTGAAATTAAGGATGGCAAGCCCGTTGTTGCCGATGCTCGCAAGGATACAGTCTCCCGTGAGGTTCTTCGGCACCCCGAGTTTAAGGATAAGGTGTCTCTGGGCCGTAAGCGCGACCACTTTATCTTCAACATTGAGTCCACTGGTGCCATGGAGCCGGATGAGATCTTTGCAAAGAGCATCATTGTACTCAGAAACAAGGCTGAAGAACTTTTGCAGTGCGAGTTTTAATATTTATAGCATGTAGCTCAGGCATTATAGGACGTTATGCGGTGTTGTCCCATGGCCTCGAGTCTCGGGCCTTGAGCGCCGCCTTGGGGTCTCCATTGGCAAACAGCAAAAATTATCTATAAATCGTAATGCAATATATTATACAGGAGGCGTGCTGTCTTCCTCATCTAGAGGAGGGGGCACTGGCGCAGATTCTGGGTTCTCTTGCTCTCCGTCCTCGGGCTTTGACGAAGGCGCTGGCGGCTGGGCGGGCATGATGTAGCCGCGGTCGTACTCTTTGCGGGTCATGGGAACACCGCCACCACTATTAGGGTCTTTACTCTTCAAAACGCCAAACTGCGCGGGGTTTTCGCGGAACATTTCACAGATGCGGTAGTGGCACATCTCGAGAGTGAACGTTTTGCCGCGGCGGCGGGTCAACTCCTCGGCTAGATAGGCCCACTTGGCCCTTTCACCCTCGTCCAAAAAGCTCTGGAGCTCCTGGATGTCCACCTTGCTCCAAAGAAATGTGCCGCCGCCTTGTTGACCGATGAGCACTTGGTACCGGTTGCGCGCGGCCAGGGTCTTGTCGCACTTGGCCAGCTGGGCAATCTCACCCCACCCATAGCCCTGGTGCTTGAGGTCAAGGATCATGCGGTCTTGCTCGCTCGAGTATTTTGACTTTTTGCGATTGCGCGGCGCGGGGTCGGCGTTCAGAGCGGATGGGTTGGGGGGCATCACGTTGGACAGCGGCGGCTCGCACAGTTGAATGGGAACATATGCCCCCTCATGCAATTGCTGGCGTGATGAGCTGCGCCCATGCTGGCCACGGCTGTCGCCTCGTTTGCTGTTGGCGGTCGTGGACACGCTCCAATAATACCCACCAGGGGGAAGCGGTCCTACGGGCAACATCTGCCTGTTTGGGGTGCCATAAAACCTCGATGGCTCGTAATAATTTGAAGGGGGAATGGAGCTGCTGCTGCTGGGGCCTGGGCCACCTGGGCCCGGACCGACTCCTCGGCCACTGCCAGCGCCGCCGCTGCTGCTCGGTGCGCGCGGGGCAACCCCGTAGCTGGTGTGCATCTGGGGCTGTTGCATGGGCTGGGGAGACATGGTGCCGTACAGCATTGGACTGAAACCATAGTCGTATCTGCCCTGCTGATGCTGCTGTTGGTGCTGCTGCTGGTGCTGAATCCAGGGAGGTAGCTGGGACGGGTCGAGAGCCAAGCCAGGCTGTGGCGCGTAAGGATCCTGCGGCGCGCTTTGCCCAGCAAAGCGATAGTCCTTAGGTACTCCAGATGGCTCTTCATGGTGGTAAGGCTCTCCACGTTGCGGCTGCGGCTGCCGAATCGGTGCCGGTGGCTGCTGCTGCTGTGAGACCGCTGGCGGGTGCAGAGTGTGAGCCGGCTCGGGCTCATCAGTACTAATGCCAAGACCGTAAACGGCCTCCTCTGGTGCACTTGCGGGGGGTCCAGAACGGTGATGCTGGCTAGGGTAGCTCTGCGACCTGGGCCCCACTGGAGCCCCGGGGAAGGCAAAGTCAGAGTAGTGCACCTGCTGTTGGGCTGTGTGTATGAGGTCGGGCGCAGAATGGCTTTGCTCTCGAGCTGGCCGGTAGCCCATACTAGATGTTCGCGGGCCAGGGCGAGGTGGCGCATTGCGTACGAGCTGGGGCTGGCCCTGCTGCTGCTGCTGCTGCTGCTGCTGCCGCTGTGAGTGTGGTGGTGGCGCTGATACCCAGCCCGACTGGGGGTGCGGTGGTCTGGAGAGCCCATAGGGCGCTTGGCCCAACGGAGCCGCCATCTGGGGCTGACCCGGCCAATATGGGTCAAACTGGTCGCCATGGTTGGCAGAAACCGACTGTGGCCTCGAGTGTTGCTGTTGGAGTTGGTGCTGGGGCTGATGCTGGTGTTGGGGCTGGTGTGGCGCCTGAACCAGATGCTGGTGGTGGACCGGCTCTGCAACGAGGTTGGCCGCCGTCGGGGGATAAATATGCATGGGAAGCGATGTATCTACGCCGTACTCGGCCAAAGGCTGCTGAACACCTGAACTTGGAATCTGGGGTGGGCAAACGTTGTACTGGAGTAGGCGAAACATCTCCTCTTCTGGTTCATTGTAGGGCACAGGCACATCTCGAGGAGCTGCGCCGAGCGGCGGCAGCTGCCCCTGTCCAGTCTGACGCGTTGGAGGGGGCTGATCTTGTGGTAGAATTTGGTCTTGCTGAGAACTATCAATGGCTTCTTCATTGGTTCTCATCAAGTAGTTGCTCATAAGTCGCTGTGAACAGGCAATGTCGTACGCTCAAAACAAAATGCAAAGTGAAGCGGGGCTCTTGTTGTTGTACGTTTGTTGTGGTTCCTCTAACAATACAAATTACAGCAAAAGATCTTGACTCCAGGAAACTACACCCATGCGATTTGGGGTATTAAGGTCGTTTTGCTTGATAGACGATGTGAGGAAGCGAACAAAAACAAGGATGAATAAGATGCGCATTTGTGCATAGTGGCCACATCAGGAACCTCGAGAATGTGACATTTCATGCGCCATTATGCATGTCGGCCGCCCGTATGCAGGAGTTTCAACATCTCCAGGATAAGAGATTTTAACCCCATTTATCCAATAGCTTATAATAATAGACTGTATCAAATCTCTATTTTTAATTTTAAGGTCCATGCACGTGCCCTTTAGCCTATTAAGGTTTCCCCTCTGGCTCACGTTTGCACTTGCCAACAGTTTGAGAGGGTCAAAACTCTGAATCTAGTGTTAAACACGGAATAGACGGCAAGGAATGTTTAAATACACTTGGACCAGGGCAATGTAGCCCCATATACGGCCGTGCAAACCAAGCCGTATGGCTAAATTCCGCGGCCCGGCCCTTGTACGCATGTCTCATTAATGATGTACCAAAGCGCCTAATCGTTTCAGTCATCGTCTTCCGATTCAAGCCGCCAAGTAGCGAGCGGCTCGGTTTCTGAGCATGCCAACATGTTTCACCTTCTTTTTTATACGGGTGCAAACGCGTTTACAACCCCCGTTAAACCCCTCTACGTGAAAATAACTGAGGTTGCTATTAGCTAGATGCAATATGTGAGACATTGATCATAGATGGGGATAGGGTATCTGTAGGGGTACGCAGGGGCCCCCGATTTTAGTCAAAACACCTGGTCAGTCTAAATTTGTGTCCACAAGCGAAAAACAGTTGATATTTTTTTACAAGACTGTATGCAGGGCCTGCGCGCAAGTGCGAGGCCAGCTTCGATTCAGCACGAGAACTTTGATGCTGCATATCTTGTGCATGGAGCGGCTCTCCATCGATGCCTGATTGAGTTTACGGCTACGGTATAAGCTCAAACGATATGGATAACTTTGCTAGATATACACATTTTAGTTTTGTGATGAACTCGCTACAGATAACCCTTTGTGCCGTGGTGTGTGGGGTGCTTGGTTCGGCCATATGTATGCTCATGGCGATGGTTTGTATCACAAGGATGCGCTCAGAGCGACAACGAAGCACTCTTTATTCGGCGACACCGGTTCCACCAAAGTTGGCATCCACGGGCTACCCATATTACTCTGCTCGAGCACTGCCAGACATACCGCGCAAGGCTCCTGAGGTACCAAACACTGCGCCCATGGAGAGTGAATGTAAATGGAATCACACATACCCCGAGGGTGCTCTAGATAAGAAGGAGCCGCCGCGAGCGCCGGAAAAGTTTTGGGAGCGGTACCACAACGAGGCCAAGGCTGCGACCAAGGCTGCGGCCAAGGCCAAGAAAAGTGGGAAAAAGAGACAAGTTTAGCATATATACTTAGTTGGCAGGAACGCCATAGTCAAAGTCAAAGTAGCTCTGATCAAAGTGGTGGATACGAATGTAACCATCCTCTGAGCCCGAGACGTACGAGGTGCCAAAGGGGTGCACTGCGATGGAATTGATGGGACCAAAGTGTCCGCCAAGACGGCCGAGGTCGTCCTCGTACAGCTTGTGGAAAAAGTGGCTCTCGAAAATTCCGTTTGAGGACGTGGTGACGTCGCGAGCGTCGATACCACCGCCGGCGATAATGTAGTTTTTGATCGGGGTGATGGCGGCCGAATTGAGCGGCACATCGCCCAAATAGGTGTGCATGACCTCGAGGGTGTTTGCGTCCACCAGGCGAGCGTGCTTGTCGCGGCTACTGGTGACAAAGTATGTGCGGCACGGCGACATTTGCAGGTCGGTGATGGGCTTCTCGTGGAGGGAGTTCTCCTTGACGAGGTCGCCGGTCTTGGCGTCAATCTTGCTCACGGTACCGTTTTTGCGGGCAGCGATGAGGAATTTGCCGTCAAACGACCAGCTGGCCTGGATAAATGTGGAGGTCGGGCTCGTGCCCTCCTCATCAATTTCAAAGGTGCTTTTGAGCGAGGTCTTGATGGCGTCAATGTTGGAGATGTCGATATCATAAATTAGCAGCGCTCCCTTGTAACCACGCTGGTGCTCGCGCACAACAACCATCTGCTTCATATCGGGCGAGAACTCGATGAAACGGGCGGTGACGTCGACCTGGGTCTGGTGCAAAACTTTGCCGGTGGCCAAGTGCCAGAAGCGCACCTCGTTATCGGTACCGCACGTCACGCAGATCCGGGATTCGGGGTCAATGTCCACCGAGTAGACGGCTCCCTCGTGCGGAAGCGTGCCCAGGCGCTCGCCGTTGTCCGAGTACCACACACTCACGGTGTGATCACGGCCGGTAGAGATGAGAATGTCACCGTCGCGGTTATATTTGAGCTGTGAGAGCGGGCGCTCGTGGCCCTTAATGACGATGGGGTGCATGACAAACAGAAAATTTCGCTCGGGCCTTGGGACTTTTGTCAAGAAGGGTCCTTGGGAAGTAGCTTGGGCCTTTGAAGCTTGGGTCCTTTTGAAAATTTTATGCTAATTAGTTTATAGTAGGCACGCCAAACGAAGAGTGGCAATCACTCGCAATGGTAATTTTCCCGCTCGCGGTCCCCTTCTGCAACTTGAGGATCGTCGCGCTAAGGCCAAACGCCGACCTCTTGAGCAGACCCAGCTCCTCGATCTCGCCCGTTTGCTGGGTTATAGTTTTAAGGAACGCAAGTGCTCCACTGAGGTGCGACTTTGCAGCGTTGATGGCCAGCTCTTCCTCGAATTTCGCCATCTCCTGCTCGTACATGCTGTAAGGGGGTACGGGCGGGATGCCCACTGCTTCAAAGCACTCGAGCCGAAGCCCAAATGTCAGAGCTTTTGTAGTGTACTCGGATTGAGGAGCCTTGATGAGCCCGCGTTTTTCTAGTAGCCAAAACACGAGGGCATTGGCAGCACACAGGTGCTCCATGCACCGCGTCTCCACGTCCATAGCGTGGATGTACTGATACGATTTTTTCGATCTGAGGTTGCGCTGCTCGAAATACAGCTTAAGCCGGCCCAGCTGGTCCACCAGCATCGTGGCAAGGCGCCCTGCGTACCAGTAGATGGCACTGCGTTCGTAAAGGCCATACAAGTCCTGCTCAAGGCCCATCAGGGTAGCCCACAGCATCATTTGCAATTTGCGCTGGGCCACCCATGCGGAGAACTCGCACGCCCATACCTTGGAGTCTGCCGGGCCGCCGAGGCGCTCGCCCAGCCCTGCCTCCACGATAGCTCTGTCCAGATTTTGCGCAGCCACATGCAACGAGTCCCAGCCAGCAATGCATTCAAACAAGACTTGGCGCTGGCGGCACCGGTTCATGCACATGAGGGTCAAAAAGTCAAAATAGCACAGAGGCGCCTGTGTAATAAAAACTTGCCACGGCTCGCGGCACTGCTTGGTGATTTTGGGTTTGATGGCGGGCAATCCTGGGAACGACATCTCCGTAACGTCGCGCTCGACCCAGTTTGCTGCCGAGACCCCCAGCAGGTCGTACTGCCTAAACGTGTTTTTTGCCATAATGCGCAGCAGGGTAGTGTGCTGGGCCTTGCCAAAGTTGAGGAAAAAGCCCAAAAGTTGCGCCGACTCGGTCACCCCGAGCAGGCCAGAGCATGCCTTGATGTTGGAGACGGTGGCCACGAAAAAATCAAGCGACTCGCTGGGGTTCGCGCCCACCAGGGGCCGCGACAAACAAATGCCATCTGAACGTGCTTGCACCGCAGTACTGAATTGGGCCAGCGTGCGCTCGCTGGGGGTGGTAAATTGAACAGTCTCGGCCAGCTCGAGCAGCCGGTTGAGGTGGCTGTGCTTTTTGGTGAGCCCCTGCTTGACCACAAACAGCCACTCAGAGCGCATCTCCAACCTGGGCACAAACTCCTTGAGCCCAAGCTGCTTGCAGCTCTGGCGAGCCCAGTCTACGAGCGAGACCACCACGTCGACGGGCACGGCTTCGAGCAGCGACCAGCCGCCGGTGCCGGCATGGAAATCTTCTTCGAGGGCTACGACGTCGGACCGATCAAGGGAAATCTGCTCAATGACGAGGCTACAAGCCTTGAGCGTGGCCAGCACGTAGATGGAAAGGATGAGGTCGGGCTTCGGGTCGAGGCTTTTGAGCGATTTGATGTACTCGATGGGGTTTGTGTTTGGTGCCTTGAGGGTTTGCAGCTCAGACTCGACATACAATGCGCTAAAAACCGTTTGAACAAGCGTGGACCCCTGAAGCCAGGCCATCTCGCGACAAAAAAGGGCGTCCATTGCCTCGAGGCATTCGTCCTCAGTTTGCGGCAGACCCAATTTCAAGGATTCGCTAAAGGGAATCCAGGTCAATCCAGTGTCCATTTTAGGGTTTCCCAGCTCAAATGCGCTGATAGACTCGAGCAAAGTAAAGTCTTTATGTTTGATTAACTCGCCGCTCCGTAGAGTACTGGCTTGTTGACGGAAAAGTTCAGTAACGTTCATGCCAACAGAGGGTGTATGCTAGGCCAGACTTCGCTAGGCAGGCAGGGCTTCTATAGTAGGGCTACTGGTAATTCACCTTTGGGAGGTGGTGACACATACATGACAAATCTTTCCAAAGATTACCTCAGCTTCTAGGGCTTCACCGCGAGTTCCCACTCATACATACCACCAACAGTGTACCAATCTTTCATCAAACACAATGGGAAAGGGAAAGCCTAGAGGAATGCAAGCCGCACGCAAGTTGCGCACCTCCCGTCGTGAGAACAAGTGGGCCGACTTGTCCTACAAGAAGCGCCTTCTCGGTACATCCTACAAGCACAGCCCCTTTGGTGGTGCTTCCCACGCATCCGGTATCGTCCTTGAGAAGACCGGTGTTGAGGCCAAGCAGCCCAACTCTGCTATCCGCAAGTGCGTGCGTGTCTTGCTTAAGAAGAACGGCAAGCGTGTCACTGCTTTCGTGCCCCGCGATGGTTGCTTGAACTTCCTTGACCAGAACGACCAGGTCTTGCTTGCCGGTTTCGGTCGTAAGGGTAAGGCTAAGGGTGATATCCCCGGTGTCCGTTTCAAGGTCGTCAAGGTCTCTGGTGTTTCCTTGTTGGCCCTGTGGACCGGTAAGAAGGAGAAGCCTCGTTCTTAGGTTATTTCATTAATATTCATAGTTACATGTTAACGGTATTTTGCCCCGTAGGGAGTGTCTAGCACCGGGCCCTTTGCGAAGAGAGATGATCAAGATGAGATGAGATTGAGATGTGCCCCAACACATCAGCCCATCAGCTCTCGCTGGCCCCAAAATGTGTCCCAGCACAACAAAATGTGCTCCAGCAAGGTCCAATGTATATAAACATATACAACTACTTAGTGCTCGAGAATGCTCAAGCTGCCGGTGATAACCACGTTCTCGAGAACGGCGCCGTTGGGGATATCGATCTTGTTTCCCTCCTCGCAAACAACAATGACGGTACCCTTGAGCTCGACGTTCTTGCCGATAAAGACGTTGCCGGTGACGGTGAGGTGGTCCAGCTCGATAATGCGGGGGATCTGAGGGACGCGCTTCTGAAAGTCGTTGACCTTTTTGAAATGGCCGCCGAGCTTGATCAGAGGGGCGCCGCCGAACCGCTTGGCGTCCATTTGCAGCGAGCCGTGGCTGAGGCTGTAGAGATCGCTCTTGACCAGCAGCAAGTCGGAGCAGGTCTTGACGGGCAGGAAGCGCGAGCGGGGGACGTTGACGCCCTTGGCGTTGGCAAAGTAGCGGATGGCGGCTCCGACGGCGGTCTCGAGCTGCAGCACATTCAGGTCGACGCTGCCGTGCTTGATGGTCTTGGGGTTAGGGATGATCTCCATCTCGAGCTCGTCGTTCTGGACGAGGCGCTTGATGGCCTTGAGGTTGATCCACAGGTTGTTTGTGTTGAAGTACTTGAACTTTTTGATCGACTTGAACTCCTCAACGTGGGCCTTGGGCACCTGGGCCAGCTCGAGTAGCGAGACCTGACCGTCGTAGTCGATGAGGGTACCACCCTTGACGTCGGCGCGGGTCTTGTCGGTGAGCTCCATGATGTACTCGCTGCCGCTCTCGACAAACTCGCGCAGAATGTTAAAGTCCACCGTGGCGCCCAGGTTGTCACCGTTGGAGACAAACAGCACCTCCTTGCCCTGGGCAATGAGCTCGTCGAGCACGCCGCTGCGGTTGAGGCTCTCAAAAAGGTCACCGTGGCCGGGCGGGTACCACGAGTCGTTGCTCTCGTCCACGTCCTCGGGCAGGGGCAGCAGGGTGTCCTTGTTGATGCGCGGGTAGCGGCTCTGGTTAAACGTCTTGATATTGATGTTGTGGCCCTTGTATTTCTCAATGATTGTCTCGGTGTCGGCATCGGTGTTGAAGCTGTTCATCAAAATGAACGGAACATCGGCAGAGTAGTGGCGGTTGAGGTGCTCGATCTGGCGCACCATCAGGTCCAAAAACGACTTGCCGTCGCGGACCTCAATCACCGATTTGGGGCCCACGCAGCCCATCGAGGTGCCCAGACCACCGTTCAGCTTCAACACGGCCAGCTTGTCGAGGTACTTGGGCTCGGCGCCGGGCTGCTCGATCTTGGCGTACTCGACCACCTGGTCGACGCTGGGGCTCTTGACGCTGTCCCACGCGAGCGGCTCACCCCTCACAGTGCCGTTGAGGTAGCGCTGGTACAGCGAAAAGAAGCCGTCCATCTCCTGCTCAAAGTGCTCGCGGTCCTCCTTTGGAGCGGTGTCGGCGAGCTTGTTGAGCGCGTTGCGCATCTGCGCGGCGGCCACGTTCGTGCTGGCCTTGTCCAGCGCAAACGCGCTATGCTTGCGGACGTGTTGTTTGCTCATGATGAGTGTTGTTGGGAAGTGGACCGCGTGTAACCTTCAAGACGCGGGTCATGCCCTAACCCTGGTGCATTAAGGAAGGAGAAAGGGGGGCGAGTGGCGGGGGGTGAGGGGGTGTGCATAAAAAGGTGCAAAGGGGCGTGTGACCATATGGAAAAAGACAGATGCAACAAGGCACTTAAAATGCACTCGTGCATATTCACTCTAGCCCCAGGCGCTCCCCTTTGTTCCCTTCCCCCGTGTCCCCCCTCCACACCCCCCGAAACCCTTGCCCTGTTGAGATAATCCTCGTTTGACCACAATTTTTCATTCACCTCCCAAACTGCCCCAGCTGTCTTGCTAGACTTTTGGGTCCTAACAGAGGAGAAGATCAAGCCCTGTACCATCTATCTCATAAACTCTTTGTATGGGGATCGTGGCGCGTGCTTTGGGGCTTAATTGCTGTATAAAAGTACGTGCCTACATTGTGTATAAATCTATAAGAGTGTAGCTCTCTAGTGGACAAAAGTGTAGATCTTGGGATCGAAATCCTCCAACGACGCGAGACGCAGCTCGGACCCAACCAATGCCTTGAGCTCCTTGGGGTCAAACAGGTCCACAACGTGCTGATCAGGGATCCACACCACCTGGCCGGCTCCAAACGCAACAGCCGATTTGAACCCGGGCACTGCGTCCTCAAACACCAGGCACTCCTCGGGTTTAATTTCCTCAAGGCCCCCTGCCCGGCGTTCCTCGTTCAAGCTCTCCAGAGCCACCTGCCAAATGTCGGGGCACGGCTTGCCGCGGCCGGCAGGGATGCGCTTGTCGTCGCCGGTCACCACGTGCTTGCCAAACCAATCAAACACCGCACGGTGGTTGGTGGTCTTGACCTCGTAATTGTGGTACAACGAGCTCGTGGCAAGAGCCATGGGCACTTTATTCTCATGAGCCCATTCGAGCACCTCGTGGGCCCCCGGAAGGAAGCGGCATTTGGGCCACTTGGACTGCTGCAGGGCATGCGCCGCATCCATCCACTCTTGAGCAGTATATTTCTCGAGCAAAACAGGGAAACTGTTCAGGAATTCTTGGGCAGCAGCTATCCCAGGCAGACCCTGCAGCTTGACCTTGACCGACCACGGCAGGGGCCCCAGGCCGTTTTGAGCAAGTAGTTCATTGGAAACCTCGGTGTAAATGGCCTCGGTGTCGAGCAATGTGCCGTCCATATCAAACAAAAGCGCTTTAACCTTCATGAGTCAAGGTGGTTCCTGCTGAGGGTGCTGAGGGTGCTCTTGCCGAGGCTGCTGGGTGCTACCTCGACTGCCTGAAAACCATGGCCACTGTGTAATCCCCGTCGTGGCTCAGTGAGAGCAAGCACTGGTAGGGTTTGCAGGCATCAGAAACCATCTCCAGGCGGCCATTGACCCACATTTTCCGCCATTCATTGAACCTCACCTCCTTCTGCTCGCTCAAATCAAGCGATTTGTAAAGGGCCTCTTTGGCTGCCCAAGCACTCGCGAGCCGCTGGACCTGGTTCGAGGCGGTCAGGCCCTTGCGTTCCTCGGGGTGCAGGATTCGCTCACACAGCCGCTTCAGCCGGTGCGGATTTTTCACAAGTATTTGTTGGAACCGCGTCGTGCGGCACACATCGATCCCAATGCCCAGCATGTAAGCCTCGATCGGGGTCCCTAGCGAACTTGAAGCTCTAAACCAATGCTCTAAATTATCTACTCTTTTACTTCAACTTGGCGAAACCGCGTTTAACAATTTCGGAGCGGAGGGAACCACCCACAAACTCAAACGCGCGCACGTTTTGCCGCAGGGCAGCAGTCACTACTCGCTCGTCGCTGCTCAAGTCGGGTGCAAACTCGAGCGCCAAACCGCATTGTTGCACAGCTTTTAGGACAACATGGTAGGAACGCCTCAGATTCGGCGAGCACCACCGCAGCTGAGAGCCGTCAACCTCGACTGCCGCCAGGGCCACCTCGCGATCATTTTGGAGATCCTTGGAGGCAAACTCGAGGCCGCGGCCCCACCGCTCGACGGATGCAAGCACAACCTGCTTGTCGTCCTTGAGCTCCTCGGCGCAAAACTCGAGCGCGTCATAGTCAAAGTGCCTCAGCGCCTTGAGCACCAGCTCCTTGGAGCTAGCAAGATGGGCAGGCAGGTACCGCACTAGCAGCCCGCAGCTAGCCACTTCGGAGAAAAACGGTTCTTGCAGAAGCAGCTCCTTGTGAGCAAACCAGAGCCCGGTACGAGTGCGCGCGGCGTACTTGATTGCCGCCGCAGTGTGCACGCGGCCCTGGAGGTCGCTGCGGAACTTGGCGTCCACTTGCTCCTGCTCAGCCATGACCATTGCTTGGGTGTAGAGGTCAAACTCCTCAAACTGGGGAGCCTCGACCACAGGGTGCCGCCAGCAGCGCCAGTTGAAATTTCCACAAAACTCGCGCTCGCGCGGCGACATGGCGGCCTTACGCTCCAAGTAGTGGCTAGCAATGTCCTGTTTGAGCCCGTAAACATTTAGTTTGGCCCACAGAATGTCGCTCATGAACACCGCGTAAAAGTCGCGGCTCACCATTGCTAGCTGCAGATAGAGCTGGGGTACTGGGCGCTCGCCGTTTGCGACAAGGTAAGAGGCAATTTCAAAAATCAGTTCGAATGCGAGTGTCATGAGTTTGCGCCGGGTGCGCCCCCAAACTGCGCCCAAAACAGCCCGCTGCCCCACAATGGTTGCACGCTATGGCGCAATAGGCAAAAGTGGTGTTCAATGACGTTTAAAAAAAATCCAGATACTTAAACAAGACGTACAATATGGGATAGACTATTTATTTTGGCATTGGCGCCGACATAGACCGTGAAAAATTACCGACGCTTCGTGCATGTGCATGCTGCGCATGCATGGCGGGGGTGCGTCACGAATTAAAAATAGCCGCCAGAACCAGTTTATCCTTAAGTTGCTGTGAAACATACTCGAAACTGCTCAAGTCCTGGCCAAGTGCCGCAAGCGCGAGCTTTTCATTCGCCTGCAGCGGTCCGGCATGCGCGAGCATGCAGCCGGCTCTTGTGCAGGCCTCGAGCGCCAAATCGAGGTCTATGCGTCTCTCTAGCAAGCAAAACTGGAATGCTAATGGGTTAGAGCGCACCGCGAGCCAGCAAAGACCCGGGTTTCCTCGCAATTCCACCGAAGCCCACTGGATGGCTAGGCCGTTGGCTTCAACTGCTGCCTCGACTACTTCGCGACAATTGCGAAGGCGTTGCGAGCTCACCTCAAGTGCACGCGCGTAGCCACTCTGGATAGCCAACACAGCCACCTCTGCATCGTCCTTGAGCTTCTCCGAGGCGTAGTAAAAGTTGGTCGGGTTGAGCCCAATCATTAACTGCACAAATTGGCGCTCATTGCGCAGCACGCGGCTCGAATAGTAGAGTGCATCCTTGCGTTTACCGGCAAACAAAAACGCCTCGCGGCTTGAGACGGCCGAATAAAGCCCGGCTCGCTTGGCAAACGGCTCGGCCAGGACTAGAGCTGTCGTGTAAAGAGACAGGGTGTTAAACGTTTGTAGATCAATCTCAGGGTACTTTTGGTTCCCAAAGTTAAAGCTTGAGCAGAATGCCTGCTCGACGCTCGACATTTGCGCCTTTATGCGAAGATAGTGCCGAGCCACGTCCTGACCCACCTGGTACACGTCTAGCTTGGACCAAACGGCATCGCTCATAAACGCCGCGTAGAATTGTTTGTTCACGAGGGCCAATTTGAGAAAAAGCTGTGGCGAGGGCTCGCTGTAAGCCGCGATAATTTCAGCGGGGGTCTGCATGCGGGGATACACTAAAGTGGTCTCCAGCTCTAAGAATATAAAATGGGGTTAGGGCAGGTCCTGGGGTAGGGCAGGCCATGCAGTAGCAGACAAGACATGCACCTAGGCCTTCAAATTCTTTTCAACAAAGGCAACAATCTCATCAATTGTCTCAATTGAGGCGCTGTGGGGCAAGCCAGGGTAGGTCTTGAGCTTGACATCGGTAAAGCCAAACTCTTTCATTTGGGTGCTGGCGGCCTGGCCGGAAGGATTGAAGGGAATGATGGGATCAGCAAGGCCGTGTAGCATCAGCAGGGGGGTGTCGAGGTTTTTGGTTTGGAGGTCGATTTTTGCGTCGGTCAAGAAACCAGAATGGGAAATAAACCCGGCCAGCTTGGTGTCAAGAGCAATTGCACTGCTAAGGCTGAGGGCAGCACCCTGCGAAAACCCACCCACAATGATGTTTTTGGGATCAATGCCGTGGTCCTGCTCGCTCTTGATCACCGACTTGAGGACGTCGAGGCTGTCCGTGAGGCCCGTGGCATTTCTGCCAGGAATGCCATTCACACGGCAAAAGTCAAACCAAGCGGTAGTGTGTTGGTTAAACTCCGTGATAAGGCGGGTAGGAGCCTGCGGAAGCACAATGTTGACATGCTGCAATTCGGGACGGCTGTGCAAAACTCCGGCCAAAAACGACCATCCTTCATAGGTATCGCCCATTCCGTGCAGAAAGATAAGCGAGGCAGAGGGAAGCTTGGGTGCCTTCACGCGGAAAACAGGAGTACTCATTTGTAGGCAGGTGTATAGGGCGCTTGACAAATGAGCCTTGAAAAATACGATCTCAATACCTATCTGGGGAGGGTAAAGCACTGTGCGGATATTTCCTCGCCTTTTAATCTGTTTCACTCGGAGCACGAAATCCTCGAGCTGAAAAAGAAGCTCGAGGCAGGCGATGGCACTCCCGACGAGCTGTGGAAGGCTCAGTGCGTAGTGCAGAGTGCTATCCACCCCGATACGGGAGAATTTGTGTACTTGCCCTTCAGGATGTCTTGCTGTGTTATTTCTAACCTGTTTGTTACCGTGGGTATGCTCACACCTGGTATGGGCACCGTGGGCACTGTGTTTTGGCAGTGGGTGAACCAGAGCCTTAATGTTGCCGTCAATACCGCAAACGCAAACAAGAGCCACCCCCTAAGTACTCGTCAAATGGCAACAAACTACGCGCTTGCAGTGGGCGGTTCTTGCGGTGTTGCCATCGGTCTTAATGCGGTTGTGCCGCGCCTCAGAGTGAGCCCCAACCTGCGCACTACCTTGGCCCGCCTCGTGCCATTTGCTGCTGTGGCCAGTGCGGGCATTCTCAATGTGTTTTTGATGCGCAGCAACGAGCTCCGCAAGGGTATCTCTGTGTTTGATGCCGAAACAAACCAAGAGCTCGGCGTGTCGCGCGCGGCTGCAGTGCAGGCTGTGGGTGAGACTGCTGCAAGCAGAGTGATTAATTCCACGCCCATTATGGTGATTCCGCCGCTGCTGCTTTTGAGGCTGCAAAGGGGTCCACTCAAGAACAAGTCAATGAAGGTTGTGCAGCTGGCGAATTTGGGCCTGATTGCCGCCACATCGTTTGTGGTTCTGCCGTTTGCCCTTGCTGTTTTCCCTTCAAAGCGGTTTACTGATGGAGTCAAGCTGGGCGACGAGTTCAAGGGCCGCCGCGTCTGGTTTAATAGGGGCATGTAGCGCCATATAGACTATGTAGCAACGATTTAGAAAGCAAGATACTGGACCTTGTAGCTCAGGCTGGACGGCTCGGCCGCTTCCGGCGCGATGGTGACACCAAACCCTTCGCCGCCGAGGGTCGTGGCAAACACTTTAACGCCCGGCAGCAGGACCTGCAGCTTGCGGGGCGAGGCGCCGGGGTTGACGAGGGTGATGGCGCAGCCTCCGCCGCCGGCGCCGGTCAATTTGGTGGGGCCCAGCTGGCACCGCTCGGCGCCGGCGCGGACCTCCTCGAGCTTGGGATGAGACACGCCGAGCGCCGCCAGCAACGAGTGGTTGATAGAGACCAGCTTGCCTAGCGTCAGGCGAAGGGCCTCAGGGTCAGACGCGTGCTTGTTGAGGGCCTCTTGGGCGGCCGCCACGACGCCGCGGATCGCCTCGAAAATCGGGCCGGCAATAAGCGGGTGCTGTTTGTTCAGGGTGTGGACACGGTCCACAAGCTCTGAAGTGCTGCGCGGGACCTTGGTGTTGGTCAGGGCGAGGTCAATGGCGGGCATGGCGAGGGGCACGAATGTGGGTCCCTCCGGGGTTTTGGTGAAATGAACCGCGCCGCCATAAGTGGCAACAACATTATCGATGCCGCTGGGTGTACCGTGAATACAGCACTCGGCCAAGAACGCCCATTGATTGACCTTTTCCTTGGAGACCCCCTCGGCGGGGCTCGATGCCTCGGCGCCAATCATGGCTGCTGCGAGCGCCACGCTGAACGCCGCGCTTGAACCGAGGCCGGCGCCGATCGGCAGCTCGGTTTTACTGCTGAACCGGTACGGCAGGCGGCACAAGTGGCCAAAAAGGTAGAGGAACGCCAGGGCGGTTGACCGGGCAGGGCCCTCGAGGCCGCGCAGCAAAGGGCCGAGCTGGGCCACTTTCTTGACGTCGAGGACCGTGTGCGGCACGGGGTCCCACTGGGGAATGTCGTCGACCGTGTAGTGACGCTGGAGACCCACATCGGTAAAGTCAAGCTCGACGAACGGCACTTCGCGTACTTCCACGTACGTGTAGAGGCCAATCGAGGCGGCAATAGCGGGAACACCGTGGACGACGGCGTGCTCGCCGAACAAAATCACTTTGCCGGGGGCGCGGGCCACGAATTTTTCAACCATGTCAGGGTGCTGGTAGTGGGCCTAGTCGGGGGCTGTGGATTATGAAGCGCTGGCGCAGAATTCGCGAGTCGCCGCTCGTCACCCGGCTGCTCCCAGATGATCCCAATTCTCTCAAAGAGGGAGTCGACGACTCTCAAAAGTTTCACAGGGAGCCCCTCGAAGAAGACAGCCCATACCCTGAGGTGCGGGCGGCCGTGCCCAACTGGGACGACCCCGATATTCCTCAAAACACGATCCGCGTATGGGTTTTGGGGCTTGTAAGTATCACCGTGTGCGGGATCCTCAATGTTATGCTCGCATTCCAGACCAATGCCTACGCAGTGGGGCCCCACATCGTGACGATTGGCGTGTGGCCCATCGGAAAATTATGGGAATTGGTTGTCCCCAAACGCCGCATATTTGGCGTGGACCTCAATCCGGGGCCATTCAACATCAAAGAACATGCTCTTATCACCATTATGGCCTCGTGTGCCCTTGGAGATGGCCCCTCATACGCAACCGAATATGTGGCCACCACGCGCTATCTAATGAACGAGAGCATGTCGTGGGGGTTTATTGTCCTCCTAGTACTCAGCACCCAGCTTGTGGGGCTCGCAATGGCCGGAATGGTCAAGCGAGTGCTCGTGTACCCGAGCGCCTTCATCTTCCCCAACTCGCTGGTCGAGGTCACCCTGATTGGAAATTTGCACATAAAGAGTAATTATGTGGCCAACGGCTGGCGTATCTCGCGAGTTAAGCTGCTGCTGATCCTCATTGTGGCCGGCTCAATCTACCAGTGGCTGCCGACTTTTTTGGCCCAATTCCTCAGCCAATTCGCGTGGGCAGGCTGGGTCGCCCCCGATAATGTGGTTGTGAACCAACTTTTCGGCGTTCAGTCAGGCATTGCCCTGCTTCCACTATGCTTTGACTGGAGCTCCATTGCCGGGTACTTGGGCTCCCCGCTCGTGCCCCCGCTGGGAACATTGGTCAACATGTTACTGATGTTGATCATTTTCTTTTGGGTGGTGAGCCCAATTCTCAATTTTTGCAACGTTTGGTACGGAGACTACCTGCCCTTAATTTCGCCCTCCAGCAGCCTGTTTGACCGCTACCAGAACACATACCAGGTCAGCAAGGTCCTGGACAATGGCCAGTTTAGCCAAGAAAGGTATGCGGCCTATTCGCCGATGTTTATCCCCGGTTCGTCGGTCATTGCCTACGCGCTGAGCTTGGCCGGTGTTACGGCGACGTTTGTGCATGCGGCCGTCTTTGACCTGCCGAGTATCATAAAGTATTGGAAAACGTCGTCCCAGGCCACGGGAGACTTGCATATGCGACTCATGCGGCACTACCCCGAGGTCCATTTCCTCGTGTACTTTGGCATATTTATTGGCTGTTTTGTGATGATGGTCGTGATTTCTAGTGTGTATTCCCACTTGGGAGTCCACATGATGGTGCTTGCGCTCGCTATTGCCGTCATTATGTTTATTCCAGCGGGCTTTTTGTACGCCACCACCAATATCTCGCTTGGCCTGAATGTGATTTCAGAGCTGATCCAGGGGTACATCAGCCCGGGCTCTGCGAGCTCCAACATGTTGTTCAAAATCTTTTGCTATTATCCGCACCTCATGGGCCTTTCATTCCTTGAAAACATGAAGGTGGGGCACTACCTGAAAATCAGCCCGCGGGCAATGATTTTGGTCCAGATTTTCGGCGCGGTTTGGGGAGGGCTGCTGCAGGTGCTGGTGTTAAGCTGGCTGAAGACGCACTTTGACGACTTTTGCAGTGACGACCAGCGCCAGGGGTTCACGTGCCCGCTGCCCCGGACGTTTTTCGCTTCGGCCCAAATTTGGGGCACCATCGGCAGCATGCGCGTGCTCGAGATGTACAAGCCGGTGCTCTACTTTTTGATTCTAGGCGCGGCGCTGCCGGTCCTCAGCTGGACGTGGCTGCGGCGCAATCCCACCAGCGTCCTAAGGCACATCCACTGGCCGGTCTTTTTCAACAGCGCGGCGCTAATTCCGCCTGCCACCCCGTACAACTACCTGACATATCTCCAGGCAGGGTTTTTATTTACTTATTATGTGCGCGGGCGCTACTTTAATTGGTGGGCAAAGTACAATTACACCGTGAGCGCGGGGCTCGAGCTGGCGGTCATTGTGGGGACCCTCATCATCATTTTGGTGTCCTTGAATGGCAACGTGAACCGGCCGTCGTGGTGGGGCAACGTGGGCGCGTTCGACAATGTGGATATGGACAATGTCCCTCGCAAGGTGCTGGCGCCGGGCGAGTGGTTTGGGCCCAGCACGTGGTGATGGGAGGGGGTGATACGGGTTATATTTATATAGAGGACTCTTTAAGTTATTCAAAAATACCCTGAGAAGGCTCTGAACTTCACGATTTATAGGAACAGCTGGGCGACCCACCCCCCCGGGAAGCCAGGGCTGGGTGGCGCACAAAGGCGTCAGATAAATAATTACAGATCTATAAGCATTGGTTCCGGCGACGGCTCGCGTACGGGTTCTTCGGCGGGGGCGTGAACGGGCGCGTCTGGGAATTGAGGCGCCGAGGGTCCCGCGGGGGTCTGTGCCGGGGCTGAGGGCGCAGAAGGGACAGGAGTGGCATTGCCTGTAGCCTGGCGTGAAATAGGCTGCGAGTATGCCGGGGCGTACGAGGGCACCCGAGGAGCCTGAGAGGCCGCGGGGTGCGCCTGGGGCCCGCCCTGGGGCACGCCCTGAGGGACGCCTTGAGGGGCGCCTTGAGGGACGCCCTGGGGCCGTGGCTGGGTGGGAATAGTCCCCTGGGGTGCCCCCTGGCCTTGCCTTTGCCTCGGGGCATGCGCACGCTGCAGCTCGGCGTCCAAAAACCGGTCGTAATACTGGCTGATACTCTGGATGCGCGAGTGCAAATCCTCGAGCGTTTGCAGCTTGTCTGCGGCATCCCCCAAATCCTTGACCACCTTGGGCTGGAGGGACACGGCATGACGCTCCTCAGTGCCGATCGTTGCGTCATAAATGGCCTCCTGCGGGGTGGCACTTTCAAGTCGCTTTTTGAACGCCGCGACGCGTTCGATATCGCGGTCGCTGATGAGCCCCTGGTCCAGCTGTCGGGGTTTAGGGGGCAGAGCTTTGTTGGTGTTGTACTGGGCGTTTTGAGCCTCAGCCTGGGCCTCTCTTTGAGCCTGGGCGTGGTGGCTAGAGACCTGCTGCATGTCGGCGAGCGACGCTGCAATGGCCGCTTTCATGTCTTCGTCCATTTCTTCAGAGGGGGCAGAGGCACTGGCCGCGGTGGGGGCTGTGGTTTGGCCCCCCACAGAAAGCTCGAGGGCTCTCCTCAGATCTCGGTCAAACCCGGACTCAATGGCGCTATTATTGGACTCAATGCCGCGGCGTTGCACCGCTGGCTTGACCACCCCGCCCAGCTTCTCCTTGCAGTCCACACAGACCCGCACGGGCTCGGTTATGCCGAAATCAGGAAGGGGCACAAAATCCTTGCAATACTCGCCAACATACACTCCGCCGCAGTTGCGGCAGTGGTGCTTGCGGTTATAGAATGAAAAGGGTTGGCCGCTCTTCATGCACGTGTCGCTATCGACCCATTCGGGCGCGACTTTTGCCTCGATGAACGCGGCGTTCACCTGCTGAAGCGGGGGGAATTGATAGTTTTGAGAGCGCAATTTTTCCACTTGAGCGGTAAATTCACCCAGTTGGGGCTTGGCAGATGTCATATGGGCCCATTGCTGCAGGTACTCGAGCATTAAGGCCACCACTTCGGGGTCGCGCCCTTGGATCGATTGCGAGCGGATCTGGCCGGTGTATGCACTGAGGAACTCGCCCGGGGCAGCCATTGCCTCGAGGAAGTGCGCGCCGCCATTTTTAACCAGCAAATCCAGGAGGTGGAGCGCCAAAATTTGGACGTTTGGATTGATGTGCATGACGCGGCGTTTGAGCTGGCGCAGGGCCTCCGCGGCCGGCAATTTCTTTGCGCGGACCTGGTCGCAGATGTTCAAGTTGTAGAAAATGTTTTGCTCGCCATTGGGCAGATCCTCGGACGTTGCCGCATCAATCAACGACGAGTTGAACCATCCGCTCATATGGGGTATGAGGTAAGCGTCCGAGGGTCCCACCGATTTGGATTGTGTCTCCCAAGAAGCTCTGGCTGCTGACGTTGACCCACCGCTGACACTTCTCTTCAAATGTCAAAGCCGGCAAACAGCACATTTAGAGACCGCGACAAGCCGACCGAGGTGCGCCGCAGCAACATTATGGCCGCGCGCGCCGTCGCCGACGCCGTGCGCACGTCCCTGGGCCCCAAGGGCATGGACAAGATGCTCCAAACAAAGACCGGCGAGGTGATCATCACCAACGACGGGCACACGATTTTGCAGCACATGGCCGTCATGCACCCTGCCGCGCGCATGCTCGTTGATTTGAGCGGCGCCCAGGACTCGGAGGCCGGCGACGGAACCACGAGCGTCGTCGTGCTGTGCGGCGCCATTCTGGCCGCCGCCGAGCGCCTTTTGGACCGCGGCATCCACCCCACGCAGATCGCCACTGCCTTCTCGCGCGCCGCGGCCCGCTCGTGTGAGATTATGCGCGCCATGAGCCAGCAGATCGAGTTGAGCGACCGCACCGCTTTGATCCAGGCCGCCACCACCTCGCTCAGCTCCAAGATTGTGTCGCAAGCCTCGCCCAAGATTGCGCCGATGTGCGTCGACGCCATCCTCAGCGTTGTGAGCGGCACAAAGGAGCACCCGACCATCGACCTGGGCGACGTCCGGCTCGTCAAAAAACTCGGCGGAACGATCGAGGACACGCGCCTGGTGAACGGGCTCGTGCTCCGCCAGCAGCCAATCAAGACGGCGGGCGGCCCCTCGCGCATCGAGAAGGCGCGCATTGCCCTCATCCAGTTCCAGCTGAGCCCGCCCAAACCGGACCTCGAGAACCATGTCATTGTCAACGACTACCGCCAGATGGACAAGATCCTCAAGGAGGAGCGCCAGTACCTGCTGAACCTCTGCAAAACGATCAAAAAGCACAAGTGCAACGTGGTGCTGATCCAAAAATCGATCCTGCGCGACGCGGTCAACGACATGGCCCTGCACTTTATGGCCAAGCTCGGCATCATGGTTGTCAAGGATATCGAGCGCGACGAGGTGGAATTTATCTGCAAAACTGTGGGCTGCTCGCCCATCGCCGACATTGATTCGTTCACCGAGGACCGCCTCGGGTCAGCTGACCTTGTCGAGGAGACCGAGCAGGCCGACGCCCAGATCCTCACAATCAGCGACATCCAGAGCGCGCAAAAGACCTGCTCGGTGGTTGTTCAGGGCAGCAACAGCGTCATTGTTGACGAGGCCGAGCGCAGTATCCACGACGCCCTCTGCGTGATCCGCTGCCTCGTGCGCGAGCGCGCCCTGATTGCCGGCGGCGGTGCCCCCGAGATCGAGGTCGCCCGCGTCTTGTCCAAGGACGCCGACTCTCAGGCCGGCATCGAGGGCGCCTGCTGGAAGGAATTCGCCGCTTCGCTCGAGGTGATCCCCACCACGCTTGCCGAGAACGCCGGAATGAACGCCATCGAGGCCGTGACTGAGCTCCGCAACAAGCACGCCCAGGGCCTCCAAAACACCGGAATCTCCATGCGCCGCGGAACCGCCGACATCACCACCGAAAACGTCCTGCAGCCGCTGCTCGTCAACACGAGCGCCATCACGCTGGCGTCCGAGTGCGTGAAGAGCATTCTGCGCATCGATGATATCCAGTTTAGTCGTTGAAATTGTCTATAGATTATTGATTTGTGTTGTCTACGGGGCAGTGCTCTTGCGCTCTGCACCTGCACATAAGGAACCCCTCCCTCGGAATGTGCTGCAGCACAAATAATGTGTTGCCGCTGGACAGGGCGCTACTCTGGACCTCAAAGTTCTCTTCAACCAGGAACAGCTATCTAGCAGCGGTAATTTACCCATCAAAGGACAAAAGCGGCTCCCGAGAGCTCCCCTAGCTGAACTCCCTGAGGTCCCAGCTGACTCTCCGTCTTTCATGTTTGGTGATATCCCCAACCCCCCTAGCGCCGATGAGCTTGCTCTGCGCACCCAGGAATCTAATGCCGTCGTCTACAACAGCATCTACGCCGCCGTGGCTCTTTGGGCTGCCCCCTTTGCCTTTGAGCTCGTCCGCGGCCGCTTTTAAACTTTTCACTTTTGTAAGCTTCTCTCTCAGTTCTTAGAGCAGGCAGCAATGTACGTAGAAAAACTGCTTGGACGAACGTTGCTCGTGCATTTAAAAGCCTGCCCCGCCCCGGCCACCCTCGGCGAGAGTTTGCAGCTGCACACAACCTTGACCGAGTTTATTGGCTCACGAGGCACGGTTATGCACTACCGGCAGTCTGTGTGCCCCGTGACCAAGGAACGGCTACCGGGGATTAGGATAATGGTTGAGGATTTTGCTCGCCAGGGAGCGGAAGATGCCAAGACGCCGCTCGAAAAAGAGATTGAGGCCATTGGCGACAGGTTCGACTATTTAAGGGTGACGTCCATGACGCGGGACAAGGAGGCTATTTTGAAGGTGTAGTTTATTTATTTGGTCAATCTGGGCTGGGGCGGTTTCGATCTGGGCCGAAAAATCTGGACCTGGGTGGGCCTAGACACCCCTACGGCCTAGGTCGGTGTAGACACCCTCCAGCCTGTCGGTCTAGACATTCCAGGGCCTGTTCAAAAATCAGTTCATTATATATTGCAATGCATTTCCATAATTTATTCAGTGGGGCATTCGAGCCGCCTGGGCAGCCTCTGGGCTCCCTCTGGGCACCCCAGCCCTACTCCAGAGCGCCGTCCACGACCTTTAGGTCCTCCTCCAACAGCTCAGTCAAAAACTTGATGCCCTGCTGCTGCGCCACCAAAATGTCGGCGATCTGCTGCATCTGGGCGCCATCGTTTTCCCAGCTCAGGGTCGACGGCTGGTCGTCCTGGTTCTTCGGGGTAAAGCTCTGGACGCGGGCCCAGCACTCGGTCAAGTTGCCAAACTTGCTGGGGTCCTGCGCTTCCTGGGCCAGCTGCCTGAGCTTTTGCGTGTATAGCTCTTCGTCGGGGGTCAGGGAGCGGCCGCGGGCCCCTTCGAGCTGCAGGCGCACGGCCAGCTTGAGGATGCGGGCGGTGAGGGCGGCATGCCGTGACCTCATTTCGGTCAGGCGGACTGTGGAGTGCAGCTCGTGTCGCGTGTTGAGCGCCTTGAGCTTGTCGCTGATCTCGTGGATCCGCACGCGAAAAGCATTAACCTGGGTCTGCTGCTGGGCCTTGCGCTTCTCTAAATCGCTAAACCCCACCGCGAGCACCGGAACGCTCGAGGCATCGGGCCGCGCAGCAAGCGCCTTGTCCCATTTTTGTTGGTTCGAGCCGGGCGGCATCTGGTACAGCTGGGCCTGCTCGGCAGGCACTTTGTTGTAAAAATAGTGCGTGAACGCGCACGACGGGCTCTGCGGGTTCCACGCCTCCTTGACGCGCAGAATCTGGTCGCCAATATCGCTCATGTTTACAAGAGAGTCAAAGAGAGTCAAAGAGAGTCGACTTGGTTGCTTATGCAGACAATCAAGCAGCCGCTGCATAAATGGAGGGACAGCGACAGCGAGGCTTCGAGCGCGCAAACCGAGAGTTTGGATGAAGATTCCGACTTTGATTTGGCCCCCAATGAACCCACCTCGACCCCCGCTCCTCTGCTGCTTCGGCCGCGGCAGTCAAAGCCAGTAGCGCCCCGGGTGCCTCAGGTGCCTCAGGCCCCCGACAGCCCCGAAGAGTTTGGCCTGGGCATTGAAGGCCTGAGTTTGGATCGCGTCCGCAACGAAAATGTGGTTTTTGGCGCTATTGAGCCGCCTACAAGGCGCGTGCGGCCTGCAGCCTCAATGATGCTCCGAAGCGAGGCCCAAGACCCCCAGGCCACCCTCAAACTGCGCACCGCAAAGTCCATGTGGCAGATGAACCAAAGTGCCCATGAAACTGTATGCCACCGGCCGCTCACGGTGTACGCAGAGCCCAGGGCACGGCACAAATCGAGCAAGCCCAGCCGACGCAAAATGCAGCTCATCAAGCCCGAACCGGCGACCAACCAAGCCCCGAAGACTGTAAACGGGATGGTATTCAATCCCGCGACCGGTGAATGGGAAGGAAACGATGCCAGCACGCGTGTATTCGACACGGTGCGGCCTTCGACTTCACGCCGCAACATGCTGGTCAATCTTGAGCCCTCGAGCGAGACTGGGTCCATGGTATTTGATAGCACCAACCTGTGCTGGGTGTCGCGCTCGGCGGAGCCCATGGACGACCCGTTTGCCGGCATTAACGACCTCGACGACGACACAGACTCGGCCAGCACCGCCTCGACCCCTCAGCTCGGCCACAGCCGCGGACACAGCCGGGAACACAGCCTTGGCCGCAGCACAATGAGCACTGCCTCGCGCCGTGAAGCGGCGAGCGCACTAAGCACCTTCCAGGTGCCTTCGGGCGTGCAGCGGCTGTGGCTCGAGAACGACCAGCGGTTTGTGCGCAAGTTCGGGGCCTGGGTCGATGGCAGCCAGGATATTAGGGATGTTGCTCATGATTTGTACAAGATGGTCAACTGAGCTGCTCGCTACTCGCTAGTTTGAACTCTGAACTACTCTTCATATTTTTTGAGTCAGGGCAAGGGCCTATGCAATGGCCATGCCCCTGATCACCGCGTCGAGACGGCCCTCGGCGTCTGCCAGCAGCCTTGGATTGGTGGCCAGCATTGCGGTCATCTGCTCGTTGTTCTCGACTCGTGACCGCAGCTGGTACTGCAGCTCGACGGAGCTGCTGCGGTCTTGGGCGATTTGAGCGCTGAGCGCGCGCAGGTCCTCATTGAGCTTTGCGTCGCGCGCCGTCTGCTCGGCGGCCATCACCGCGCACGTCTCAGCGACCTTGGCGTGCTGGTCGCGCTGTAGGTCGCGCTGCATCTCGTGGTTCGTGCGCGCGTCCTTGGCCCGCATCAGCTCGCGCTGGTTTGTCTCGAGGCCCTGCCGCAGCTCGCCGCCCTCGCGCTCGGCCTCGTCCAGCTTCTGCAGCGACTGGGCATGCTGTGCCACGCTGCCCTCGACGACGGGGCCGTACTGCGCGGCCTGCTCCAGCGCGCTGCTGTTGGCCGTCTGCCGTTCGAGATTGCTGCGCACGCGCTGCTCCTCGGTCTGCGCCTGCTGCAGCATCAGCTTGAGCTCGTCGATCTTGGACCGCACGTGCACCTGCGTGTTGGAGTCGGTCTTGACCAGCTGCGCCAGCATCTCGACCGCGCGCCCGCGCTCCTCAGACTTGTGCGCCAGCTGCTCCGCTTCGGCTTGCGTCTCGCCGCACTTCTTCACCATCTCGTCGTGCTCCTTGCCCTGCGCACTGCACTCGACAAGCAGCTCCTCGTTTTCTCCCATGACCGCGTTGGCTTGCCGCCGTTCACTGGCGTACGCGGCGCGCCGCCCCGCCGCCTCGAGACCGCGCTGCAGCTGCTGCACTTTTGCCGCGCCCTCGCTGCGCTGCTGCTGCTGGCCGCGATTCTGCTCGTCCACATGGCGGCACTCGCGCACGCCAGGGTCCGCCAAAACCTGCTCACGCGCATCAAAATAGGCGCCATTCTTGTTGAGGTTGACCGCGAGCTGCGCCGCGGTCGGCGCCGCCAGGTGGCTCAGGTCCACCGCGAGGCCGATCTGGCCGAAACCGTGCTGCAAATAAACAAACAAACTCACCAGCTGGGACGCGTCGGTGCGAACATTTGACTCTATGAGCGGGAACAGCGCGCCCACCAGCCGCGTATACAATTCCTGGACCCACGGTCCGTTGGGGTTGTTTGAGTAGTCGGGGATCCCGGCTCGAGCAAGGAACTCTGCGACTTTGGCGTGCATATGGCAAGGGCAAGAGCGGGCGGTGGGGGTTATTTATTATATAGTATACGATGCATATGCTGCAGCACATTTGGCCAGGGGTGCGTGTGCCCCAGCACATTTTAGTGGCGAGCTCTGATAGCGAGCTTGGCAAGACTCAATTGCATTCAGGTGATCTGCAAGGGGTATAAACTGTACCCCAAACTAGCACAAAACTCGAGATATACCACGAACGCCCTCTCACGCACACACCACACAGGATGACTGAGGTCACGCTGTGGAGCCATGATCCATTTAGCGTCCCCCAAGACGTGCTGCTGCACCCAGACGTGCTGCCTGGGGCAAAACCAGGCGACCTTGCCCAGCTAAGTTTGCTCACCCCGCTCGGCGAGAAGCGTGCTGTGTGCTTTACGATTGGCAACCCCACCGAGAGCTCCAACGTCCAGGTGAGCGTCTCCACCAACGTTTTGACTGCCCTTGGAGTGCAATCGCGCTCAAAGGCCGTGGTAAAGCTCAAAACCCGCGACAGTTTGCTCATCGATACCGTCGAGCTGCGGTTCAAGGGCGCCTACCTCACGCGGGCCGACCTGTACCGCATTTCCAAGCAGCTAACCTCGAAATGTTTGCGAAGCGGGCAGCGTGTGCCTTTTTTGGGAGGCTCAGTGCGCCTTCAGGTGGACTCGCTGTGGCGCAACGGCAAGCGCAAATTCTCGGGATACGTCGACAAGGAGACCCATATTGTGTACCGTAGCGATTCTGCACGCATCATTTTGTTAATCCAGCTCAGCGTGGAGATGTGGGATTTCGACGAAACGGGCGAGACCGGGTTCCAAAAGCTGGTAGGGTCATTTATTCCCGAGGGCCTGCGCCAATGGGGCGAACAGGGTTCTCAGCATACAATAACAATCATTTTGTTTACATCGCTCAGCGGGTCCAACCGCAAGTCCCGCCTGCTGCCGGGAGAACTCGAGCCCAACCCGCAAAATTATTATCGAGTTGCCGTCGATGCGGCGCCTGTTCAGCGCTGGTCGGACATTCTCTCAACTCTGCGGCGTGAGTTTAGCAATTTCAAGAGTGTTCTAATGGGCGGTGGCGAGCGTACAAGGCCCAACCAGCCCCTGGCGGCCTCCAAGGGAAATATCCTTGATGCTCTCAAGTACACGACGACTTTTGCCTCTTCAAAATTTTCTGATCGCGATCTGTGCCGCACAAACTTGCAAGTGTTGATGATCACGGCGTCCCCCGGTTTGTTTGACGTCGATGAAGCCGAGCTGTACCAGATCTCACAGCTAATTCTCAGCGTCGAAATTGGCGTCGAGCTCGTGTGCCTTTCGCGGCCGCCGCTGCACGTGACGCCCATGTTTCGCGCCAAAACCGAGGGTGGCGGCGTCAATCACTATGTACCGACATGGATAAACGTGTCGTTTTGGGGGCCCACCGAGCGCTACGTCAAGCAATGGATCCCTCGGTGCAAAATCTATGATATTCAGATGATGGGGATTATGGAGAATGAGATGAAGGCTATTTCGGTACGGCACCTGCCTCATGGCAAACTTACAACGCGGTTCATGAAGAAATACGACGCCAACATTTTCCGGAGCGCCGAGCCCCAGCTGAGCGAAACAGAGGGCCGCGTGGACCAGTTCCCAGAGACGTTTAAGCCTTCGCCCAGCAGCGCCGCCTCAACTCCGCCTGGGCCTATCGCAGCGCCGACTGTTGCCAAATGCGAGAGCGTTACCGCCGAGGCCACTGTGAGCGCCACTTTTGCCGAGGGCACCGCGCCGAAGTCGGTGCGCGGGTCGCTAGACGCTATCCTCAAATCGAGTACTGCGCGGCGTACTGTGCGCAATAAACCTTCGCTCGCTACGATTCGCAGCTCTCTGAGCTCGGCCATTTCCGTCAAGGACAGGCCGCTCGATTCGCTGGATGCCCCGCCCGCAGAGCTCAGGGAGCAACCGCCCGCTGTTCCCAACGGGAAGCCACCGAGTATTTACCTCAACATTCCAGAGTACACGCGCGAGCACACGCGCGTAGCCCTCAAGGACCACTCACCCACGCCATCGCCTGAGCCGGAACCCGAGCCCGAGCCCGAGCACCTGCCGCAAAGTTGGGTGCGTAAACGGTCACAGTCGCGCTCTATTCCCATTCCTATGCCGTCACGAGGAGGCTACAAGAACGCGTCGCGGCCGCCACCGCCCACTCAAAACGCTGCTGTGCCTGCTCCCAACTCTACGACCACCCAGCACAACTCGGTATCGCCGCGCGTACGTCGCCAAGCGGGGTCCCCAAACAAGCCGCGCAAAATTGCTACACCGGTCACTGTGGCGAGCGTGCTTAAACCGCCGGTGAGTGTACCCTCGCAGGGCAACATGTGGCGCAAGCTCACGAGCCCCTCGCTCATTGACCACCCCACGCCAACCGAGGCGTACGGGCGTTGGGCCTATGTGTTCCCCAAGGGTGCCAAAAAGAGCAGTATCAGCTGGAATTCAATCAAGTCGCCCGCGTCGCTACCAATGACCTGCGACGTGTTCCCCACCGTCAAGCAATTCAAGGACGAGTACAAGTTTCAATTTTACGATCTTGCCATCATTCCTGACGCAAACAACACGCTTTCGACCCCTGATCTACTCGATGAACTCATTGGTTCGCGCCTGCAAATGGGGTTCCAGATCGCGGTGGGCAAAGCAGTGGCCAAGGTCGAGGCGGCCTCGCCCGGCGGCAACCCGGCCCTCTTGAAGGAAATTGTGCCCCAGGACAATTTTGTTGGGGTCAGGCTGTACATGGTTCGCCAGGCAACTATTCACCGGTTGTGTATTGAGCAGGACGACCTCATCAATGTGCGCATTTATAGCTGGGTCAACCCCGACCACAAGCAGGCCCTGGCCAAGCCTCAGTACAAGCCGGACATTTATTTGAGGACCAAGTACGAGTCCCAGGCGCGCAAGCTCAGGAATGTCGATATCAATCCTCTCAGTGACTACAAAATCAACTGGAATGTGGCCGACCAGCAGCTCGTGGGGCTCATGGACCAGTTTGATAGCCAGGCGGCGCTGTACGCAAAGACGACGCGGTTTGCGGTAATTCCTGCACGCACGTCTACTAAAACCGACGATCCTGGCGCGCTCGAGGACCAGCGAATTGACGGAATTCTCAAAGTTGTCAATTTTATTCTCAGGCACCAAGACCCCAAACCGGCGCGGCCGCAAGGAATGGTGCCCGAGGTTGTGTTTTACACTGGTTTCCTAAATAATGCCAACGAGTCGGTGTTTTTGGAGAGCGAGATTAGCGACGCAAATCGCCTGCAACCCCAGAGCCATCGCCTCGATAAGACCATCACCCCTGGCGCTTTACTTGAAGAAATCAAGGGTAAATGGGGCCTTAAGATCCAAAAAACCAAGAAATGGCACTGGCGTACGCTTCGCAATGTGGTGCTTGGCGATGCGTTTGTGACGTGGCTCGTACACAATTTCAGCGATATCTCGACCCGCGATGAGGCGGTAAAGTACGGCCAGTACCTCATTGATACGGGATTTCTTACCCACAGCACCAAGAAGTTCACTGACGGGTACTTTTATTACCAGCTAACCACCGAGGTCGAAAACTCTGAGCCCACGAGCCCCGCGGCTGGCGCCGGGCCCAACAGCAGCGGTACGGCAGCGCCCAGTCCTGCAAGCGGCCCCAGCGATGGTCCAAAGACCCATATCGCTCTGTCGCGGTCAATAAAAATTGATCTCGACCCAAAAAATGTGAGCAACCGGCCCGAAATATGCCGCGTGCACATTGATCGGTTCCACAACACTGAGCACGCGTTTAACATCCGTGCCGAGTGGCAGAATGCCACGCCGCGGCTCGTGGACGACTTTTTCAGCGCCATTTCCCGTATCTGCAACAATTCGGCGCTGCGACTCGTGCAAGTTCCTCACGAAAACATCGCCAATGCCGACCGCAACAGCCCGTTCAGATCGTCATCAATCATTTCTTTTTGCATTGATCCAATGAGTGTTATTGAGGATAAAAGGCCGTTTGAAGAATTCCCGCTGTTTTTCCACCACTTTTTCCTCCGCCGTATGGGCTTTGTGTTTGATGGTACCGGCATGAATATCCCCAACGAACGGTTCCATTTGGACTATTCCTGGAAGAACAGCCATCACCAAGCGCAGTATATCCATCACAGTGGTGCAGTACTTGTACAAATCCAAAAGGATCGCTCGTTCTTTATGGCTCCAAACACCATTTTCTTATCGCGGTACGTGGCTGGACCCGCACCGCAGGTGGGCGTCGAGGACTCGATCCAGAGCATGTTTACCAAAGTCTGCAAGAACCCAGACGTGCTCGCCGAGATGTTTATTGAAGCGGCGCAGCTTGAGACTTTGTCGCCGCGTCAAACCACACCCCCCGAGGAGTAGCCCCGTGGGTAGCTTTGAGCTGCACTGAGAGATAGACTGATAATATTTAAAGCCTCCTAAGCCTAGACTAATATATTTAAAGCTTGGTCTTGCTGCTGCTGCTGTCGCTGCTAATCAGAATCTTGCCCGCCTTGGAGCTGCCGAGCTGCGCGGTAAACGCCTGCTGGATCTGGCCAACATCAAACGTGTCGGCGACCTGCAGCTTGAGCTGGCCTGAGGCGACATAGTCGACAATTTCTTGACGGAACGCCTGAAACTGCTGGGGCGTGTACTTGCCTTGCTCCGAGGTCGCCCAGTACCCGCGCACCGAGCGCCCAGAAAAGATCAGATCCTGGGGGCGCAGCTCGACGGTTGTGCCGCCGAGGTTGCCAAACACCACGAGTTCACCGGTCGGACTGAGGATCGACAGCATCTGGGCCGAAGCGTGACCGCCAATATTGTCGACCCCAGCCTTGATGGGGGCCTTGCCCACAATCTGCTTGACCTGCTTGCGCCAGTCCTTATCGCTTGTTGCCACGACGTGTTCAAAGCCCTGATCAACAAGCATAGCTTTGGAACTCGAGCTGCGGACAATCTTGAGCATCTTTGTGCCGCGGGCCTTGCAGATGGCGGCCAAGATCACACCCACAAGACCGTTGGCAGTGTTGTAGGCAAACCACCCACCGTCGCCGATTTTGAGGTTGTCCAGCAACATCAGGGCGCTGATCGGCATGCCCATGAGCTGAGCAGCGCTTGTATCACTGATAGCCGAGGTCACCTTGACCAGGGTCGAAGGTTTGGCCAGAAAGTACTCGGCCCAAGTTCCAGTCACGGAGCCCATACAATTGACTCTGTCGCCGACCTCAAACCCCTTAACCTTGGCCCCAACCTTGACAATTGTACCTGCTCCTTCAGATCCACCAGTGTAGGGCATCTGGGGCTTGTAGCCGTACTCGCCGCGGATGATGCTCATGTCGTGGTTGTGGAGGACGCCGTAGCTGGTTTTGATCAAAACCAAATTGTCCTGCAGGGCAGGAACGTCCACGTCTCCCTGGCGTATCACCTTGCTGGGTTCGCCAAACTTGTCGCAAACAGCTGCCTTCATCTGGGGAGGCTCATGGGGCGGAGGGGGCCCTGTATATGTCGGCCTGTAGCCGAGCAGCCGAGCAGCCGAGCTGCGGGGAGACGCAGTAATTTCACGTGAGGTGGGGGGCTCGTTGTGGATTTAAATGTATATGACGTGGGGTTTGTGAGAGAGAGCCTCTCAAGGATCTTGTGCAGCGCGGGGTGCATAAGCGATCATGTGACGACGCAGGCACGCAGTCGTTGCCGAGAGCGCCCCTGAGGTGCCAGAGGGTGTAAAGAGTTTACATATACTTATAAAGAGTTTATTTATATACCCTAATTTGGCTGGGCTATGGAAAACGAGCCGCTGGGGTGCCTCCCCTCTGCCCTCAACCCAAACCCACCGCGCAAGAGGGTGGATGCGTGGTGGGGCTCAGCTTGTTTGAGTCTTGCTCCAGTATACCCCACACAGTGCCCTCAATCACCCTGAGCACGTCGAGGGGACAGGTCCCAACACAGAAAACGTGCCACTCCCAAAGACAATGCATAAAGGACACAATTCGCATGAGGGGCCACAGACTGGGCTGGTTATGGCATTAAGGATGAGCGCACTTCCAGCAGCTCCTCGCGAGCTCTTTACAAACTCCTAATAAATAATAGCTATACATGTTGCAGCACCTGCTGGCCCCACCTACCGGCGCTGCCTAGCGGTACCCACCTACTACTTGTGGGTAGTCTCCGCTGCTTGAGATCAAACTCCTGGCGGCAGCGCATTGCCTGCGGGGTGGTCATGCTCGTGGTGTAGCAGTACTGCTTGACCCGGCATGTATCGTCGCATTTCCCCGTTTGAGGGCTGAGGCGCGTGGCCATTCGGTTGTACAAATCAGCCATAGCGGGGTCCTCGAGCATTGCTGCGGCCACGCGGTGCCAAAACTTGGCGTTGAGCGGCTTGTCTTGGGGCCAGGCCACGAGGGGGTGCTGCCCATAATAGTCGCGCGCAGAGTAGCCGAACCGCCACTCGAGGGGCGCCTCGGTCGTGAAAACAGTCGAGTACTCGCTGATGTTGGCAAACATTGTCACCACGTCCATAACCTCAAACGTTTGCTCGTCAATCTCATAGTACCGCCAGCCGGGGTTGAGGTCCGTGTAGGGTGTAATTGAGGGCGCCATGTAGGCCGTGAGCACCGCGTTCTCTTCGGTACGCTCGGTGGCATTGTTGGCGTAAAGCACTGTGAACTCGTCGCGGTGTGTATGGCCGAAAAAGGTCGCTGCCACTGTGCGGTTAAACCGCTCGAGAATGGCGGAAAAATGCTCACTGGGGCCAGGCAGAGTTTCATGAGTGAGACCGCCAGGAGGTACATGACCCGTAATCCACGCGCGTTTTCCCTCAGACTCACATTTGGCCAGCTCCTCAACTACAAAGCTCAGCATGCTGCTGGGGTCCAATTCCTCGGTCTTGGCATAGTTGTAAAAGTTCCACGCGTACCAAAAGTTGGTGTTGATGCTGATAACTTGCAGTCCGGGCCGTGCCTCGACCGAATAAGCCCCGTGGTGGCGCCTAATCTCTTGGGCCTCGGGGTCCGAGATCCAGCCGGCGTCCTTCATCATGTGGGCCATCAGGTCGCTGTTAAAGTCAAACTTGTGCGCATAGCCCGTCCATGCCGCGGCATCCTGGGAGAACGGGAATGTGTCGTGGTTGCCCAGCACGGGGTACACGCTCATATCGCCGAGGTAAGCCTTGAGGGCGCGCATTGTTGCCTCTTCCTCAGCCAGACAGAGGCTCTTGGACATGAAGATCGGGTCGTGGTCAACCATATCGCCGGTGAAAAGGGCAAACTCGAACTTGTGAGGCGAAAGAGCGATGGAGTTCAGGGCGCTGGTCATGAGCGATTCGGGGCAGTCGCACTTGAACGAGCCGTAGGCTGCTGCCGGCTCAAAGGCCAACAAGGGGTCCTGGATGGCATGGGGGGTACAGCACATGGGGCCCATGCACGTGGCGCTCGAGCCCACAGTGTAGTTGAGCTGGAGATGGATGTCGGAGATGTGGAGTGCTTTGAAGGTGGGGCGGTCAGAGAGGTGCCCAGAGTGCCCATTGTGCTTGAAATTAGCGGCGGGGTGCGGGGAGTGCTTGGAATTGGCCTCGGGGTGCCCCTCGGAGAGGTCCTGGGGGAGTCCCTGGGGGTTTTTTGAGGGGTCCTCCGGGGGGAATTGTAGTCAAATTTCGGGGTCGCCGGAAGCTCGCAAGCGCGGCCCATGAGAAAATGGCACATGTACTGGCCATCGGTGCCATAGGGATCCATCAAACTCAACGCATTAAACATGTCCTGGGCAAAGTTGATCGGGGGGGTTTCGACCGCTCTGGATCCGACCCAGGCCTGGGCAATGCTGGCCGCTTGGTGGGCCGGCAGACCTTTGAGAGCACCTAGCAACGCCTGACACGAAAAACACTTGAGGCCGCGCTTCTCGAGGCCGAACGACGACGTAAGGCCGGCCGCTTCAGCGAGCTCATAAGGGAGCTGTAGCAAGTCCTGAGAGCAAGACGGCGTTGCTACAACGAGCGAGAACCCGAGGAACGTAAGCCAGAGCATTCTTTTGGTAGCAAAACAAGCTTCAACAACAAGGTGGAGGGCAAGGGTCAAGGGGTGTTGTTTATGCAAGGTGTATCAACTTGGCTAATCGATAAGCGTCACAAGTTGATGCAGTGTTACGAGTGGACATGGGGGCAAAAGGGGGTGCCCAGAAATAATTCAACCCGGAAATAGGAAGAATGAGCGGCAAGGGGTGCCCAGGGCAAAGTTAGCACAAACACTCTCATAAGATCGCTATATACTAAATACCTACGAGACCTACTGCAAGCGCTGAACGACCTTGATCAAGTCGGCCAAGACGCCCATGGCAGTGACGGCATCACCGGCACCGGCGCCCTGAACAATGAGGGGCGAAGGGTAACGCTCAGTGAGGAACGAAACGACATTGTCCGAGCCCTGCAACGAAGCAAACGGGTGGCTCGAGGGGTATTTCTCGACGCCGACCTTGACGACGGGCGTGGACGCAGTCAAGTCGATCTTGCCCACAAATCGCAGCACCTTGTTTTCCTTGGCGGCCTCAGCCTTGAGGGCGTCCATCTCGCCGTCGTACTCGGGCAGTTTGGCCAAAAATTCGTCGACGCTTTCAACGCCCTCGAGAGCCTTGGGGATCAGCGAGTCCACGGGGAACCCGGCGGGGCCGCTGACCTTTTGGCCAGAAAGGCGGGCCAAAATAGTCACTTTGCGGGCAACATCAAGGCCGTTGAGGTCCTCGCGAGGGTCGGGCTCGGTGTAGCCGAGCTGTTTGGCCTTGAGCACGACCTCGGAGAACTTGGCGTCCGAGCTGCCAAACACGTTAAAAATGTAGCTGAGAGTTCCGCTGAGAATACCTTCCACCTTGTGGATCTTGTCGCCGGTAGCCACGAGGTCCTTGAGGGTAGAAATCACCGGCAAACCGGCGCCAACCGTGGCCTCGTGGTACACAAGGGCTTTGGAAGAAGGGGCAAAGATCTGGTCCCACAGCTCCAACTTATCGCTGAAGGCCTTTTTGTTGGGTGTAACAATGCTCACGCCGCGCTTCACAAACTCGGGGTACGCCTCAGCCAGCGCCTGGTTGCTGGTGTTGTCGACGAGCACCGCGGGTTCGGGGCTCTTGGCCAGGTACTCTGCGATCTGGAGCGGGGTCCACGCGGCCTCAGAGGCCGAGTAGTCGACATCGAGGGGCTCCGAGATCGGCGAGTAGTCCTTGGACACGTACGTGTTGCGAGAGCGGCCGAGAAGAACAACGTTAATGTTGAGCTTGACATTCTTGAGCTGCTGCAAAAAGGCCTTGCCAACGAGGCCAACACCAACTACTGCAACGTTCACCATGAGTCAAAGGGGTGAAGGGGTGCTGTGAGCAGTATGGGGTGATGGGGGTGCAGTATGGGGTGCTGGGAACGTGCGGGGGTTCCGGGGTGTTGTCTATTGAGCTCTAAATGTATTTGAAAATAGTCTAAGGTAAAGCGAGTCAATGGCTGGCTCGGCTCAGTAGAGCACTGGACATCATCAGTTCATAATTTAGGGGATATCTAGCAGGTGACCCATACGGGTGACCTTTGTTTCGAGGTACTTTTTGACCTCTTCGGATTCAAACCCGCCTTTATTTTGAAACGAGAGCGGGATCATCGGCACGCGCTCCACCACCCGGATCTCGTTGTTGCGGCCCTCGACCGCGGCGATCTTGTCGGGGTTGTTGGTGAGCAGCCGGATATCGTGCAGCCCCAAGTCCACGAGGATCGCAGTGGCAAGCCCAAACGACCGCGCATCCGCAGGGTGTCGTAACATCAGGTTGGCCTGCACTGTGTCGGCGCCCAGGTCCTGCAAGTTGTAGGCCTTGAGCTTCTCGCCCAGGCCGATACCGCGGCCCTCCTGCCTCAGGTACACAATAACACCGCGCTTGGCTTGCGACATGATCCGCTCGGCCTCGTCGAGCTGCTCACCGCAGTCGCACCGGGCGCTCCAGGCCGTCTCGCCGGTGTAGCACTCCGAGTGGATCCGCACGAGCGTGGGGGTTGAGGCAGAGTTTGAGGGGCCACTGGGGGTCTCCTCAGTCCCTGAACTCGTCGTCCTGCCCGGAAAAAGCTTGCCAGTGTAGGCTCCACGGGTCATACGGTCCATCTCGGTCTCGTTTTCACGAGGGGCAAAAAGGGTCTTTGAGTGGATATCCTCGCCAATAACAATCGCCAAGTGCTCCTTTTTGTCGATATTATTTGAGTAAACATGCAAAAACAGCTCGGTGCCCGAGGTGGTCGGGATGCGAGCCCGGCTCTCGCAAAAGACCTCAGGAAGAGGAGCAAGCTGAGAGCGAACAGCCGCAGCAACGTCTCCATCCGGAGTTACGCTCCCTCCCCTCGGAGTTCCCGGTGGAGACACAATCGACATGCTCGAGAGCACCGCCGCGTTTGGTACGTCTCGCATCTTCTGGAAGTATGTCACGTGTGGAGGATTGGTCGGGTCCACGGCAGACGTCATGAAAGAGTGGGGAGTGGGGTAGTGGCATTCACATGAGGATAGATATATATACATGGTAGGATAAATAAGGTTTAATTGTCGATCTCGTCAACCTCCTCGAGCGTCACATGGTGCCGCGGCGACGCCGTCGAAATCAACGCGTCAATCGAGTCGGCAAGTGCGACCGCATCCCGAGTGAGCTGGTGCTTTTGTTGTCTGAGGGCCTTGGGCACCTGCAGCGCATCCAGCGCAGAGTAAATAGCCTCGGTGCGGCTGTGCGCAAGGCGCAGGTCTTTGAGTTTGCGGTCAGATGCCTGCACCAGTGACGTCTGCTCGGACAATTCGTGGCCAAGCTGCTCGAGTTTGGACGAGATTGAGGGGCTCGCTTGGCTCTGAGCGTCAGGTGTTACGGGTGCACTCTGAGGCTGAGACTGAGCCTGGGGCTGGGTGGGCTGAGCCTGCGGCTTGATCGGCTGTGCCCCCGGAGATTGGGTTTGAAACCGGATCGGCTCAGCAGCCTCCTGGGCAGGCTGGACAGGCCGGAACTGGAGCTTTGCAGCCTGAGGCTCAGGAGTCACGGGCTCCTCGACAGTGGGCTCTTCATCAAGACGCTGGTTTTGCTTGGCAACAAACGAGAGCAAATCCTCCACAGAGCTAAAGTGGAAAGGCTGGGGAAGACCACGAGGAGAGCGAGGCGAGCTAGAACGGGCGCGGGCCTCGGCCTTAGCCTCAGCCTGCGCCCTGGCCTTTGCTTCGGCCTGAGCTTGGGCTCTGGCCTCAGCTTCAGCGCGAGCTCTAGCCTCAGCTTGGGCTTGGGCCTCGGCTTGGGCCTGGGCCTGAGCAACAAAACGAGCATGCTCGCGGGTCTTGTGGATCCTCGCGGCGTGCTCCTCTATAGCCCGCTGCTCCTGTTGCACGAGCAGAGCCTTGCGGGCCTCGGCCTCCTGGGCCTGGCGGGCATCGAATGCGCGCTGGGCCTCCTTTTGGGCTTGGATCTCAACCTCGCGCTGGCGCTCGCGGCGAGCAAGCAGGGCATCAGCATGAGCCTGCAGCTGGGCGCGGGCGGCGATGTGGGCCTCGTACTCAGCGCGAGCCTGAGCCTCGAGCTCGGCTCTCAATGCCTGTTGGTAGGCCAGGTACTGCAGTCTCTGCTGCTCACGGGCCCGCAACTCGGCGACACGGATGGCCTCTGCCTCGGCTTGGGCGCGGGCCTGGGCTTGGAGCTGGGCAGCACGCAGCAGCTGGTCGTAGCTGGACTGGTAGCAGGGCTGGTAGTAGACAGGCTCTTGGTAGATGGAAAACATAAGTATGTGTTGATACAGACTAGGAGTGGGCACCCGATTATTTATATATTTGCGGGTAAAGCTCGAGACGCTTGGAGATTGTTCCATGCATGCTGAATAAGCGGGCTCGAGAATAATCGAGACAGACCCACCCAAGGCCCAAGCCAGGGCAAGGGTGCCGGCAAGGGTGTGCCGGCGGCAAGGGGGCAAGGGAAACTGCTGCTGAGCTCTCCTCCTAAGCAATTGACGCCTCATATACCCCTTAATGAGCAATTGACACCGCTCCATCACAATGCCAGCCATGAGCTCACTCCAATGAACCCCGCCAAGACGACCGCCGTGAGGAACCCGGCGCCGCCCTTATCGCCAGTGTTGAGATTCAGGGTCTGCGCATAGATAGTGGAACTATTGAGGCCGGCGTTGCCATAACCCCACACGCTCGAATTTGACGAGCTGAGGTCGTCTGAGCCGTAGCACTGCGACGCGTTGTAAGGGCCGTCTTTTTCGTCAAGGAGCAGCGTGTTGATGAGATCGATAGCGTTGATTTGCTCACCGAGACCGTACATTCCGTCCCAGCCGTCCCAGCCCCAATTTGTGCCGCAGGTGTGGCCGTCAGTACCGCCCGAACAGCTCTGGGCCATGGCGACACCCGAGGCCTGGAGGTATTCGGTAAACCACGACTTGGTGCCCGGTACGACTTTTTGGACGAGCCCCAAGCACCGAATAAAAACTCCTTTGAAGCAGCGCTGGTCGTTGTTGCAGCTGGTGGTGCCGTACTCGTTACCCTGGCACGCGGCCTCGTAGGCGACGGAATTGTTGAAAAAGACTTGCGCACGCGACCACAGCTCCTGCATGCGCACGTACCAGATGTCGTCGCCGGTTTTATTGTACAGGTAGGCTGCTCCCGAGAGCAGCAGGCCCTGGTTGTAGGTCCACTCATAGGGGGCGACCACTGTGCAGTTTTGGTCGGTGGAGGCGCCATCGAGCGCCCGCATGAACCGCTTTGTGGGGTCCGAGCTGTTTGCAAGCGGACTGAGGAACTTGACACCCTCCATCCAGTCCCACGTCTTGTGACTCCACTCCAAAAACGTGTCGTTGTTTGTGAACTTGTAGAGGCGCGCAGCCAGGTGGAACAGGCAGCCATTGGACACGAGGTTCTTGTAGTTGTAGCCGGCATTCCAGGTAAAGATCTGCCACCTCAAACCGCCGCCGCAGTCGCCCTCTTCCCACCGCTCGGCCATGGTATTCCAGGTGGCCTGGGCAAAATAGAGCCAATCGTCAGGGTACCCCTCGCCGGGCGCGGTGTAATTTTTTTCCGCTGCACCCATTGCGGCAATCCCCCAAAACGCCTGGTCATCATTACCCTCGGTCGAGGTCTGGTTGTAGGTCATGTAGTTCCAGTAGTCTCCGCTCTGGTAGAGCAGCGACATGTAAGTGTACTTGTCCCAGGACGTGTTACCCGTGTAGTACGAATAGTCGACCATGGCGCCCCACGCAACGCCGGCCTCCCACCAGTAGTAGGGGGCCGAAAACATGCCGGGCGCGTTGCCGCTCTGGTTGCCGGTGTAGTAGTCCATGAGACCCTGTGCAAGCGGCACGCCGGCGTCCTTGATGCTTTGGGTGTCGTTGACATTCATATCCACGGCCGAGGCCAGCCGGAAAGCGGCCATTAGGGCGGCCGGCAGGAGCATGATATGTAGGATGACTAGTCTAAATATAGAGGCCTAATTAATGAGGTGGGGGGCGACGCGTAGAGAGGGGCGGAAGGGGGGAAAAAATCAAGAACGCGTTCTATTATTTTTTCTGTGGAGTGTGAAAAAATGCCAATTCAGGTTGGATTTCAAGTTGGGTTCGTTGGCGCGTTTCAGGGGGAGAGGAGCGGGAGGGGAGGTCATATTGGGGGTGGTGCCTTGAGGCTCTTGGAGTGTGCCCTGGGGGCCCAAGGGTAGTGCCCCAAGTAGCCCCTTCCCCTCTGGCTCTTCCTTTTAGTTCCCTTCAATCCTCCCCCTAACCCAGACACACACACACACACACACACAACCACTTCACAACATACATACATATAAATACTTAAAAGAGGATCCAGACTCCGACGCCGGTCAACCCCAATAGAATGACCGCAGTGACCACGCCGGCGCCTGCCTTGTCCTTTGTGGTAACCGCGGTATCATCCTCAAACAAATTGGCCGTGGTGTTGCTGCCAGAGCCGGCGTCATCGCTGCCCACGGAGGTGCCGCCGGTATCATTGGACAAAGGCTTGGCCTTGCTCAAAATTTGGGTATTCTGGATGCACTCGAGCGCCGACATTTGCTCTCCAAGTCCGTACATTCCGTCCCACCCGTTCACAGCCCAGTTGAAGCCGCAGGTGTGCCCGTCCGTACCGCCCGAGCAGCTCTGGGCGGCGGCCGCCGCGCTGGCGTTCAGATAGGTCAAAATGTCGTCCTGGAGGCTCGGAATGAATGTCACGGTGTGGCCCAGGAACCGCGAAAAGATGCCTCTAAAGCAGCGCTGGTCGTTGTTGCATTTATCGCCTGAAGCGCACGCCGCTTCGTACATAATTGAATTGTTGAAAAAGACCGTGGCACGGTCCCAGATCTCGGTCGCGCGGTCAACCCACTTGGTGTCGTTGCTCGTATCGTACATGAACGCGCACCCCGACATGAGCAACCCATAATTATAGGTCCATTCGCCGTTGGAGTGGTCGCTGCAGTTGTTGTTGAGGGAGGCGCCGTCGTACAGCCTGAGGTCGCCGTTGGTGCCTGGCTGCAAAAACTCCACGCTCACAAGCCATTCGTACACGGTTTCGGCCCAGTCCGAGTAGGTGGTGTTGCCTGTGTAGCGAGCCAATCTCGCGCCCAAATTGAACATAGCGCCGTTCGACACGGTATTTTTGTAGTCGTAGCCCGAGTTCCACGTGTAAATTTGCCACCTCAGGCCGCCATTGCAGTCTGCGGTCTCCCAGCGGCTCGCCATTTCATTGAAAACCGCTTGCGCAAGGTACAGCCATCCGGGCTTGTCGGAGCCCGGGTTGGTGAAATTGCGCTCTGCCGCAGCCATGGCAGTGATTCCCCAGAATCCCTGGTCATCGTTGCCCTCGGTGGTGCTCTGGTTGGTGGGCAAATAGTCCCAGTTCTTGCCGACCTGGGCCTGAAGAGAATCGAATAACCACGTGTTGTAGGTGGTGTTTCCGGTGATGAACCAAAAGTCCAGGATCGAATTCCACGCAGCACCGGCTTCCCACCAATAGTACGGCTCCACCATCATGCCAACGGTGCCTCCGTAGTTGGCGCCATCGTTGTAGTCCATAATACCCTGTGCCAGCAGCGCCAGCGCCGAATTTACGCTGCTGCTGTCGGTTAGGTCCAAGGAGACAGCGCTTGCCACGCTAGCAAGGCTCGCAATGCCCGCTGTCGCAGCCCAAACACCCGGAACGCGCATCTATATTTAGCTTGGTAAGGGGGACGTGGGAGCGCGAAGGGGGTGCCCAAGGGGCTGCGGCCACTGCGCCTCGGCCGCAACGACCTTGCATTTTATTTTTTGTTGTGATTTGGGTTTAGATATTTAGGCAAACTGCGGGGGTGTGGGAGGGAGGTGGGCCCCATTCGAGATCCTTTAGAGACCCTGACAAGCCTTCGCGTTTGAGCACACTTAACACTGTTCTTATTGCTCCAGCCCACTCCCTCCACTCACACACCACACAGATTGCTATGTACATGCGCTTCCTGGCTCACCACGAAGCCTTACGGACGCCAGGAAGATCGCCATTCAGGGCCATCTCTCTAAATTTGATACGGCACACCCGAAACTCCTTGATCACCGAACGACCATACCCACTCTCAATACACCTGTTGTGGACCTCGGTGGGCCGCGTGTAGTGCGGCATGGCGTGCAACTGGAGCTGTGCTTCGAGCCTCGTCTTGGCCGGCAGAGTTGTGTTGGAGGCGAGATATTTCAGCGCTTTACGGGCAACCTCGTGCTCAGCAACCATGTGGCGCTTGAAATTGTCCCGAATAATGTGCGTTGTGTTCTTGGGGCCTCCAGGAAGAGGGATATTTTTGAGACCTGGGTACCGGGGAGGCATGAGTAAGAGTGGCTGTCCGAGGGCTCCCAAGGGCTCTGTGGTCAAGGGCGGGGGAGGAGTGCCTCTTCGCTCTCAACGGCTCTGTTGATTTTTCTCAATTATTTATGTCTAGGCTACTCTCTTGCCTCTCTCCCATTTCACCCTCCGAAAATTTTTCTCTTTAATTTATATGCACCTCACCTCCCAATTTCTTTACCAAAATGGTCGCTGGCCAAAAAGACATTTCCACTGTAGACGAGCACCAAGTGTCGCCGCATACCTCTGGAATTGACACTCAGTCCGTCAGCAGTCAATCTCCGTTGATTCAACCCTCCAAAGAGCGCTACTTTGGCTTTGTTCGCTCCCCGCGGTTCTGGCTCATTGTTCTGCACGGCCAGATCCTTTCTTGGGTCATTGTATGCACCAACTCATTGACCACGGTGATCAATGATAACAATACCTCGTTCCCTGCTTTTCAAACAATGCTCCTCTACAACTGCTTGCTGCTGATCTTCACCCCATACACAATTTACAAAATGGGCTGGAGAAACTGGGTCAAATTGTGCTACCAGGACGGCTGGAAGTTCTTCTTGCTGGCCTTTGCCGATGTTGAAGGTAACTACTTTGTCGTGTTGGCCTACGAGTACACAAACCTCTTGAGTGCCTCACTGCTCGACAATTTCGCCATTGTGGTTGTTGTTGTTTTGAGCTTTATTTTCCTCAAGGTTAGATACCACTGGTTCCAATACTCGTCCATTGTCTTGTCTATCGGTGGTATGGCCCTCCTCATCGTCTCTGATCACCTTCAGGGTCGTGACTACGAGGCCACCAACCCGGTCAAGGGTGACCTGTTTGTGCTGCTGGGTGCTGCCTGCTACGGTGTTTCCAACACTCTGCAAGAGTACTTTGTGTCCAAGCGCCCCGTGTGGCAAGTTTTGGGCCAGCTCGGTCTGTGGGCTTCCATCATTATCGGTGTTCAGATCGCCATCTTCGAGCGCAAGAGTATTGCCGATGCTACCTGGAACACCGCTGTTGGTTGCTCGCTTATGGGCTACACCTTGGCCATGCTCATCTTGTACACCACAGCTCCCATCTTGTTCCGCATGAGCAGTGCTGCCTTTTACAACTTGAGCCTGCTCACTTCAGACTTTTGGTCGCTGGTCATTGGTACCCGCGTTTTTGGTTATTCCGTGTACTGGCTGTACCCCGTGGGTTTTGTGATTGTTGTGGTTGGCATCATCTGCTACTGCGCTGCACCCATGACCAACTACGGCGAGTCGCTCAAGCCCTGGCTCGGTGAGAACCAAGAGACTGGTATCGCCGGTGTCGGTACTGCCAAGGCCCGTGCTAACCGTACCGCTGCAGCCGCCGCCGAGTCCCAGACCGAGGAGACTGTTTAATTTATATACTTGCTAATACTCATACACCTGATCCAGGCCCTTGTATGGCGGCACCTCAAATCCGTGCTCAGCGGCGAACTCGCGGGAGACAAACCGACCGCCAACAAAGTGCTGTCCTTTGAAGAATTGGGCGCAGGTTTTGGGAGCTGTGAGGCTGATGAGTGTGCCGGGTTGGAAGCCAGAGCCCTTGGGACCTTCATCCACACTCCAGCCCGAGGGAATGTCTACTGAGACTACCGGGGTAGTTGTGGCCTCAAGCAGCTTCATCACGGGCACAAAAGTTTCACGTACAGGCGGCTTAAAGCTGAACCCAAACAACGAATCAACAATAATGTCTGCTGTGCTCATCTCTGTTTCCAAGCTTGAAGAGTACTCAATGCCCATAGACTCGATCTGGGTGTGTAGGCCATCGAATAGCGGTCCCTGGCTGCGTTTAGGACAATAAACAATGGGCTTATAGCCCAGCAATTTGAGATGACGGCTCGCAACCAGTCCATCGCCGCCATTGTTGCCGGGACCAACCAGAACCAGCACTGTATTGCTGCCATCCTCGGTCACTGGACGGATCTTGTAGACGCAATGAGCGACTGCCTGGCCTGCAAGCTCCATCAATTGATCAATTGAGAAGCCGTGGCTGCTCATGAGCTGTTTATCGATTGTTGCTGCTACCGATGCACTGATATATTTCATCGAGCTCGAAGGTAAATGGGTACTTTACAAATGCAGGCACTCAGGCGAGTGGTGTTTTTCACCCGTCCTCGATGCGGTTTGTGCTCTGAGGCCAAGCACGTACTCGACAAGGTCGCCATAATTGAGCCGTTTAAATTTGAGTCGGTCGATATCACCTTGGAGCAAAATAAGGCGTGGTACGACAAGTACGCGTTCGACGTTCCCGTGATGCATTTCGAGAAAGATCAAAAGCAGGAGATTATTATGCACAGAATCAGCGAGGAGCAGGCGCTTAAAGTGTTACAAAAGCTATAGTTTGGGTTCGTCTTTTTCGTAGATTTCGAGGTCGTAAATGGGTTCAGGCAAGCCCACGCGCTGCCATTCCGTTTGCTCGACAACGCTCGAGCCCTTGGGGCTGTTGATCGAGGCCTGGCTCATGAGGTGAATCACATAGAGACGGCGGTGCTCGGGGCCGAGGTGCTTGTCAAAGAATGCCAGCACGTCCTGTTTTGTGATCTCAGCGGCGATTTTGGCGATCTGGCGGCGACGATCAAAGTCATAGTAACCTTTTATGATACATGACCAGTAACTTGAGGCCTCTTGGCGCAGACTTTTGTACTTTTCCAGCTCGTTATCAACAACGGCGTCAACGTTGCGCTTGTACTCTGCATCACTCATATTTTCCAGCTGAGAGCGTAGTTCAGGCAGCAGGGCCATCACGCGTTCCTCGAGGTAGTCGGTAGGCCGCTCGGATTGGGCAATTATTTCGAGCCAAAGGGTGCCGCGAACAGTGCGCGAATACGAGCCTACAATGTACCCCAGCTGCTCTTTTGTGCGCAAAGTATGGAAAACAGGCACCTTGATGATCTGGCATAGAATCGCCAGGAGCGTGCGCGCTTTGAAATCGGTCGCATGGCACATCTGGAACCGGCAGTCAATGGCCGAATTGGGCTCTGATTTGTCGCTCAGGGGCTCGGAAAACTGCAGGTGAGAGCCCTCATCGAGCCAGTACGAGTCTTTGAACGGTTTACTTGCCAGGGGAGCCGCGTCAAGCCCTTCAACGACCTGTGCTGCGAGCTTCTTGGCGTCGGTGGCCGTGAAGTTACCCACGACCAGCAGTTCCACATCAAGTTCTTTGAGGACTGCTTGGCGGTGACTCTCCAAATTTTTCAGGTCGATGGCCTCGAGCGCCTCAAGCCGCTTGTCCCAGGGCCACATCCCCTCAACCACGTACGAAAGAGTGGTCTGGGTATTGAGCTGTTTGTAAGGGTTATCGTAGCGCACGTTGCGGATATTGCGAGCAAGACGTTCCTGAGCAGACACCAGGCGCTCCTGCTTGAGCTCAACCCCCTTGAGAGTGTCGATAATCACTTGGAGTAGCGTGTGCAGTTTCTCCTGGAACCCACCGAGCTGGATCTCGATACCACTCTGGCCGCACGCCAATGAGTAGTTTAAACCCGCAACCTCGGCATAGTAAGTGTAATCGTTGAGTGCGTCGTTCACCATCTGCACCAGCAGCTCGCTCGCCATCTGGGCTTTGACCGTGTTATCGAACGCTGCGGAGGTGATTTTGACATAGAGTTGGCCCTTGGGCATGTTGAAAGTATCGTCCTTTTTAAACCAAACCCTCAGGCCCGGCTTGCGCACCACGAGGGTCGGTCTTTGCACCACGGTGCTTGTGTCCAAAACATCGAAAATCTCAGGCACAAACTGATTGCGCAGGGGCAGATGCAGCTCTTTGCGGGGTTTGAGGTTCTTGAAGGTGTCCAAAAGGTCCTTTACGCCCACCGTCGAGTACTCTGTGCCGTACCATTTCTCCTTGCGATCGAGGTCGTCAAACGTCTGCGAAACAAGGGTGAACCGCACATTCTCGGGGTTCAAAAGATCAAGATACTCGTTAAGCACGTGCTCGTCGTACTCGCGCGGGATAGAGCTGCACAAGATGTGCTCGCGCGGGTGGTCCTTTTGGAGCATGCGAGCATAGCGCGAGACAGTGGTGCTGGGCTTGATTTTCGGCATATACCAAAACTCAGCGCGCGAGGACAGCTCGAGCTCGTCGTAAATCCACGGCTTGGGGCCGTACTCTTTCAACATCTCGACGTACTCAAAGACGCACTGGGCGACCAATTGCCAGTTTTCCAGGCCGAGTTTGGTCAGGTCGACCTCCACCATGAAAAACTCGTGCCCGCTGCCCACTCCGTACGAGCCGCAACTCAGGCTGTTGGCCCACAACTGCTGCTTAAAGTAGTACAGAAGCGAGCCCTCGGATTCGTGGCCAATGAGGTGCGAGTAATAGTTGTGCGGGTATTTTCCATAATAAGCGTCGCTCTCAGGCACCATGAATCTCAGCTCCAGCTGGGTTAGGTCCATGATGGGCTTGGCACGCGTCAAGGTACACATTTGTTCGGGCTCCACTGGCAGGGTATTCCAGGTCTCTTTGGGGTTGTGCGAGTTGGGTATAGCCTCAAATAGTGATCCAACAAGTGTCTGGAGCTCATCCAAGGTCTCGCGGCCGAGGACAACCAGTTTCATCAGCGTCGACGTGTAGTGGCTCTTGTAGAATTTAATGAGCTCATGGCGCACATCCAACCCTTTGGCGGTTGGAATCTCGCCCAAAGTCTCGACATTTCCGGTGCTGAACTTGTGGTAAGGGTGCTTGGGGTTGCTAAGGCTCTTTTCCAGCTGGCTAAGACGCCAAGTGTCGTTACTGAGGTTTTTCTTGTTTTCGCTGTCCACCGCCAAGATCTCGCGGTCTTTGCAGCTCTCATCGAATAGAGGGGCCACAAAAAACTGCGCAAACCGGTCCAATGCGCCCTCCAAATTCTGCCAGGAAACGTCGAAATAGTAATTCGTATTCTCGCTAGAAGTGTACGCGTTGTAGCTTCCCGAGTGCTCGGTCAAAAATTCGCTGTATTCCTTCTCGCTGGGGTATTTCTCGGTGCCCATAAACAGTAGGTGCTCGAGGAAATGCGCCAGGCCGGGCAGGTCCTCGGGGTCCGAGTAGGCACCCACATGCACGTCCAGGGCCGCACTGGCCTTGTCGGTCGTGGCATCGTGGATCAATAATGCCTCTAGCCCGTTTTGTAGTCGCACTATCCGGTACTGCCGGTCATCTGTGCGCGGTCGCTCAATGGCCTCAGACACAAGTTGCATTTAGTAAGGGAACCTTGGAAGCTCATAGGGAACCTTGTGGGGAACCTTATAAGAAATTACTACATATGTATCAGGTCTAGAAAGGCATGGCCGGAAAGGCTGGCTGGATAGATGTGCCACTTGGGTGCACCTTGGCTTGCTGAAACTTAAATAATAATCAAAGCTGCCCAGCTCAGCTAAAATCAGAGTAGTGCTCACTCTCATAGCCCTCATCTTTAATAGATCCAGCACTGGTCTTTTCCCTATACTCCTTCATTTCTTCATTGTACCGCTTTATCGCCACTTCATGGTCTTTTTGGAATTTCAGCTTGGTTTCCTCGGGCAAGTGGCTCCATTTTTCAGCAACAAGCGCATTGAGTTCCGTCATTGACAGCTGCGGTTTCCCTTCCTTAGCCAACGACTCCTTCATCAACTTCTTTTCGGTGTTTGAGTACATCAGGTAGCCTGGCAGGGGTCGTTTAGGGGCATTGGGATCGGCCACGCGCTTACGCCTAGGTTTCTTTTCAACTCGGCTACCACCCTTTGCTCCAAAATTGCTCGAGGCATCAAGCAGGGGAAGCTGCAATTGAGCGATATCCTCTCGAGACAAGACACCTGCTTCAGTCAAAGTGTCTACAAGCCTGAACAACTTGGAATTGGCCTGGGCAGCTTGTCTTGCATACTCGGCAACCGCTAAAATAAACTACGTTAGCATCCTATCCAATGATGAATTTGTCTTAACTTACCCTTTGCTTTTCGCCCTGGTAGACTTCCCTATTTGTGGTTGACATGAGACTACCAGCCTATAGGCTGACTGGCTGCAAAAGCCAAAAAAATAGTAATCTCTATGCAAGGTAGCAATCGCGCTTAGTAATCGTCTCCGGAAGCTGGAATCGAGCTCAAAAGCTCCCAAGGGGCTGATCAGCAGCCAAAACCAAAATTTCAAGCATGCTAGAATGCCTCAAACGGATAGCCAAAAATGATATAGTTTATGTGGCCATGTCCTCAGGTGTCGATTCCTCCACCGTAGCCGCCTTGCTAGCAAAAAATTTAGGGCCTGACCGCGTTAGAGGCGTCTTTATGAACAATTGGTCTTCGACAGCCAAGTGCTCAGAAACAGATTGGAACCAAGTAAAGCACATTTCTTCCAGTCTGAGGATCCAGTGCCACCGAGTAGACCTCGAAAAAGATTATTGGACTCAAGTGTTTGAGCCCATGATTGCCCAGTACGCCAATGGGCTCACCCCAAACCCGGATGTGAGCTGCAACAGACAAGTAAAATTCGGCAGCCTATTAGAGCACCTCAAGGCGCGTGACCCAGATTTTAAATGGATCGCTACAGGTCACTATGCCGACGCCTCACCAGCCGGCTTGCTGCGTCGGCCCTCATACAGACAAAAGGATCAGAGTTACTACCTTGCCACCACTGCCCCGTCGCAGTTAGCTCATGCCCTGTTCCCTCTCTCCAACTTGAGCAAGCCGGAAGTGCGTGGTTTAGCCAGAGACCTCAACTTGTTGACCGCCGACAAGCCTGATAGTCAAGGCCTGTGCTTTGTCGAGCAAACGCAAAAGTCGTTTAGCTCCTTTTTATCAGAGTATATTGAACCCAATCCGGGCAGTATCGTGCTTGAGGATGGTCGAGTGGTGGGTAAACACAATGGTCTTTGGTCGGCAACAATTGGCCAACGAACCACCCTGTCGTTACCGCAGTCAAAGCCCGATTTTCAAGGCTCATGGTTTTACTCAAAGAAAATACCCGAGAAAAATCAGCTCGTGATCGTCAGGGGCCACGATAACCCGAGCCTGTACCACGACACTGTGCGGTGCCGGAATTTCGTTTGGCACAGCGAGCCCAAGGGGCAATTATTTATTCAATACCGGTCGCTTCAAGAATCAACCAAGGCCCAAGTTGATTCGACTGGACCTTCGCCCACATTTACGCTGCAGACCAAGCGTAGGGCCATTGCACCGGGCCAGTACATTGTGGTGTATGATAACGATCTTGAGGTGATTGGAGCAGGACAAATATCTAATGTTTTATAATAAAAAGTCGTTTAGCGATAAGCTGGGTTTCATTAGCCCCGCAAGAGGCTGCTGCGGCTGTGGCTGGGCCTTGTCGAGGCGATTGATTTTGCGTTGCTTTGCACGTTCTTTGGCAGATTGTGACTTGGATATTGAGGGTTTGGCGGCCACAGTACCGACAACTTTTGGCATTTTCACCGTTGTGTACTGCACAAACGAGCACTGACACTTTCTTTCGAGCTTTAGGCTGGGCTTGTTTGGCGTAAACTGTTTGAGTGTTTGGGCATGCTCGAGGTATTTTTGGCGCTTCTTTTGAGCTTTGGCTCGTTGTTTCTTATTTTTATTGCGGTTTGTAGCCGTTCGCAAAATGCACGTTTGTCCAGGCACCCAAAAGACTTTACATTCGGGGCAATGCCCAGGGTCTGAAGGCAACTTGTTGTGAAATTCAGATACTTCGAGCCACGCCGAGGCGATTGAATTGTCCCAGCAGAGTTTAGCGGCTGCTGTAGAGTACTCTGACATTCCAACCTTTGTCACAGCTTCATGATCTGGCCAAATGGTCCAGCAAAGGTGCTCAAAGGCCTCGGAGATTTATGTTCTGGTCCCTCAGATAAGATCGAGGCAATTGCAGTCTCGAGGAACAACTTTTATATGGTCATGTGCACCAAGTCTCACATTGGGCTCTTTCGTTTAAAGCCATTCGCTCCAACCTGCATAATTTCAGTGGATGATGCCGCATTCTCAAAGATTTACGTGTCTCATACCGGTCGCCACTTTGCTGTGCAATCTGGACGCGATTTACACATCTATCAGGTCTATCCAACCGAGAACTTTGATGAGATCCTCAAGCCAAGGTCGCCCTGGACCTCAACTGGACCTGGTGAGGCGCTCGGTGTGCGCGAATTGGGTGCACAACTCGTTAAAGTCATCACCAGCCCCGATGAAATTGTCGCTGTGTGCCCCTTTCAGGATTATTTTGTGATTGTCAATTCCGAGCACATGCACTTTAGTTCCTGGAACGCGCCAAACTTACAACCAGTGCATACAGGTACGGTTTTAGACGGTTGTGAGGTCGTCTCTGCATCTCACTCGGCGCTCTTGTCCCGGCTATGCCTGCTCTGTGATAACGGCCAAGCCTTTTTAGTGCACCTGAAGCACGACGAGTTTAGAGCAGTGCCGCTTCCAGATGAAGATTCTCCGCCTGAACACTCATGTTTTAATCTACGGTTTGCCAAGGTCGTTGTGGCATATTCACAAAAGCTCGTGTTTTACAGCGTTAAAGACCTGAATGAGCCGCCCCTCAACGTTGACCTGCCAACCACTGGCAAAATTGAGCTTTTGGAGTGGGCACCCTCGGGTCTAGGGCTTCTGGTGGGGCATGAAACAGGTTGGTGTATACTTTCAGCCCTCGGGATGGTTCTCTACTCTGCTGAAACTCGCCTCAAGCAGTGCGACTGGTCGGTCTCTGGTGACGAGCTATTTTTATTGACCAAGGATGGGACTCTGCTGTGCTACGAAATTATGAGACTTTATACATCGTGTCGCCAAAACATTTCGACCCCTATTCTCCACAGCGGCAACCGCGTTGTCGTCTACAACGACGCTTCAGAGCATGTGCTGCCAGACCACCCCTGGGTCACAGTACCGCTACCAAACCAGTACCTTGCTCAAAGTTGGCCCATCGTTTCTGCTTCGGTATCTTCTAATCGCAAGTACGCTGCATTTTCAGGCTCATATGGACTCGTGTACTTGTCTGTGAGCGACCATCAATGGAAGCTGTTTGCCGAGCGCGATATCATGGTCAGGGCCAATGGAATTGTCTGGTATAATAATTGTCTCGTATTGTCGACGATTGACGAGGATCGCAAGGGCCGCATCACAAAGTATTCCACGGCAGTTTGCCCCTCGCAGCGCGGGTTCAATAGCGACGAGGAGCAGCCCATTTCTACCATCACGTTCAGCAGCGCAGTGGTCACAATGGCCGTCGATGAGCAGGCTCATCGTTTGTCTGTGTTGACCCAGGACGGAAACCTTACCCACTACTCCATTGAGTCCACCTTTAATTTGATCTCGCAAGTCAACCTGCTCAAGGTGCTGCAGGCACCGGGCCGAGTCAGGGCAATGACCTGTGTCAACCCTAAAAAGATCTTGATACTAATTGATGACCGGCTGATTCTGGTGACTGTTTCGGACAAGGAAATCACGCGGCGGACTGTCCACACGCCCGCCGAATACCACTATGTGCACGACAATAATGTGTGGGCATTTGCCGGCAACCAGATGGTTATTACCTGCCTTGAAGATTTTAAGAAATCTGTGGTCGATCTTGAAGATTATCCGGTGGGTATCAACATCGAAAAGGGCCTTATTTCTACCGTGGAGTCACACCTGCGCTCCAGCTTTGACCACTCGTTCGACTACATTGAGCTGTTTATGGATCTACAGGTTTACCTCCCTTCATTGTTTGACACAAACTCAGATGCAAGGCCCATTGCCCTGAAGTATTGCCACCTAAACTACTTTGACGATGTGATGGAGTCTGCCCTGTACCATGCCCTAGTGGAGAAGGCCGACAACCTGGGTCACCTTGTGGAAATCACAAAGGAATTCTGCGACTGGAAGCAGGTAGTTGTACGCTGCGCGCGCAAAATTGAGATCAAATATTGGGCCACCCTTTTCCGCGAGGTCAAGCAGTCGCCCGAGCAACTGTTTGCCGAGAGCTTGGATGCTGGACATCTCAGCGTGGCGGCCGAGTATTTGATGGTTCTTCAAGCCCAGTTCAAGGCAGATCCAGGAGATGCCAATATGATTAAATTGTTCCAGCAAGCAATGGACGCTGGAAATTTTGACATTTGCAAACAATTGAGTGAATTCTTGCTCGCAATCGATGGTCAGGGCACTATTCTTAGAAAGTTCGCTCAAGATCTAAAATTAATTAGTCTCTAGCTGACCAAGTTTTGCCATCATTCCAGCTCGGTCTGCTTCTCGCAGCATTGCTCTCATGACATCAACTTTTGGAAACACATTCGGTGCTGAAAGCAAAGAACTTGAGGGGATCGAGGTTTATGGGCCTCCATTTTCTACTTTTACCCGTACAATCAAAATGGCATTTATTGAATTCGGCATTCCTTTCAAGCCCAAAGAATTTGAGCCTCACTCAAAGGAGATCAAGGAGCTCAATCCATTTGGGCTTTCTCCCGTCCTGGTTCACCGGGATTGCCAAGCCAAGTACGGCCACGATATTGTTTTGTACGAGTCAAATGCTATTCGTAGGTACATTGATGAGCACTTGTCGCTCTTTCGCTCAACCGATTACCCGGGGCCATTGACTCCCACAGCAAATGAAAAGACAGTCAATAATGCTGTTTATGCTCGTGCAAAGCTCGACCAGTCAGTCTCGAGCATTGCTCAAAATATCTTCCCCGGCCTCGAGCACGGCTTCATCAAGCCTGTCTTGGCTCTCAAAGATAAGGGCGAGAGTGAAAAATTCATCATGTGTACCAATAAAGTGGCTGGTGCCAAAGTCAAGGCACTGCTGCAAATTTTAGAGGACCAGTTCGATGGCCCCTTTTTATCTGGCCACGATCTGCTTTGGGACGACCTATTTCTGTTCCCTATCCTTGATGATCTCAGGTCTACCCCTCTATGCGAAGCTATCAAGTCTACTGGTGACTATCCAAAGCTCGGAAAATGGCTTGAGGCAATGCTGGAGCGTGACTCTGCTGTAAAAACTCGGGCTGGAACAATTTCAGAAAACCTTGCCCAGGGGGACTCTGATTAACGAAATAACGATGTTACAAGATAAATCTATGCTAGAGAACACTCGAAGTGTGTGTTATTGCTTTGGTCTCGAGGGAGATAACGTCTGGTGGTCAGTTGGGCATCAACTTTAGGCGCGCTAATGCGCTCTTGTGAGTCTGAAAATCAAACTTGAAATATATATAAATAGCTGGAGTTTACCTGAAAAGACCACTTTGGTAGTCGTTGAACGCCTTCATGATCTCCTCACGAGTGTTCATAACCATAGGGCCATAGGCAGCATACTCTTCATCAATAGGCTCACCGGCCATCACCAAAAACTCAGCGTCCTTGGTGGCAGTGATGGAGAGCTTGGTGCCATCGCGAGTGAAAGCAGCAAGGCCACGCTCGCCGATCTCTTTGCCGTCGACAAGCACCTCACCACGACGGACCAAAATGGCCGCGACCCAGTCGTCTGCAAAGTTGAACTCGGCAATTGAACTCTTCTGGACCTTAACGTGAAGCAGGCTCATGGGGGTAAAAGTGCTGGCAGG
>JAKUBN010000044.1:0-55948 GCA_030563245.1 Wickerhamiella azymoides | reverse complement strand
TACTGCCATCATCATGGCCGGGCTGTTTGTTGCCACATATGCTCCTCACCACTGGGCAAGGTACGGCGGTCTTTTGATTTGTGGGTTCGGTCTCGGCCCCACTGTGCCCATCTGCATGACCATGGCCTCGCACATATTTTACGTGCGCCACGGTGATGTTGGCGCAGCTGCCGCCACTGCACTTGTGAGTGGTTTGGGCAATTTGGGCTCAGTCACAGTGACTTATGCTCTGTACAGCGGCTGGCCCAGCGACGTTGCACGGGTGTACCGCGACTCCAATATGGTGATGGTAGCCATTCTTGGTATTTCCATCCTTGCCTGCTGCGCCTGCACGCTTGTGCGGTTCTGGCTTGGTGATTTCGGCAACGAACGGTTTCTCGATGTTGTGTTTTTTGGCCGCCTGTTCCGCCGTGCATAAGGAGGGGATTAAACTCAGCCAAGCGCCCAGCAGTCAGATATAGAAGTGTAAATAGATAGCGCTAGTTGTTAGTTAAAGCGACCAATTTCTCAGCAGCACGAGCTGAGCCAGGAACTGCACAGACCACCTTTTTGATGCGTCGTTTGCGGGCCTCCTGGACCGCATTATTGAGGCACACATCATATAAGCTTTCTGAAACGCCATTTATCAAATTGCTGTCGTAGAGAGTCCAGCTTGGTGTTGGCGCAAACGGAACCGTCGAGGAATTCTCAGATGCGGGCTGAAGGCGCGCCTTTTATAGTAGGCGCGCCCGGGGTACCCACAAATGTGTCACAGCCTCGTGCCGCAGATATCGCAGCACAAAAGCACCTGGCCCGTTATTTTGTTCATTTACACTCTAGGTACGCATGTGTCTATGATCACGAATCCATTGCGCCCCTTAGGCACTGGTGGTCACATGCGGCGCTCTCCTTTTGGTCCTTACAAAGCAAAGCCCACGGACCCTTTCGGGGACCCTACTGGGGACCCTACAAGGACCCTACACCTCACACACCCCTTTGTCATGACGAGCCTCAAGTCGTTCATCAAGAGCGTGCGCGCCGCAAAGACGGTCGCCGCCGAACGCACCGCGATCCAAAAGGAAAGCGCGGCCATCCGCACGTCTTTCCGCGACGACCGCGCGTCCCAGAGCACGCGCCGCGCCAACATCGCCAAGCTGCTCTACCTGTTTACCCTCGGCGAGCGCACGCATTTCGGGCAGGTCGAGTGCGTCAAGCTGCTGGCAAGCCCCTATTTTGTGGATAAGCGCCTCGGGTACCTCGGCACAATGCTTCTGTTGGACGAGAATCAGGAGGTCCTCATGCTCATCACCAACTCGCTCGATAACGACCTGGGCCACCCCAACCAGTACGTTGTGAGCCTTGCGCTGTGCACAATGGCCAATATCGCGAGTGTGGACATGTCGCGCGACCTGTTTGGCAAGATTCAAAAGCTCATTGGCAGCTCCAACGCGTACCTGCGCAAAAAGGCCGTTTTGTGCGCGCTGCGGGTCGTGCGCAAGGTTCCTGAGCTTGAGGAGATGTTTGTCGACCACCTCAAGGTGCTCTTGCTCGAGCAAAACAACAGCGTGCTGCTCAGCGCGTGCTCCCTCGGCATTGAAATGATCGACAACAACCCCGACCTTGTGACCGAAGTAGAGGGTCTGCTGCCGCAACTGCTGCTCGCCCTCAAGACGCTGGCCACAACATACAACACCGAGCACGACGTGGGCGGAGTCCCCGACCCGTTCTTGCAAACAAGGCTCATTCGTCTGCTGCGCGCCATCGGCCAGGATAACCCCGATCTGAGCGATCAGATGAGTGATTTGCTTGCGGCGATTGTCACAAACACCGACACAACCAAAAACGTCGGCAACGCCGTGCTGTACGAGGCGGTGCTGGCCATCTTTGGCATCGAAAGCGACTCGGCGCTGCGGGTGCTGGGCATCAACGTTTTGGGCAAATTCTTGGCCAACAGGGACAACAACACGCGCTACGTTGCCCTAAATACCCTGCTCAAAGTTGTCTCGATCGAGCCGGTCGCCGTGCAGCGCCACCGGGCCACGATCGTCGAGTGCTTCAACGACCCCGACTTGAGCATCCGGCGCCGCGCTCTCGAGCTCAGCTACTCGCTGATCAACGAGCACAACGTGCGGGTCATGATCAAGGAGCTCCTGGGCTATTTGGAGGTGTGCGACCTCGAGTTCAAGACCGAGATGGTCTCGCAGATCGCGCTCGCCGCCGAGCGGTTTGCCCCCAACAAACGCTGGCACCTCGACACCCTGATGCGTGCCCTCAAGCTGGCGGGCTCCTACGTCAAGGAGAATATTCTGAGCGCGTTTATCCTGCAAACAATCGAGGCACCCGACCTCCAGCTGTACGTGGTCCAGAGCCTCTACGCGGGCATGCTGCGGGACTTTTCGCAGTCTGGGTTGACTGTGGTGTCTTTGTGGCTGATTGCAGAGTACGCGGACCAGCTGCTGGCCGGCGGCAGCTACACGTTTGACGATGCCGAGATCGCCGTTTCCGACAAGGCCCTGGTCGATCTGGTGGTGGGCGTGCTTGCGAGCCCCTACGCCACTCTTGTTGTGCAAGAATACGGCGTCACGGCCCTCATCAAGCTGAGCACGCGCGTGTCTGAGGCCGCCCAGCTCGACCGCATCCGCCGCGCCATTGACGAGTTTAGAGGCGCCCTGAGCGTCGAAATCCAGCAGCGCGCGCTCGAGTACGGCGTGCTGCTCGGCCAGTCCGGCCTGCGCAAGGGCGTTCTCACCAAGATGCCCGCGCCCGAATTCGGCGACGACCTCGAGGCCCAGCACGCCAAGGCCATGTCCAAGGCGCTCGTGCTGCGCAAAAAGCGTGTTCCCATCAGCACCGGGCAGAATGCCGGCCGCAAACGCAACACAGACGCCGTGGCCGACCTCCTGGACTTTGGAGCCGGCGCTGCCCCTGTGCCCCAAACGTCCAACGATTTGCTCGCAGATCTTTTTTCGAGCGAGCCTGCCCCCAAGGCCGCCCCCGCAGCTCCTCCTGCCGCCACGACCACTGTGTACAGCGACAACACGCTCACCCTCAAATTCGCCGAGCGCCTCGAAACCCCCGGGACGCTGCTGGTGCAGGCGACCTTTGAGGCCACGGCCGAGGTGACCGACCTCACGCTGCAGGTCGCCGTGCCCAAATCGCAAAAACTGAGCCTGCAACCGCTCTCGAGTGCGTCCGTTTCCCCTGGCTCGACCGCAGAGCAAACGATCCGCGTCACCGGCGCCCCAGGCAGCTCGGCGCGTCTCCGGCTGCGCATTTTGTACAGCGCTGGCGGCCAGCAGGTCCAGCAGCAGCTCGACTTTGCCAAGTTCAAGAGTACTCTCTAGATATAAAACTCTCAGCGCCCTCAGCGCCGCGCCCTCAGCGCCGCGCCCTCAGCGCCATGGGACCGCATGCAGCCCTTGCCCTGTCTGGCGGGCCCGCCTAGCTTGCAGGGCTCGGAGGAGCTTCGAGTGGGAGCTAGGGCAGGAAGGGAGAGCAGAATTAACAGATCATTTATATAAATATTTAGGCCTTGGAGATGGTCTGGTGAGCGCGCGCAGCGCGGCTGGTACCCTCGATATCATCGAGCGACTTCATGCCAAAGGTCGAGACGCGAGCGCGGATGCGGCGCAAGTTTTGGGCGATGATCTGGCTAGTGGGCATGCTGAAGATATCGTCAATCTCCTCAAGAGTGCGGTCCTTGGTCTCGGGCATCAGCAGCAGCTGGTAGAAGAAGCCGAGCACAGCAATACCGCCAAAGAATCCAATCATGAGGCCAATGTACTTCATGGCATTGGTCATGGCAGTAAAGTTGTAGGTGACAGTGAACGCCCAGAGGTAGACGCTAGCACTCGAAATGGAGACACCCTGGGCACGGGTGCGCAGAGAGAACGACTCGGCAGGCACGACCCAGGTGAGGCAGGCGTACGAGCCAAAGAAGCCAAAGTAGAGGTAGACACCAGTGAGGGTAACACCGAGGGCAGCAGTCTTGTTCTTGTCAATATCAATGAGCGAACCAACACCAACGAGCACGAGACCGATGAAGAAACCGACCAAGTTCTGGGCCCAAACGCGGCGACCAGAGCGGTCCATGTAGAGAATGGCAGGGATGGTACCAATGAGAAGAGCAGCACCAGAAGGAATGGACATGATGACGGACTTTTTGGCGTCGAAACCAACCGACTCCATAAGGCTCGACATGTTGTAGAGAACACCGTTGACACCGGTCATCTGGCCAAGGAACATCATAACAAGCGAGTAAACAAGGGCGCGGCGGTTGCGAGGGGTGAGGAACAGCTCGAGGTAGCGCTGGTACCACTTCTCCTGGAGCTCGATCTCGCGTTCACGAGCAGCGGCCTGGCGGAGCTCCAAAAACTCAATCTGGGCGGGGGCGTTAGTGTGGTCGCGCAAGCGCTTCCAGACGTACCAAGCCTCGCCAGTCTTGCCAACAGACACGAGCCAACGAGGGGACTCGGGAAGGAAGAAGAGACCAATGAGCAAAATGGTGGAGAAAAGAAGCGAGGAACCGAGCATGAAGCGCCATCCACCGGGCTTGTCGGGGTAGACATCGAAGAAAATGGCGCCGATGGCGTAACCAACGACCTCACCAAACGCGAGCATAAACTGGTAGAGCGAAACAAGGTTACCGCGGACATTGGCGGGGACCGACTCGGCGATGTAGATACCGACGCAACCACCTTCAATACCGATACCAATACCCAAAAACAAACGACCAACGTAGAGCTCGTGCACGGACTGAGCAGCAGCACAGAGAATACCACCAACGGTGTACCACAAGCAGGAAACAATAAGCGAGCCACGGCGGCCCATCACATGGTTGAGGGGGGTCATCATAATGGAGCCGCAAATGGCACCAATGGGCATGAGGGAGTCAATGAGCGCCTTCTCGTGGGCAGTAAGCTCTTGGCCAGAGTTGATGAACCACTGGTACATACCAGTCTTGGCGCCGGAAATAATACTCTGGTCGAGACCACTGAGCATACCAGCAAAGGCAGCAAAAACACCAAGCATCAGAATCATCTTGGACTCGGGAATCGTGATGGGGATCTGGGCAAGGTAGATGCGCTCCCAAAGGGTCTTGGTGTTGTGCTCGCGCAGGGCCATCTCGTCGAGCTCGGCGATTTGCGAGTCAAGGTCGGCGCGGTTGAGGGCAGCAAACTCGTTCTCGTGGACCTTGCCACCAGCGTCGAGGTGGACGTCGTCGTGCATCTTGAGCTTCTCGATAGAGCCCGTGGACTCTAGATCAGCGTTGTCAATGTGTGCATCCTCAAAAGCCATGTTTGTGAGTGTGTGGAGAAACCTGGGGAAATCAGTGCCTTTAAGTACTCCACTTTTGACCTGTATCCGGGGTGCATGAGCCTGCATAATTCTTGGCTCGCGCATGCATGCATGTGCTGACAATTACGCCGCGATCATGGAAAAACTGTCTTGGCGTTCAGGGTTGCGTTGGGCTTCGGATAAATGACCTTTAAACTTGTAGAGTCGAAAAATTAACCATTATGGAAATCTGGAGAGTACTTAATTTCGTCCAGCGTGGCGTTTTTTCCGGCAAAACCCGCCCTCCTTGGCTTCGACCTCACTTGGCACCCCCGCAGTTGGTACCCCAGACACGTCTGATGACGTGTGGTTGAATATGTGCAAGTGTGGAGTAGGCATCTTGGCAGCTTGGCTATGGGGCTGAGCCATGACTGTTTTGGTTGAACTATGGATTTCTATTGCAAATCGACGTTGCACACGTCCTAAATCATCTTGACGGGATCAGCCCCCAGCGCCTCCTCCGCCACCGGGTTCCCCGGATCCGGCTGGAAACACGCGGTACGGGCACTTTGAGAAGCTTTGCGCCTTCATTGATACTTATTGTATGCTGTGGTTGTTTGATAGCTACCCAACTCGCCAAGTTGAGATCACCGCTTAAAGTATGCAGCTAAACTAAAGTGCATGAACAAGGTTTCTGACCGCGAAACCTCAAGGGAACGGTGATTAAAGGTGGTGAAATATATATCAAGTACCAAAAAGTGCCTGGCTGAACACTACCCCCATACTGGCAATCTTCAGGTACCGTCAGACATGCCCGATGACGTATTGCTAGAATGGTCCTAGTGTGGAGTCGGCAGGTGCTTGCATCGAGATTGTATAGCCTCAACACTCGGCGTCCAAAGGATCATGGAAAATTTAGCTGCAGTGCCAAGAGTTTCAAGCCGCGTGGCTGGCGGGCCCTCAGCGCTAGGACAAAAAGACTATAAACGACACGAATGATGCTATACTGCACAATAATCAACATAACGCGAAATTTTGGTCACCGCAAACTCGCTCCCAAGTCGATATTGGCAGCGAAGACACCTGACTGCATGCGTCAGCCCCCCGCTTTTTTCCTGCATATGCAATGCCTGTTCTGGCTGGCGCACAAAAAATTGTCCAGCCGTCAAGTACAGGAAAATGTGAATTTTTTTCTAGTATCTTTAGTGAAAACCAATAAACATCTTGGTGCTGAAACTGCTGTTGCATGAGCTCCCAACACATGTACCTGATGGAGGCACCCCTGCATTTCTCGGTGTTGGTGGGCTTGGTGAGGCTCATTATTATAATTTCGACTTAAGCGGCTGTACTCCGACCAGTGAGTCCAAATGTTTGTGGGGTATCGTCCCAGTTATTGCTCCGAAAACGCTTTCCTATTTTTAGACTGTGAGGTTCCCAGGGGTACCCCCCTTTTGGATCATCGCTTGGGAATGGGGTCTTGTTGGGTGGGGAGCTTAGACCTTAATCAGTGAACTGCTGAAACTGATTTGCAACCTGATGGGGATTTCCGAAATTTTGGCCAAGGGCCACCCCCACTATGCGCCGGAAAATTTCATGCAAGGTGTATTGATCCCGAAGTGCGTCGTCGCAGTGCGTCGCGGATCACGGATCACCACGTCGTTATCTCCGATCAGATGCACGCCGGGCAGAATCAGAGGGGTATGCAATATTGAAATTTTAATTATATAGAGAAGTGTCGAGCGGCTCCAAATTGCCATGGAAACCGTACGCGACAAAGCGGAACAAGCGTAATCGGGATATGCACAAGGCTGCAGGACCGTAGCAATGCCACCGTGAATGTACATGGGAAATTCCAGGCGCCTGAGAGCACAAAGCGTGCATCCTAGAGACTTTGCAAACCCCCTATGATCACTTGGCCCTTTAATAGTTGAAATTCTTTGTTCAAAGGGGGCCCGCCCCTGGGCCCAGGCATCACTCAGCATGACAGAGGAGGACCAGTTTGAGGACGACGTTAGCCTGAGCCCGAGCAGCCCGCAGGGGGTGAAACCTGAGGAGGAGGATGACGACAAGTACGAGGATGCCCTTGACCTCGACACTGCGACCATGAAGTCCAAGGTGTGGCTCGTGCGGATGCCGAAATTTTTGATGGAGCAATGGAAAGATGTGGACCAAATTGGCGGGCGGGAGCTGGGCAAGGTGCAGATCAAGCAAGGTACGGGCCCCAACGACCAGTGGAAGGTGCGTATGATGCTTGCAAACACGCCGCAGAACGCCGATTTGCCCCACAATTACGACCTCACCCTCGTGCACCAGAGCCTCGAAAACACCTATTTATTCAAGGAGACCGAGCTTCCCAAGAAGGTGAGCGCGGCCCATGCGCCGTCTGGCCCCTCGATCGCCCCCACAGAGCCCCGCGACTACACTCCGGTCGTGCGCAACGTCCTGAAACGCACCGCTCTGGTTGGCCAGGCCGTGCACGAGTGCGTGGTGACTCCGGACTTTAAGGACCCCAACTATGGTAACGTGATTGCGAAACGTAAGCGCCTCGAACAAACAAAAGACCCCGAGCGCCAGGTCACGTTGCTTGAAGACACGGCCGGAGTGGGCGGTCTCAAGTACGGCGCCAGTATGCGCCAGCAGCGCTCGTGGCTCAAGCCGCAGGCCAAGCGCGACATGTACCGTAACGGCGACGGCAAAGCGATCCGTATCGACAAGAACGAGCTGCTGGACAAGCTGTTCAAGCTGTTTGAGGAGCTCGAGTACTGGCCGCTCAAGACGCTGCGCGAGCGCACAAAGCAGCCCGAGGTGTACCTCAAGGAGGTCCTCGACACGATCGCGGTGCTGTACAAAAAGGGTCCGCATGCAAACAAGTATGGTCTCAAGCCCGAATTCAAGATTAAGGGCGACCACCCTGGAGGCGCAGACGACGATGAAGATGAGGATATGGTTGATGTTTTTTGATGGTGTGCGTGACGGGGACTGATTTTGGATTGGGGGGCCGGCCCCTTGGTTCATTGAGCAGTGTTTTGCGGTGTGTTGGGGAGTGCCCTTGGCGTGCCCCTGGCGTGCCCCTGGTGTGCCGATAAGGTGCCTCTGAGGGCCCCATGAGAGCCCCAGGAGTGTTTTTCCCTTTCGAGCTGGTGCCTCTATGGCATGTTATCAATGTATATGAGCTTCTTGCCCACCGTTTAGCTATTTAAACTCACATATTTACCTTTTTTTTTGGCGTGGATGCATTTTTCACGAAGCATCAATGGGGTGGCCATGGGGTAGATATAGAGCAACGATGGGGCGGCATGGAGTGGCCTGGTATCACTGACATTGTTCAAAACATCTTCAACCCTGCAGAAACTCTATACGGCTCCTCTTTTTCACAAGCACCCCGCGATCAATCTCATGCATGGAGATAGCCGAGGACCCCTCGGTGATATCCCTGCAAGCGCTACTTGGAAGCATTACTACATCGTAAAACCGTCTACAAGCACTAATTTAGCGTACTTCACGCCCATAATTACCCGCAATCCACCTAAAACTCTGCACCAATCTGTGCGCCTACCAATGGATCGAGGTCCCTATCTCTACCCCTCGGCCAGCTTCAACTTGACGGCGACCGAGCTCTAGAAGTTTTGCTCCCAACCACTGCCAAAACAAACAAAATTCTGGTAAAAAAAATCACCACTTCAGCTGGTCACGCCTTATCCCACCCTTGAAATTTCACCCGTACCCCTCATCCAGTGACTAACTCCGCATGTCGACCGAGAAGCGTAAGTAGATGCACCCTCAGGAGTGCTGCGACTAGATCCAAACTAACAAGCTTTGCCCTTTATCTACCAATTTGCCGCAGGTGCCGTCGCCGGAGTGTCTGAGATCCTCGTGATGTACCCCTTGGACGTGGTGAAAACCCGCATGCAGCTGCAGACCGCGGGCAGCGGCGAGCAGTACAAGAGCATGTTTGACTGCTTTGGCAAGATCATCAAGTCGGAGGGTGTTTCGCGCCTCTACAAGGGCATCTCTGCGCCGATCCTCATGGAGGCCCCCAAAAGAGCGGTGAAATTCAGTGCCAATGACGAGTGGGGCAAGTTCTACCGCCAAATGTTTGGTGTTACTCAGGTGACCCAGCCCTTGGCCATTCTCACTGGTGCTACTGCCGGTGCTACCGAGTCGTTTGTGGTGGTGCCGTTTGAGCTGGTGAAAATCCGCCTCCAGGACCGCAACTCGACGTTCAAGGGCCCCGGCGACGTTCTTAAAAACATCATCAAGACCGAGGGTGTGCTCGGTATCTACAACGGCCTCGAGGCGACGCTCTGGCGCCACATCTCGTGGAACGCCGGTTACTTTGGCTCCATCTTCCAGATCCGCCAGTTGCTGCCTACTGCCACCAGCAAGAGCGAGCAAACCCGCAACGATTTGATCAGCGGTGCCATTGGTGGTACCGTGGGCACCATTCTCAACACCCCCTTTGACGTTGTCAAGTCCCGTATCCAGAGCGTCTCCAAGGTGCCTGGCCAGGTGCCCAAGTACAACTGGACGTTCCCTGGTGTCGCCACTGTGTTCCGCGAGGAAGGCTTTGCCGCCCTGTACAAGGGATTCTTGCCTAAAGTCCTGCGTCTTGGCCCCGGTGGTGGTATCCTGCTCGTGGTCTACACGACCTGCATGGACTACTTCCGTGGTTATCACTACGGTACTTCCGCTTAGATCTAGTTGTAGTTTAAACAATTGCAGTGTGTTGCGTGGTGGGTGTAGTGCTGGGTGCAGTGATCAGTTGCGTGTGCGCGTTGATTGAGCTGCGCACTGGTTAACCTAGGGGTCAAATTGTCGCCGAGATATAAAACTATAGAGCCAAAAGCTTAGAAGAGCAGCCGCTCTCCAGATAGAATTGATGCCGCGCTTGTGGTACCGACACGGCTCGGGCACATCGAACCGAGTGCCTTCCGAGGCAAGCGCAGAACGTGTCTTGCTTCAAGTCATTGCTAGCAAAGGAACAGCTTCGTCGTGAAACAGTAGTCATTACAACCCAAGGTGCTAATGCTTTTTTCAGGCGCCCATTTTTTTTTCGGCACTTACGGGCCCCCCTCGTGCGCTGGCGGGCCCATTCGCTGGCGGTCCTCACCGCTTCACAAAATGCTAATGCTATATTTTAGGTGCAACTTTTAGCGCAGCTTTCAACCTTTAGGCGCTCACGCACTGACCTCGCTGAGAATCGCCTGGACGGCGGCCTCGACGGCGGCGCGCTCGCCAACCACCTCGATCGGCTGGAGCTGCTTGCGGGCGTTCTTGGGCACGAAAATGCCGCAGCCGGTCTTCTGGCGCAGCGCGTTGATGGTGCTGCCCATGGGCCCAATCACCGAGCTGTAGAAAGTGGGCTTGGCGAGCCACAAAAAGGCCACGGAGTCGTAGCGCTCGATGCGGGCCAGCGACTCCTTGAGCGAGGCGGCGGCGGCGTCGGCCTGCGCCTGGGACTTGCTGGCGAGCGTCCAGGTTAGGGGGGTGCTGCTGCCGCTGCCACTCGCGCTCTCCCCGAGTGACTCGTAGACAACCGCCGAGGTGCCGGTGAGCTCGGGCGCGGGGGGCACGGCGCGGTCCTTGTTGAACTGGCCCTTGCCGACCTGCAGCTGAACGCCAAACTCGTCCGAGAGCTGGCGCGCGAGCATGCCGCGGTTGAACAGCTCCGACGCAAAGGGGGCGGGCACCTCGACGGCGGCGCGGCCGGCGCTCACGAGCGACAGGATCTCGGCGCGCGCCGCCTCGAGCGCCGCGTCGCTGGGGCCCTTGACGGTCACTTTGCCCGCGCGCGTGATGTTGACCGCGACGCCGTGGGCCTCCTCGACCGCGCGCTTGCGGGACCCGCCGTGGCCAAGCACCGCGCTGAACTCGTCGCTGGGGATCTCAAAGCTCACGCTGCAGCGCTCGGCAGACTCGAGCTTGGCGACGAGCGCCTTAATCTGTGCCTCGATGCTCTCGACCACCTTGGACGGGCCCGAAATTTTGACCGTGGTGCTGCTCGAGGTGCTCGAGGGGACCTGCAGCGTGCGCGGGTTCCAGGGCTCCACGACGCCGCCGGCCGTCTCAACAATGCGGCGGCGCGTCTCGTTGTTGGGGCCGACAATGTGGCGGTGGTACTTGCTGTCGACCTCGATGCTGCGCTCGGTGGCGTCCAGCAGCTCGTCCACGGCCGACTGGATCGCGGCGGCCGCCTCTGCCACCTTTTTCTTCTCGCCAACAATCTTTATGGCGATTTTGGCGTCCACGGGCTCGCGGGAAATCTCGATCTGCGTCTCGGTGGCCTGCTTGATGCTGGAAATGTTTTGGCCGCCGCGGCCAATGATGCGGTTCACAGTGTGCGCAGGCACCTCAAGCACCTTCTCAAAGCCGTGCGACTCCTCGTACTCGACTAGATCCTTAAACTCCTTGATGGCAGAGGCCACGCCGCGCGTCGGGCCGACAAGCACAATCTGGTCGTTGTCCTCGGCGCCGGGCTTGGGGAACTGCACGTACACGTTGTACTTGTCCTTGATGCGGCGCACAAACTTGCCCTTGTTGCCAATCAGCACGCTGTGGTGCTTTTGGGCCACCTGCAGCGTCTGGGTGGTCTCGTCCTGCAGGCGCTTCTCAGTGTCCTCAATGGCCTTGCGCGCGGCCCTGACGTTCTGCTCGAGGCCTTTGAGGGCGATGGTTCCATTCTCCTGCACATCGATGCGCACAGAGTGCTCGTCGCGCAGCTTGCCGATGTTGGACCCGCTGCGGCCAATCAGGTTGCGGATGTGCTTTTGGTCAAACTGCAGCGTCTCAGTGTAGCTGCTGCGGCTCTGGTAATCCTTGGAGGCGGCCACGATGCCCGGCAGCGCCTTGGCGAGCGCCTCGACGTCGGCCCGCAGGCCGCTCAGGGTCACGCTCTTGGTGTTGACCACAACGTGCACGGGTTTCGCGAGCGCGCGGTACTCGGTCGCGGCCTCGCCCAGCGGCTCGCGGACAAATTTGAGGTCAGCGGGGGCCACCGGGACCTTCTTTTCAAAGTTGTTGGCGTCGGCGTGCTGTGCCTCGCCGAGGAGCGCGGCGGCCTCGTCGAGCGTGCTCTGGACCTCGGCGTCGCTGGGCGCAAAGTCCTCGTCGTTGCCGAGGTAAATCAAAGTCGGCGCAGCGGCCACGTCGACGAGCGCCACGTACAGCGCGGCGATGGGCTTTGTCTGGGCCTGGGCGAGTTTCTGGGCCTGCAGGCTCTTGAGCGCGGGCAAACGGCGCACGCGCTGCGGCGTCAGCTTGTTGACCTCGTCGACCAGCTGCTTCTTGGCAGCAGAGGCGGCCGCAGCGTCGCCGGCAGAGATGCGGTACACGACGCCGTCGCGGACGATCGCGGCGCCGCTGGACTCGCTCACGCGCGCAATCGTGGCTGTGTGGTCGAGGTACTGCGCAACAAGCACCGCGTGCTGCTCGGATTTGTCGTGGGCGCGCGAGATGTCGAGGTCCACGGTGACGGTGGCCTTGGCGAGCTCGCGCAGGCGCTTGGCGGCCTTGGGCACGGCGTCGGGCGGGCCAAACACCGTGTCCTGGGTGTAAGAGACGCCAAACTCGCTCGTGATGGCCGCGGTGTCCACAACGGCGGGCACTTGCACCTCGGAGGTGACAAAGTCGGCCGAGGCAGCAATCAGCTCGTCGACGGCGCGCTGAGCTGCATCAACCTCGGCGGGGCTGCCGTTGAGGTACACCGAGGCGCCCTGGGCGTCCGTGGCCACGCGGCCGACACCCAGCCGCTCCACAAACGGCGCCAGCCGCGGCTCGATCTCGCGGCTGCTGCGCACAGGCGCGGCGCTCGTGAGCTCGAGGATCTCGGACACAGCCTGCGCAACGCCGTGGGAGCCGCCGGCAACAACCACAGAGCACGTCTTGGAGGCCCACTCGCCTTCGCTCAGGCCGACATCGCCGACATTGATGCGGACGTCATGGGCGCTCTGCAGCTGCTTGATCTGGGCGCCGCCCTTGCCCAGCACGGCCGAGCGACCCTCGGCGGCGATCTGGACCGTGCGCGACACGCGCGGGCTCAGCTTGGACCGCAGCTCGCGGCCGGCGGCCTCGACGGTCTGGGCATCCGGGCCGCGCAGCAGCAGCGTGGTGGCGCCTGCGCTCGAGCTCGACTCGATCTTGACCTTGAAATTTTTCTGGACAGCCTGCACGGTGGCGGCCAGCAGGCGCTTGTCGACGGGGTCGAGGTTGAGCTTGGCCGACGCCTCGGCGGGCGCCTTGAGCCACTGCTTCTTCACGGCAGGAACGGGCGAAGGGGTGTTGCGATCGACTTTGGCCAAACGGGGCAGGTTGAGGGTGGCGGGGGGAGCAGGGGAGGCGCGCGGGGACGCGGCGGCGGACGCGGCGGCGCGGGCGCTGGCGGGCTCGGGCTCGGGCGTGGGCTCGGCGCTGGCGCTCGAACCGTGGCGAGCAAGCAATTTATCGGAAAGAGAAGACATACGGGGGAGGAACAGGGGGTACGGAGAGTAGTTTGGTTGGGGTCGTGACAAGCGCGATGGTCGTGGTTACGTGGTCGCCTGTGGGTCCTAGCACGAGGGTTGGGGTTGAGCCAGGGGCGCAGGGGTACCGCCAGCAGAACCGAGATTTGACTTAAATCTACTGAAATTATCTAGATAGACGCGTCTTGTGCCCATCACATGCAGGGAACGCTGCGCGGAACCACGCGGAACCCCAGGTCTGTGCGGCGCTGCGTGGCGCTGCGGCTCGCGTCGATCGGCCGCCGAGATCGCCCGACCGTTGTGGGGCCATAGTGTGGGGCGGCTTTTTAGGGGCGCTGAAATTTGTTTAATATACAGTGGTATACGGTTAGCAGGTGAGATGGGCATGGTGTGCACGGATGTGCACCGCCATGCTCGCTCATGCTTCTAATTCACTCTCGCACATCCCCATCGAGAACCTGCTCAAAGAGATTGACATCACCTTCAGCTCGGCCACGGTCAGCTCGGCCTCGGGCACGGGCGGCTGCCTACACCCTGCGGAAATCAGCTGCTGGGCTTCTTGCAGTAGACCAGGGCGGCCCATGTACTGCTGCATCTCCTCGGGTAACATGCTGCATCGAAAATGCATATAAACCTCGGGTCTATTGGTTTTCAACACGTATAGGCCCGCTGAATGCCAAATCTTGGCGATGTCCTTGACAGCCAGGCCGGAAAGGACGTCCAGAGGCAGCTCGATCTTGTGTATGGGCTCAATGACCACGCTATAGGTAAGGTTCAGTGGTTTGTCGACCAACTTGAGAACCAAAGGAGGTGGCATGGTGGGGGTTAAGCTGGATGGGGCCCGCGGATCTGTGTATATAGGCTAGAGCAGGTTAAACCGGTACAGAAATATATATAAAAAGCGATGCTTCACGCGAAAATACTTTAATTACGCGACTGACGCTTGAAAATCGGGCGGTTGCGTTTGAGGGCCAACATGGTCCCGATTATCTAGAGATTTTCGTGCTGGCCCACATTGACCAAGCTGGTCCCTCCTGTGGAGTGTGAATCAAACAACACAATTCACCATTAAGCTAAATTGAGCGGAATCCTCTCGCAAGTGTCAATTTCAATGCACATGACCTCCCACCTCCAGCCTTGCGACATGCAGAACCGATATGCATATGCGGTATGTCCCGCCTCCCTATAAACAGCAGTCCTCATCCAACCTAACTTTGTTTGGCGGGTCAGCCTATAAAGTATCTTGTAGTCTTGATTAATATGGACACAACATCAAAGAAGAAACATGTTCTCGATGAACCCAACGTACTCGCACGCGTCGCAGTGTGGCTGCAGCCGCATGAACTCCTCAGGGCCGCACACGTCTCAGAGGTGTGGAGAAAGTTCTTCAAGTCCCCACAGGCATGGGAACACTTTAATGTCTACGGCAACGGCCACCCCTGCAATCACTACATCGCGAAAAGGTTAAGTGAGCGGTCTCGGCGCGACGACAACAGCCCCAAACGGATTAATGTCGGCGCAAACTTGTACGACATTCTCACCAAGGTACAAAACACAGCTCGCCGCGACCAAAAGACCAAGTATTCGGACAACATATTCCACAAAGTCGATATACCCCGGTCGTTTATCGAGAGGTTGGCAAGATTGACAGCCGATCCGTCTACGCCGCGTAGACCGTTGAAGGACTCGCATTTTTCCTTCAGGCACCTTCCATGGTGGTGCAGGTATGAGCCCAGCCTGATTTATAGGCTGCTCAACGTGGGGATCCGGCCCAAGGGGCTGTCCGACCAGTACAAACGGGACAAGAGGGCTGCGCTTGCAACCAGGAATAAGAACCTATATTTTGGTTGGAACAAAGATGGGAAGCAGTTTCAGTTTGATCGCGCGCTGCTCAAGGTAGTCGAGGTTGCCCGCCACGTTGTGGCATATAATCCCGATATGTTCATAAAGTGCGTCAAGAACATCAGAGCAGACCCCATTGTTTTTATCGGGTATATGGAAGCCATGCGGTTTGCCGAAGATGATGGCCCCAAAGATAACCTCGTTTTCTATTGGGAGGCAAGAAAAGCATCTCCGCTACTTTTGGAGAACCGGGAAGTCGTGACGAGGATGGTGCAGCTGGACCCCGGATCGTTCCCATTCTTGCCAAAAAAATTTCACGGAGACAAGGAGCTGGCGCGGGCTGCTGTTTATACCAAGGAGGCATACCATCCCTTGCTACAGCCAGCCCTGACCCCGGCGCTCTGGAAAGACCGGGAGTTTCTGCTGGAGGTTGCGTGCTCTGACTCTCAGCTATTTTTGCCCTTATCGCAACTGTCTCTAAAAATTCGCACTGACGAAGATATTCTTACGGCAGTTGCAGAGCGTGTATGGCGCTGGGCAAGCGAGACCTGGCACCTCGAGAACCCCCACTGGTTGGCTGAGAGGTTTTTTGCAGAGGACATGTACCTGCTTGTGCTAGTTGGCCTTTCGCACATTGAAAGGAGCGATGTGGAGTTCTTGTACGGCGCGTTTGATTTTCCGCAGATGCAGTTTCTCGCAGACGAGGTCAAGCGGCTGTGGCCCATGTCACTGGGCGAGGTGGAGAATGAGCTGATGGTGGAGCTAAAGACAGTGAGCAGGTACCCCCAATCCGTTCTTCCGCACTAATTTAATAGTTTGCTAGAGCCCCATGACCTCCACTTCCGCCTTCTGCACCCAGCTTCGAGCGAGTCGCGGTCGCCCCAGAGCAGGTGAGCACGCACGCGGGCCCGCATCACAGGAAGTGCTGCAACCTATTTCGTAGAAATGCCCATTCAAATGCAAATATAGCAGTTGTACTTCAACTTTAGCCAATAGAGATATCGACGGCTAGAAGCGCCCTTTGCCGTGGAACCCCATGTGTCCCAGCACTGGGGGGTGTACAGAGGGGCAGGGGAGTGTGCAGGGAAGCAGGGGAGCGGGGAGAGTATGTACTATAAATATTATCGCTGGGGCACGAGGTCCTGCAGACTGCGCGGCAGCGGCGGCATTGCGCCCTGCGGCAGCTTGATGGAGTTGATGTCGGGCAGGTTGAGGCGCGGCCGCGGCGGTTCCTCGACGATGGTCGGCGCGACGGCGCCTTTGGGACGCTGTTGGGGTTGCTGCGGGGCTTCGGCCGTGGCACCGGGTACTTTGATGTTTTGCGGGCCTTTTGCACGCGCTTGGGCTGGGCAACCACAGAGTACGGCGGGTGCGACTTGCGCACGTCGTCGAGCACGAGCGCGTCGGACTTGTCGACCTGGTACCACACGTAGTAGGATTTGCTGCGGGTGTATTTGTGCATTTTTTCGGTCATGTGCTTGCGGGTGAGTGGGGGCGGCTCAAAGCACTGCTCGACGATCGAGAAGAAGCGCGCGGGGACCTGCTTGATTGTGATTGTAAAGGGAGTGTAAAAGCCGCGCTCGACGTGCAGAAATGAGACCAAAATGTCGGTGTTTGGCATCAGCTCGATGATCGAGTCGCGGGGAATGAGGAACCGGTCGTTTGGGTTGTCATTGAACTCGATCGCGAGGGAGCTGGCGGAGGTGTTGGGAGGGCGTGGGGGCCGAATTTGGGGCTGTGGGGGGTGCTTTTGAGTCGCTGGGGGCTGCAGGCGATGCAGGGGTGGGTGTTGTGGGCGCAGGGGCGGGAGCCGTGGGTGCTGTAGGGGCCTGTGCATCCCCCCGAACCAGCTCCGTGGCCTTCTGAATATCTTGAAACTCGGCCACCAGCTGGGGCGGCGCCTTGCGTGTCGCCACCTCGGCCATCAGATTGGCCAGCGCAGAGTCCTCGCGGGCCATTTGCTGCAGCTTGAGGACCACCGCCTGCTGATCGGGGGCGACCGTGGGCGGCGGCCTCGAGCAGGTGTACAGTTTGCCCACAAACCGGTGCAGACCCATAACAAACACCGAGTCACACAGCTTGGTGAGCCGCGTGAACGGCACGGCGGCTTCTGGCTGCTCGATTCGCCCGAGCTGCTTGCGGCTCGTTGTGGTGTTGAACATGGCCCCACTCAGGTACGCGTTGCGCGAGGCGTGCACAGACATGGCCAGCGTCTTGCTCTGCTCCTCGCTGAGGGGATTGCTGAGCTCGGCGGGGTCCGCTTTGTGCTCGGTGACCGGCATCTTGTTTATGAGCTCGTAGGGGTACTCGGGGCGCGACCGGTTTTTTAGGGTCAGCCGTTTGGGCTTGCGGGGCGCGGGTGCCTCAATAACGGGCGGCTCTTGCTCGTGCGCGGGCTCTGTGGCGCGACTGAGACGGGCGCTTCTATGCATGCTTTTAAGGTTGAGAGAGGCAGGGATGGGGGAACGGGTGCTGGGGGCAGGTGCTGGGGGATGGGCCGCAGAACTGAAAAAAAAAAAAACGCTATACTTTAAGCTCAATTAACTCATTAATGTAGAAATTGGCCCGAAAGGGTCTCAGGAAGATGGGTTTAAATGGAACCCTTCCGGTAACGTCCAGGGTACTCAGAGGTGCACCTGGGTGCTGGGGCGCAGAGGGAATATGTTTCCGATTATTTAAGGCCACTTTGTGCTATTACAGTAAATACAGCCCTTTTTCGATACCTGAATGTCTTGAGTCACGCCTCGCCCACAGAGACGCACTCGCCAAACCGCGTCTTGGCCGTGGGGATCCGGTCATACCCCGTGCCAAACACGTGAATCGGCAGAGTTTTGAGCACGTTTGTTGCCAGGCACCACAGCGGCGTGTTGATTGTGGCTCTCTTGGTAGCTCTGGGCATTTTCTTGGGATAAATTGGCAATGAGGTGTGAAGTTTCGCAGGACCCCAAGTGTCCCAGCACTGGGCAACCGCTCTGACCACGCTCCTAAATCATCTAGTCATGTCTATTTATTAACGCTCTTGCTCAAATTAACGCCCTGGACCTTTTGTTGGTACGCGGCGGTGGGCGCCACCTTGCGAATCGAGCGCACGTCGTCGGCAGAGAACCCGGGGATGCGCAGGTTCCAGTTGCGCTCGAGGTGCATCTGGACGTCCTTGACCTCGAGCGTGTCGCTTTTGCGGTGCTTGGCGAGGCGGCACGCAAACGTGGTGACGCTCGTGACAAACTCGTCGGCCAGGTCCAAAAGGAGCTCTTCGACGTCGCCGTCAAAGAGCGACTCGGTCTCTTCGCCGAGAATGCCGGCCACGAGCTCGCTGAGGCGCCGCTTGCTGAGGACGCGGTCGCTGCCGACCTCAAACTGCGGGATGCGGGCCAGCGCCGGCGAGTTGAGGGCCGAGGCGCCCACGGAGCCGCCGCTGAGGAGTGTGGGTCGCTCGGCGCGCATTGTCACAGGGGTCGGCGGCGCCACGTTCAGCTGCTGCGGGATGGGCATGCTCTGAGTGCTGCGGATGTGCGGGGTGGTGGGCGCCGAGGGCCCAGAGGGGGGCTGGCCGGAGGGAGCCTGCGCACTGGGCGCGCCGTTACGCTGGGCCGCCTGCGGGTGCTGTCCATTCGCCGAGGGGTGCCCAGGAGCCGCTCCAGGAGCCGCTCCAGGGGGGCCCAGGGGGTGTGCCTGGGGGTGGCCCTGCATGGCCTGTGCTTGAGGGTGAGGAGGTCCTCCGGGGCCGCCAGGGCCTTGGGGGTGTGCTGGGTGGCCATGAGGGCCCTGCTGGCCCTGCTGCGGACCTCCCTGAGCGCCCTGCTGCGCGCCGCGAGGGGGTCCCTGCTGTGCGCCCGGCTCGCGGATATTCTGGCGAGACTGAGCAACCGCGGCCATTGCCTGCTGCTCGCGGCTGCGTACCTGGTCGCGGCGCTGCCTGAGCCCCTGAATGCTGCGCATCAGCCGCTGGCGAGTCTCCTGCGTGTCGACGGTCCTCAGGGCGGCTGTGGCTGCCTGCAGCTGCTGCTCGAGCCGCTCGCCAACCCTGCGCAGCTCGTCAAGCTGCTGCTGCTGGTTCTGGAACCCCTGCATCACGCGCATGTTCGCCATGGCCCCCTGCTGGCCAGCAGCCGCCTGGACTTGGTGGTTGTAGATTTGCTGCTGGTCGTAGCCCGGCTGCTGCTGGGGCTGCTGCTGGGGGGCCTGCTGCTGCTGCTGGGGCTGTTGCTGCTGCGCGTTCTGCTGGGCAGCCGCCCGCTGCTGCGAAAACCGCGTCAGGATCTCGCGGATGCGGTTCGCGTTCTCGAGGTGCCGCTGCGCCTCGGGCGCCTGCGCGCCGCCGTGCGCCTCCACCTGCGCCATCTCGGTGCGGTACTGGCCCACCAGCGTCTGCAGCTGCTCCTGCAATGTCGCTGGACGCATCCGATTCATGTGTGCTGGGTGGGTGCTGGGTGAGTAAGGCTGGGGCGCCGGGAGCGTTGCGAGCTGGGAGCCCAAGGGGTGACGTGACGCAGGGCTGCGCTGTGTTAAAAAAGTACTAGAATTGAATAGGACTGGGATGCAAGGGCTATAGAGTTGAAGAGGGAGCTAATTGCCCAGTGTCGCGGGTCGCCATGGGGGTGGTGCAATTGTGCTTGTATACAGCTCCAACGCTTTTTTATTCCCCAGAAAGTTTACAGCTTTGCCATTCAGTTGCCGTTGTCTGCCCACAGCCAGCGGTGGCGACCCCACTTGGCCACGGTCCTGGATGTTACCGCTCAACTCGAGCGGATGCCGGTTGTCGTGCCACATAGCCTTCCAACCTTATCCTACCAACACCCGGTCTTGAAGAAAACAGCAGTAAAACATCTATACATTATTATACATATTTGGCTCCAAGGTGCTGTAGGAGCCTGGGTGCTACCCAAGGGGCCAGCATGCTCATGCCCCGCTGGAAACACTTTTTGTGCGGATAATTGTCTCGCACACCTCAATTGTGGCCAAAACTTCGCTCAAATACTCATGGTACGCCTCGAGCAGCATGGTTTGTTGTGAGTCCATCACGAGTGTTACAATGGAGGCTCCTCCTCAAGCGCATAAATACCAATACCCACGCCCGCCACCAGTAAGCTCCTGTCTTGCACCGCCAAACACCCTGCATCGCTCACGGGCGACCGGTGCGAACTGATGAGTTTACCGTCCAGCGTCCATTGGCACACTTTTTGGTCGGGGCCCGTGCTGTAGATGTAGTTTTCCGACACACCCACGTCGCAGATAGTGGCTGCATGTGCATTCTCAACATAGAACACGCGCTCGAACTCATTGCCCAACCTCAAACTCACCAGAGACTGGTCCTCGCCACCAGAAACATGGTACCACGTGCCGTCGCGCTCGTAAACGCAGGACGCACGCACACCCGATTGGTGACTACGGTGGGTCGATTTCAGTGCAAGATCAGCAGAGTAGAGCATGACCTGGCCGTCTGTGGCCACAACCACCAGATCGTCGCCGGCTGCGTGGACATGCAGCAGGCACTTGTCGCTGTATTTTGCACTACGCAAAACTGTGAGGTTCTTGAGCGACCAAATGCGAATAGTCGAGTCTGAGTAAACGCAGCACATGGTATCATCACCCCACCAGCAGAAATCCATGATCCGCAGATCGCTGGCGGTGGTTGCGGGAAGCGCGCCAGCACCGGTAAGGAACTGGGTTTTCTCGAGTTTCCAAAACAGGAGCTCTTCTTTTGCACCTGCAGTCGCCAACATGGAGCCATCCTCGTTCCAGTGGACTGCTTGAGGCGGGGTAGCGTGCCGCCTGAACGTGGCGCTCACATCGACCCGCGGCGCTACCTCATTAGCGCCTTGCAGCACACCTAGCTGCACAGTGGTGTCCTCCGAGGCTGTGGCAACAAGCCCCTTCACACTTGGGTGAAACTCAATGCCCCGAATCTCGCGACCGTGCGTGCCCTTGAGGGCGATCGGCGAGTGGCTCAAAGCCTCACCCTTCATTGCGCACCTATGCAGAGCCCCTGCCTTGACATAGGTTAACTCATAGCACGACTCGTTGCCAGAGTCCACAGTAAAGCTCCAGGTACGGTGCCCACCGCCGCAGTTCTCGCTGGCGACCTGGTACTCGTGGGTCAAGTTGGTCACTGTGAAAAACTCCTTTGAGAACCCGTACGCTAACAAATCTTTGTTTGCTTGGTACTGAAGGCCCTCAATACCGCCGCGCTGCAGCTTGTTTGTGTAAATTAGTCTTCTCTCGTCAAAGAATCCATAGGTACCTGAACGCGAGGCCACCACCAGGTACTCGCTACTGGTGATGGCTGTGAGAGCATCACGCCCAAACGGACGGGTTTGGGACCATGCACCAGCTTCAAGAGTGGCCAATGCGCCCGTGCGGGTGCCAACGTACAGCTTGTCGGCTAGGTGTGCGGCGGTCACTGCTTGGTCGAGCGAGGGGTACTCGTTAGTTTCCAATCCGCCCACAACAACAATGGGGTCGCTCGGCAGGCCTTGAAGAAGTAATTGAGAGTCGCTGATTGCTCCGCAGAAACTAAAGTGACCACTAAGAGGGATCTCTGTGCGCTGAACGCTAGCGTCGGCACTCACCCACAAAACAAACCCTAGCTTGGAAACAATAGCCACGCGCGCGCCCACTGCTCTCACAAGCGAGTAATTTCCCACGTCAGTGTCGAGCAAATTGCCGTTGACGTAGACACGACCTCCGGCCGTAGTGTAGACAAACAGCTTGTCCAGAGCACAAAACCCCTTGTAGGGGTCGCTCGAAGTCTCGGCGGTATCTGCGCGCTCGAGCAAAAACTTTTGCCACAGCTTGACACGACCGTCCTGGCCACCCGTAACCACAAGGGGCTTGCCTCCAAAGTCGGCCACATCGAGCGCCCAGACGTTGCGTCCAGAGTGCCCCGTGAGGACATCCACACAGCCCTTGGAGTTCCACACGCGCAAGCTCAAGTCTTCGGATACCGAGTAGAGGTGCTCACCGTGGAACAAGAGCTTCCAGATGCGGGAGGTGTGGCCCCACAGCTCGGAATGGATGGCGCCGGTCAGGTCCCATACAATGATCCGGCGGTCGTCTGAGCACGAAGCAACAACGTCTTTACCCGCCAAGGTACCAAAAACAACGTTGAATATTGACCCCGAGTGCGCAGTAAAGTTGTACACCAGTTTTTGGGTCAAGAGGTCCCACACCACAACTCCGTGCAAAACTGTACCAGCGGCCACAAGGATGCGACCATCGTGCACATGCAAACTTCCGGAATACAGGATGCTCTGGTCGTACTCGTAGACTTGTAGAGAAGGGTATGAAATGACCTTGTTGTGAGCGGTCAAGATGTACAGCTCATTGCCGTGCTCTTTAATGTCAATGATCCAGTCCTGGACGGTCATTTCCTGGAAAGCGGGTCCTACTGCAAATGAGCGCCCGCCAAAGCACACCAGCTCTTGTCCAAACGTCGAAATGCCATGGATTTTGTTGCACTGGAAAATTTTCTGCGAGCTCTGTTTGCCGAGTAAAACCTTGAGGAATGGGCCCGAGCCACAATACAGCTTGCCGTTGTGAAATTTGAGAGCGGTGACCGGGCCCTCGAAATCAAGCGAAACAGGCCTCAAGTTTGTCATGGAGAGCATGAGCTGCGCTGGGGGTGAAAAAGTGAGTGGTGGGTGTGGTTTTGTGTGAAGTTTTAGTGAAATTTACGAGTATATGAGTTGCTTGTTTGGAATTGAGCTCGGTGAGCTTTTTGGTGGGTTCGGGGCTAAGGGGGATTCATGGCTAAACAGTTGGGCACCTCATGCCATCAGTTTTGTCAAGGATTGGAGTGAAATTTTGATAGATTTGAGTGCTTTTGAGTTTGGTAATGATACCGGAAGTTTGCGATGCATGCAGACGCCGCACAGAACAAGCTCAAGTGACGCGCGCCGCATGGGTTTGAGTTTGGCTGCAAAGCCTAACAACCGTACAAATACATGGTGATTCTACTATTTTGCCCAACATGCAATTGCCAATTATTTACCTTGCCCTGGCGGCCATTGGCTTCGCCGCTCCTGAGGGTCCTCAGGGTCCCCCTGAAGGTCGCGGGCCCCAGCCTGTGCAGCTCTATGGCCCCTATGGCCCCTATAACGCTTATGGTCCCCCGCCTCCTCCTGGCCCTCCTCCGCCCCCGCCGCCTCCTCCTCCTCCCCCTCCTGGCCCTTGGGTTCGTGAGGTCGACGAGGCCATGATCAAGGCTAGAGTGTAGTGCTCAGGCAGGGGAGAAGGGGCAGGGGCAGAACTCAAATAAGCTCAGGGATGGATCTGCGAGCTAGCGGTAGATTTCAAGTAAAGCCCAGCGATGAATTGTAGAATCCCTTCATTAAACTTCCTCCAAACTTATCTCCAAATTTTTTGGACGCACTCCAAAATAACGTCTTATCTACAAACTTTTAGAAACCCTGGCGGGCGGCGCCCATGAGGCTCTCCTGCGACACATTTTCGTTGCCCAAAATCTCATAGACGTTGAGCATGTTGAGGGCGCCCACGGCCATGACGATGCCGCTGCCGCCGAGGACCTCGAGCACGCTAAAGAGCCCACCGAGCACGAGGCCACCGAGCAGCGCTGCGGGCAGGATGAGGCGCTTGAGCTCGCGCTTGAGCGTCTGGTCGCGGCGGCCGACAAGCACGACCTGCTGCTCCTTAAAGCCGCGCGCGAGGTCGCTGGGGCCAAAGCCGCTCGACACGGTCCACAAGCGGGAGAAGATGCCGCTCGCGATCGTGACAAACAGCACAAAGGTGACGCTACTGAGGCTGAGGCCGGCGGGCTGCAGGTAGTGCACGAGGCCGCCGGTGCAGACGCTGCGGTGTCCCTGGGCCTCCCACTTGCCGAGCAAGGCAACGGACTCGCCAAACGCGGCGTAGGCGTAGGCGCTGAGCTGGTAAACGACGCTCAGCAGCGAGGCCACAAACAGCAACGGCTGGGCGTTGGTGTAGAGCAAGCGGATGGGGAACGGCTGGGTCTGGCTGCGGGCGCGGGTCGAGGTGATTTGCGCGTTGTAGCGCACGGCGCTGAGCCACACAGCGGCAAAGAAGCCCACGACGCTGAGCACGCCGCCGACGGCGTTAGGGAGGTCGCTGCGGAACGCGGCGTCGGCGACCGCGTGCTTGATGCTGCGGGAGTTGACGCCAAATGCCAGCGCGGGCAGCACGCCGACCGTCTGCTGGCCGCGAGGGGTCGCCACCGACAGCATCGACATGAGGCTCCAGGTGAACTTTTGGGCGCACTTGACGCTGCTAAAAACTAGCAGACCGGTGCCGAGACCGTAGCCCTTGGTCAGAACCTCGTCGATCAGCAGCAGAGCCAGGTTTCCGAGCACCAGCTGGCCAATGAGCGAGAAGACGCCGGCGGCGCCAAGGGCGGCGGGAGCGCCATAAGTGCCGCTGAGGACCGAGGCGCTGGCGAGCAACAAAGTCAAGAAAAGCGCCAACAACTTTTGCGCCGACTGGAAAAGGCCGCGATCGGAGCGCACGTCGAGCGACACGTTGAGCACCTTAAAGCCGGCCAAAATCTGCAGAACAAAGCCGCTCAGATAGATGACGCTGGGCCCAATGTCGAGAGGAGTGCCGTTGGCCGAGCCCACGGCGTAGCGAAGGTCGCCAACGGGGTCAGGCAGCTCGATGGGGTTCCGCACGCCGTGGAGGGGCAGTTCCGACAGCACCGCGAACAAAACACCGCCGGCAACAGTGTACACGAGCCTCTCATACTGCTCAACCTTTGCGTAAGGCTTTTGCACCTCGGGCATGAGCGCCGTGAATGGGCGCACCAGATCCAAAGCGCGAAGACGAGCCATCAAGTAAGCAGAGATTAGGCGCGATTGGGAATTTTGAGGTAAAGCACAAATGCTCAGCACGTCACGCGTAATCAAGGTGTAATCAACGGCTGGCCAGAAAAATTGGCAACCCGTCGTGTTTCGAGGTAGATCCTATATTCTTTAAATTCCTTTTTGTGTTAGATCGCAACAAACCGCCTGTCCGTGGTGCGTAAAAAAATCACCCCAAAATCTCAAAAAATCTCAAGCCGTACTAACCTCCCACACCTTCAAAACTCACATCCAAACCACACCACACCCTCCAAACTAAACGACACCTCACAAATGGCAGACGAACAAATAAACTACAACCAAGCAGTCGAGTACTGGAGCCAGGTCTCGGCCGACTATGACGGCGTGCTCGGCGGGTTTGGCAACTCGATTGTCCCCAAAGTCGATATTGTCGGCAGCCAAACTTTTCTGCGCAGGCTCGCGACCCTTACCCCCAACCATTTCCCGAAATTTCACGAGGGACAAACCTCGGCCCTCGACGTGGGTGCAGGCGTCGGCCGCGTCACAAAGGACCTTTTGGCCAACTATGCGGACGCTGTTGACCTCGTGGAGCCCGCTCTGCCGCTCATTAACAGCGCCAAGGAGCTTCTCAAGGACGTGCCCCAAGCTCGCGGCTACTTTGCCTGCGGCCTGCAGGACTTTGAGTTCCCTCAAAAGTACAACCTGATTTGGTGCCAGTGGTGTCTTGGCCAGGTCCCCGACGCCGAGCTCGTCAAGTTCCTCCAGCTCGCAGCCCAAAACCTCGAGCAGGGCGGCATCATTGTGGTTAAAGAGAACCAGAGCACACACGGCGAGGACATCTACGATGAGACCGATTCGAGCGTCACGCGGCTCGACGAAAAATTTAGACAGATTTTCCAGGCCGCTGGACTCAGACTGCTGCTCACTGCCCTCAACAAGGGTATGCCCAAGGAGCTTTTCCCGGTGAGAATGTACGCCCTGAGTCCCAGCATCTAGGCACTTGGTGGCAGCTTAGACTTTTTAAAGTATATTATTTCAGATCAATTCACCTATATCATTGGAAATTTCCTTTATGCTTGGCGCGGGAAACCGTTTAGGCTATCACAGGGCCTGCCCACCTCTGGCTGTCTGCAGCTCCCACAATCTGCATAGCGAGGCAGCGCAATGGACCCCCTTTCTTGGACAATTTGAACAAAGATTCAGTAGGAAAACGCTTGCCCCCCCAGAAAAAAAAAAGTGCGTTGCCCCGCCGCCAGCCGAAACGGTCATGGTTGCACCCCGGCAACACCTCTTTAGATCGAGCCGCCACATTTTTGCGGGCTGTCAAATACTACGAGACCATATCCTTGGCAATCCAAAACCTTGAATACACCCCACTAGAGCGCCCGGAAACCTTCTACTCGCTGTGGCGTCGGCGCACCAGCCACCAATTTACCTGCATGAACCCTTACCCTTAATACACTAGTAAGAGAGTCGCGTACTTTACGCGTCTTTTACAATGACCAAGACGGTCACTTTTGGTACAGAAGTCTCGACGCGGCAAAAGACGTTCCCGGTGGGCGTGCTGCTAAAGTCCGAGCCCCCTCAACGCGACTCTCAACTGAACCAGATCACCTCGGTGTACAATGGTGGCACAAAAATCAACCCAACAAATTTGGCCCTAATATACAAGGAAGTGGCCGAGACACTCAAAAATGCCACATTTGCGCCCATAAACGCCGATTCGCTCGAGACGCAGGATTTTTCCTATCCGACGTGCCTTGAGGCCTACACGGTTTTGCACGGTCTTTTGCGCCAGGGTGAGAGTCCCATTGGCGTAAATGAGCTGCTAGGGTATGCCAAACGCGATTTGTGTGAGTTCCGCAAAAGCTCAGACGTGCTCATGCTCAGAGTGCTCATTCAAATTCTAAAGTGCGTCGATATTGTCTTTTACACAGACACAAAGCAAATGGCTACCCCTAGCCTGGCCAAATTCTTTTTGGAACAAGCGCTCGAGGGTATCACGCGCTCCTCAACCTCAAAGGCAATGCTGTGCATCTGCCTCCACATCTTCAACCACATTCACATGCCCAAACTGCTCGACAGGCAGCTGAGTTTGCGACTATTACAAGCGATGCAGTCGCGCATCTCCACTTCCAGCGTGCGCAAGTCGTCCAGTGCGCTCAGTGGCGAGTATTTGGGCACTTTCAAGACGCTGTTCAAGTACCAAAAATCGCTCATGCTTGAAAAGACTGCGCTCTGGGTGCCGATTCTCATGAACACACTGGTTGATTTCAGTTCATTTATTCGCCAGCAGGGTCTCGCGTTTTTGCAGGAGCTGGCCAAGCTTAATTCGCACCAAATCAGTGCTGAGATCTTTGCCGTGCTCAACAGCACCGTGGCCCCCGACACCTCATTTACGAGCATGGCTGTCGAGCGCATGATCTATTTTCAGACTTTGGCTGGTGATGCCAAGGCGACTTCTTCAATCTGGAGTTGCTTGTTGGTGATGCTGGACGCCAACCCCGCCATCAAGGTCGACTCGTGGAACAGCCTCGGCGAGTGGCTCGAGGTGCCCCGCATGGGCTTTGGTAGCGCCAGTCTCAGCACCAAGGACGCGACCTACAATGGCTGGGAAAAGGTTATTTATTTATTTGCATTCCGCTACGAGCACAACACATCCATCTCCCGCAACCTGGCCTCGCTCATCCATCCCATCAAGCCCAAGCGTCAGACGAGCCTCGCGGTGTTTGAGCGATTCAAGGGCTGCTTCAACATTTTACTGTTTATTGCGCTGCGGTGCTGCGAGCAAAACTCAAAGCACTTGGGCGTTGTTTTCGGGTCGCTGGTGCGGCCTTGTGTAGAGGCCATGCTCGACCACCCCCTCGAGCCCGTTAAGACGTTTGCCATTCAGACTTTGCTGAGCTTGCTAAGCCTTAGTCCTGGCACTGCAAAGGCTCAGCGCAACCGTGTGCTTGAGGAGAAACCCGTGACTGCTAGCGAGATTGGTGGCCTGCCGCGTGGTTGGATCCGCGAGAACACCGAGCAGTTCACCCAGCTTCTGCCGCTCATCTATAAAGAGGCCGGGTTTGAGCAGCTCATCAAATTTTGGGACTCGCTTGTGGCCATTATTCGCCAGGGCGCATCGGCCGATAGCGACAACTTTTACCAGCAGTTGCTCAACTGTGTCGAGTTTCTGGGGTCGTCCAAGCTCGATCTGCCCGAGGAGCTCAGCAGCCAGCTGTTTACGACCTTTGTGTGCAGCTTCAACTACAGCGTGCTTGTGGCTGAACGGTACGAGCACGAGGGCGAGAAAATTAAGGTTGGCGCTGGTAAGGTCAGCTGCGCTACAATGTTATTGTCTCAGGCGATTAGTCTACCTGACCGCTTGTTTGATCAAATGTTGTCGCGTTTTAGTACGTTCCCCTCGCGCCAAGTCGCGCTCGTGGCCAAGACGTGTATGTCCAACCCCTCGGATCGCAAGTTGTGGGACCAGTGCCATGCGCACATCCTCAGGCTTGTTTCCAATGTGAACGCGCTCGAGGCCGACGACGCGGCCGAGATTCTGCGTCTGCTCGAGTCTACGCCCGACACAGAGGATTTGCCCTCGTACTGGATCAAGTACTTTACGCTGTGCTACAACAAGACTGACGACCCCGAGTTCTTTTACGATTTTGTCGAGCGCCAACTTGCTGGTCAGCGTCTAGAGCTGTTTTACTCGTTCAAGCGCACAGTATTTATTGACGAGACCCTTTTCGACAAGATGATTGTCGAGGCGTGTGCGCGCCACAAACCCGAGTTGCTCGAGGACACAAACGGCATGGACGCGTCGTTCCAGGTCCAAGTGGGCCGTCACTTTTATTCTGCTGGTCAGATGAGAAAGGGTGCGCGCATCATGGGCTCGCGCCTCAAGGCTAACGCCAACCTTGTATTGGCGACTATTGAGGACCCTGCAACGCGCGAGATCGGCCTAGAGCTTTGGGAACAAGTATGCGCCCTTGAGGGTAGCTTTATGCCCGCGGCCGTGGCCAAGGCTCGTGAGTTGTGCGAGCAGGGCTTGCTGCAATTGCCGGCCGAGATTGAGCCGCTGTCCCCGCACAAGAGGGGCGGCCAGCTCTCGCCTCCTCCGACTTCACCAACCCTTAGTCCCAAACGTCAACGCCTCGAGTGGTCCTTGGGCGCTGAGGACGACTCGCTTGATCTCATGTCGTCGCCTCCCAAGGGTCACCCCTTGTTTGCCGCGCTCGACCCCTCAGCCTTGGGTGTTTCGTTTGACCGTATGCCCAAGAACCAATTGCTTGAGTTGAAGCACCGTCTACAGCAGGCTGTAGACTTGGCCTCAAAGGCTCTCGACACTTGAGTGCTTGAGCGACCCACGCGCCCTTACCCTAAACGAGGCATAGGCGAGCATGCTATATTAAGACTATAATTTTTATTTTTTCCTTGTGTTTAGGGAATTTTTGGCTATATTTGGGCATCTAACCTTTGTTGAGAGTCACCGAACCCTCTCACAGTCAAGCTTTAGGCACCTCTGACTATTCAGTGACTATTTTTGCCCCTCCCGGGCCACGACTTGAGTCACTCGGTTTCCCTGACAAACTTTTCAGCTCTGATGCACGAGGCTGCATCCGTTATCGGCGGCTTCTTCGGCGGCGGGAAAAAACCATAACCTCGATAATTATAGCTCAAAAAGCCATATTTCGCTGTCTGTGAACGCTCTCGTGGCCCACCTCGACACCGGAGCTCACCGCCGGACATGCACCCCGCGTCTCCATGCATGACTGATATAAATTTCACCTGCAGGCCGAACCTTCACTCATGTCTACCTCTTCTCAGGTCGAAGATCAAAAGACGGACGTCTACACCAAGCCTAGTAGCACTCCTCCCCCCGTTTACACACCCTTCAAGGTCTCACATCAAGAAACGAATGCTCAGATTGAATCCCTTGCTCAGAAATATGGCGTCAACCGGTTCCGCCTCCAGCTCAAGCAGGATCTGATTATCCTGCCCCCCATTTGCTTTTTGTATATGCTGGCGTTTTTGGACCGCGTCAACATCTCCAACGCCGCCGTCTACGGCCTCTCAACCGACCTTAGCCTGCCCGCGGGTTCCCTCAAGTACAACATCGCCCTGTGTATTTTCTTTGTGCCCTACATTGTTTTCGAGATCCCCTCAAACTTTTTTTTGAAAAAATTCAAGCCTTCTGTCTGGCTGTCGGGCTCCATGATCTGCTTTGGCATTTGCTCGCTCTGCCTGGGGTTCATCCATAACTACTCGCAGCTGCTGGCTCTCCGCTTCTTGCTGGGCCTGTTTGAGTGTGGTATGTTCCCTGGCTGCTTCTACCTGCTTGCGTGCTGGTACAGACGTGAGGAAGCTCAGAAACGCTACACCTTTTTCTTCAGCTCGACATCGCTAGCCGGTGCGTTTGGTGGTCTTATTGCCTACGGAATGAGTACCATTGACGGCCACCGCGGCTATGCTGCATGGCGCTGGCTGTTTATTGTCGAGGGCTCCATTACTGTTTTCCTCGCCATCATCCTGTTTTTCTGCATTGCCGACTTCCCTGAAGATGCTCGTTTCCTCAAGGAAAATGAGCGCGCCTTTATCAAGGAAAAGCTCGCTCTCGACCAGGGTGACTCTCAGGTTGATGTTCCCGTTACCTCGGGCAGCGTTTTGCGCGTTTTCAAAGAGTGGAAGGTCTGGGTTGCTGGCCTCATGTACTTTGGCTGCATCGTGCCTGCCTATGGGTACGCCTACTTTGCTCCTACTATCATCAAGGGCTTTGGTTACTCGGCCGTCAAGACTCAGGTGTACTCGATTTTCCCCTGGATTCTGTCGTTTGGCGGTGGTATGATTGCTGCCATTTTCAGTGATTGGGTGCGCCACCGCTACCTGTTTGTGCTTGGCGGTTTGCTCACGGCCATTGTTGGCCTGGGTATGCTGCTGGGTCTCGATGCCAGCGTCTCCACTATCCACGCGCGCTACGCCGCCTGCTTCTTGCTCACACTCGGTTTGTACGGTACAATGCCCATCATTGTGTGCTGGACAAACATGAACTTCTCCGGCCACCACCGCAAAATGGTCGGCTCTGCATGGCAGGTGGCCTTTGGCAACGTTGGCGGTATCATATCCGTGTTTATTTATCGGTCCAAGGATGCCAAGAAGGTCCACCAGTATCAGCTGGGTAATGCCGTGAGTCTAGCGTTTGCGGGCGTTGCTGTCCTCTCGTGCACATTCTACGTGCTTGCCATCATGTACGAAAACAAAAGGCGCGCTCAAGGAAAGGCGCAGGCCAAATGGGACGCCAAGTCTGAGACTGAGAAGGCCGAGGCAGGTGATCTCAACCCGAGCTTTGTTTACCAGTATTGAAGTTTGTATTTATATCTAATAATCCGATTTCTCCGACGCGAGGTCCTGTGAGGTGCAGCTGCTCCGGATAAAGAACAAGCATCAGCAGCGCGTCATGCTGCAGGCGCCAGGTGCCATGCCAGGGTTGTTTTGGACAGTTGATAGTGTTTCTGCTGTTATATCTATTAAAATATTTCCCCCCATCGCAAAATTGGGAGTTTCCCCACAGCTATGCAATTAAAAATCACTTCTCAACCACATACCCTACATATGCAGCTCATGCAGCAGCTCTCTATCACCCCACAGCCAAGACCCCCACCGCAGGCCAGCCTATAGGATCCCTTGCAAAGGAGGCTGTGGCAACCACGTGCACCCATAAGTATATCTACTGGTAAATCCACTATTAAAAACCACAGTTAGCCTAAAAAATTGCGACTGGCGAACCGCTAGCAGCGTAATGGCACTCCCCGACGCCACCTTGACAGGAGTGCCCCCCAACGAGGTGGGGATGTTTCAAGCAGTTACTATTAGTTGTATAAATTTATTGAGAAAGAATAGCTATCTTTTGAGGCAAACGCAACAAGCGCGGCCGACTAGCCTGACTCTCGCATGCATTCCTGCTGCACCCCGCAATTTCAGGTGCATATTAATATGCATCTCCAATATAAAAGAGCGCATGTACTGCCGCTAAAACATGCAAGATCAAACGTCGTTCGAGGACTTGCGCCACAAAACATTCGAAGATACAGCGCTGGACACAATCTCGAGCCTCGAGTCGCCGTCCCAAGGCTCGCTAAACGAGGTCCTCAAGGGCTATGCGGCACGGCACGACGTCAACCAACGCAAGCTCATGCTCAAGATTGACCTTTGCATTATTCCTGCGATCTGCGTGTTGTACATCCTGGCGTTCCTGGATCGCGTTAATATCTCCAACGCTGCCGTCTATGGCATGGCCGCGGACCTGGGCATTCCCACGGGCTCCCTCCAGTACAATATTGCGATTTGCATCTTTTTTGTGCCTTATACGACTTTTGAGGTTCTGTCCAACTTTTTTTTGAAGAAATTCCGGCCTTCAGTGTGGCTGCCGGCGTGCATGCTCGCGTTTGGCGTTATTTCCATTGGTTTGGGCTTTATCCACAACTACCACCAGCTGCTGGCTCTGCGGTTTTTGCTTGGTTTGTTTGAGTGCGGCATGTTCCCCGGCTGTTTCTATCTGCTTTCTTGCTGGTACAGACGCGAAGAATCCCAAAAGCGGTTCACGTTTTTCTTCAGCTCCACGTCGCTCGCAGGTGCGTTTGGAGGCCTAATTGCCTACGGCGTCGACAGCTTTGATGGCGCCAAGGGCCTTGCCGCGTGGCGCTGGCTGTACGTGCTTGAGGGCGCCATCACCGTGTTTGTTTCCTTGTTTATGTTTTTCTTGATTGCCGACTTCCCCGAGCAGGCCAAGTTTTTGGCCCCCAACGAGCGCGCTTTCATCAAGGATAAGCTCGCCTGGAACGCCGGCGCCTCGCACCAAGAGGTCAAGATCACAGCAATGGATGTGCTGCGGTGCTTCAAGGAGTGGAAGATTATCTTTTCTGGCCTCATGTACTTTGCTTGCATTGTGCCTGCCTATGGCTACGCCTACTTTGCCCCCACCATTATCAAGGGCTTTGGATACTCTGTGGTCAAGACCCAGGTCTACTCCATCTTCCCCTGGATCACAACCTTTGGCGGTGGTATGATCCTTGCCATCTTTAGTGACTTGACCAAGCACCGCTACCTGTTTACTCTAATTGGTGGCTGCTTGTGCGTGACTGGCTTTGGCCTGCTTCTGGGCCTAGACTCTGTGCCCAGCACAGTGCACGCCCGCTACGCCGGCTGCTTCCTTATTTGCATGGGCTCGTACGGCATCATGCCCATCATTGTGTGCTGGACCACCATGAACTTTTCGGGCCACGTGCGCAAGATGGTTGGCACTGCATTTCAAATCGGCTTTGGCAACTGCGGCGGTATTGTGGCCGCGTTCATTTACCGCTCCGCGGACGCAAAGAAGAGCCCACAGTACGCGCTCGGCAACGGGGTGGCGTGCGCCATGGCGGGTCTCATTATCATTCTCCCGTTCATTTACTTGATGGGAATTATGGCCGAGAACAAGAAGCGCGCCGCGGGCCGGTGCGACGAAAAGTGGAGCAGGCTCAGCGAGCGCGAGAAGGCGCTTGCCGGCGACCTTGATCCCCGATTCAGGTACCAGTACTAGACTTTTATATTTAATTAGTTGTGTTACACTGTTACACACCCATCAGCTTCTATCTATGTACTATTTGACCGCAATGTGGTACGGCTCGAGCTGTCCAGGGGTGGCGCCGCTGGGGCTGCCGATCATTGGGTCCTGCCCCGACACGGTTTTCGGGAACGCAATCACGTCTCTGATACTCTTGAGGCCGCAAATCATCGCCACCATGCGGTCGAGGCCAATAGCGAGACCCGCGTGCGGAGGGCACCCGCTTGCCAGCGCCGCCAACAAGTGCCCAAACAGCTCCTCAGGGTTGGGGATCTTTAGCACGTTACTGAGAATGTAGCGCTGCACATCCACGTCATGTACACGAGTGCTTCCACCGCCGCACTCGACACCGTCAATCACAAGATCAAAGTGTTGGCCAAAGCACTCGAGGGGTGCAGTGGCTAGCTGGTCGTACGTGTCAATATCAACCATCGTGAATGGGTGGTGCGTGGCTTTGAGGTCGCTACTGTACTCTGGGTAGCCCTTGGAACCAATTTCCACAGGCTCAAATAGCGGGAACTTGTGCACCCAGCACGCAACGCTTTGAGACGGAGGGGCATGCGTCTCTATGTACAATTGGCGTGTGCGGCCCAACGGGGTGGGATTCTCGTAGTTTTTAACACGGCGGTCACTCAGGCAAACAATACTGCCGGGAACAAGGGGCTCGGCCTCAGTTAAGGTACTCCACAGCTGAGCCCAGTCGGGGACTTCTGCTAGCGCCTCAATTTCCTGTTTGAGTTGTTCCTCAGACTCGAAAACAACAAATCTCGGCACGCGGCTCGCGTACAGCCCGCGCTGTGTGAACCCCTTGGCCCCCTTTGGTAGCACGAGGGCCTCAAATACAGGGTACTCGGGGTGACCCTTGGCCTGCGCCGGAAGCTTGATGACCTTGTTGCCAAACCGCAGATCGGGTTTATCAATGCCGTAGCTCTCAATTGCCTTGTCATAGGTCAAATGCGGCCGCCACTCAAGAGACGTCGAGGCGTGCTTCCAGGCCTCATCCACCACCTTGCGCACAACTTGCTGCACATCATCGTGATTGGCAAACCCCATCTCGAGGTCTAGCTGTGTGAACTCGGGCTGGCGGTCAGCTCGGAGGTCCTCATCGCGGAAACATTTGGCGACCTGAAAATAGCGGTCAATTCCAGAAGCAATAAGCAGCTGTTTGTACTGCTGAGGACTTTGTGGCAGGGCATAAAACATGTTTTGCTTGCGCGTGGGCACCAAAAACTCCCGCGCGCCTTCGGGCGTGCTCTTAAACAAAAGGGGCGTTTCGACCTCTGTGAAGTTTTGGGCCACGAGCGTGTCCCTGCACGCCTTGATGATCTGGGACCTAGCCCTCAAAATCTGCTGCATCTCGGGCTGCCGCAGCTGAATGTACCGGTGCTGGGGCGGCCAGTCCTTGGCGTCTTGCAGCTGGGACGGCACGATGTTTGAGTGGTTCAAAACTTGGACCCCCGAGACCTTGAACTCGGATCCGGGCTCTCCGCTCACTGAGACGATTGAATCCTGCTTGATGCCCCGGAAAACGCTTGGAGAGTTGTGATCAACCACCTGGACAACTCTACCCTGCGGGTCTCTGATCTGGGCAAATGTGAGACTTTTGGACATTTTCTTGGGTTTACGATGAAGCCACCCATTAATTACCGTGGGGCTTGCCCGAGGGAACGCGAACCGCTGGGCTATGGTTTTGACATCCGGCAGATGCATAAGCTGTAGGGGGGTGAAGGGCAAGGACAGAGCCTCGAAATTTTAACTTGTGATTAGCGTACACTCGAGAAGCCCAAAAAAAATGAAATTTCACGCCGAAGGCAGCGGCATGCAGGCTCGGCCCGGTCAAGTGGCGAACGCCACCAATCGCCACGATTTGCCACCGCCACACGTGCTTTCGCTTCGGTGGCGTTCGAGAAAATCGGCTCCGGTATATAAGCGTCAGCAGCGTCCCACCACCTCAACACAACATGCCTCGTTCCCGTGGAAGATCCGGCCCTGCCCCCGCGCAGCGCACTCAGACCCGTTCCAATCACACTGCCGCTGCCCCCGCTGCCACCCAGCAGCACTACCCCCCCGCCGCTCCCGCTGTGTCGCAGGGCCCCGGCCTCTTTGGCCAGATGGCCTCGACCGCCGCCGGTGTTGCCGTTGGTAGCGCTGTTGGCCACACCTTGGCCAACGGCGTCTCGAGCCTCTTTGGCGGCTCGAGCTCCGCCCCCGTTGAGGCGGCCCCCGTCCAGCAGCAGCAGAGCAGCTTCCAGCAGGAGTCCAACGTCCGCTGCGACCTCGACGCCCGCAACCTGACACAGTGCATGGACTCCAACAACGGCGACATGCGCGTGTGCCAGTGGTATATGGACCAGCTCAAGTCGTGCCTGTCTGCCTCGCAGTAGGCGCCCTTGATGCCGTGTAGCCTCTAAGCTAATTTGTATATATGACTTGTCAAAAGCGCTGGTGCTCACGTGCTCAAAAAATTTGGAGACTGGTGATGCATGGGTGATGCATTGTCTTGCAGTCTGCTGGTGCAATCTGCAGTGTGCCTCCGTCGCTGGTCTAGTCGATGAGGGCGTTCAGGCGGTAGCTTTAAAGAAGTAAAAAAATGAATGAATGTCCTAGAGAGCTATAAAGTTAGTTAAGCGTTGGCCACATCAGGGGTGTAGAGAACGACCTGGACGGCGTTGGTGCAAGTAGAAGGAGCGCCGTACGCGCCAAAGGCAATATTGTTATTGTTGTCTGGGCAGACGTACCACACTCCAGAGTTGTCCCAGGTGAGGTCGTGCGACTCGACCTTCCAAATATCAGAAGCCCAAGTGTGGTCGTTGACGATGGGGAATCCCTCGATAATGTCGTTGCTACGACCGTTGCCGCGCAGACTACCCTTGTCGAGGGTAAAGTTCAGATCAGACTCGCCATTGAGCGACCAGTGCCCGTCAGAGGAGAGCTTCACCTCGTAGTACTGAAACTGGGAGCCGGAGTGGACGGTCAACAGGTGGAAGGCAGAGGCAGAAGAGAGAAGAGCAAACACAAGAGAGAACATGTTGTCGTCTCTGTGGAGGCTCTCTACCCTTTATATACCTGGGAAGTTCAATTATTATTTGAAGGGTGTCATGTGCATGAACCTTGGCACTTTTATTTATTCTAAAAAATAATGTGGGGAAGGGGCCTCATTACCGAGAAGCAGCCTAATATAGCATCAGTTGAATTGCAGGGAGAATAATCTGAGAAAGCCTGATATTCTACAAACTGGGCTTAAAGGCCTTTGTGGGTGAGAATGTTTATTTTGCGGCTTCACGTCATGGACACAATGCTCAGTTGCACAGATCTCCGCCGCACCCGCAGACAATTAGAGCATTGACGCCGTACACAGCATGTCTTTTATATAAATAAATAAATGCCTCAAAATTCACGAGAGAAACTTGTCCAGCCCCGGGGATTTACGTGCCTATCAAAAGGGCCTTTAGCTGCCACACTGATATTCTAGCCTAAATATATTATGCTACTCATGCGCCAGTTTTTTAGATAAAAATAGACTGTTTCACACCCTCAGGCGTCGCTAGCTGTTGGCGTTAGGTGGTATCTGGCACCAATTTATTAACAAGTTGAAGCATAGCCACTGCGGCCCGCATGCAAGTGCTGGCAAATTATTGGCCATCATGCCGGCAGGCAGGAAAATCAATTGAGTGATTTATCTGTGAGACTTGCCGAAGATTAAGGCCAACCCAGGACTGTTAGGACACAACCCCAACCATGCCTATCAAAGACACACCTGCCGCTTTCCCGCACTGCCTGTTCAGACTAGCAAGGTGCCACTACCATACGGTGTCGAGGAAATCGTTCAAGCGCGCAGTTGCCGCTTATAATCTCCGCAGAGACTCAATTGCATGAGGTATCTTGGTTCACAACATATAAAGCGCGGGAGACCGCCCTTTTACCAGACGGTTAATTTTTCTATTTTCAGCTCATTTCAGATATTTTCTATCCTTTTTGTTCTTTCCCTGCTGACTAACAGCCACGTGACTGACGCGAAACTCGACGATGCCGCTCTGCGTCGAGCCGGCGGTCCACTGCAGTCTCAGCGTGACCTATTCCGCAACGCCTGCACTAGACCCATGTCAACAACGAGAGAAAGTTGTTTAGCCCCGGAGATTTTCGTGCCCTTCAAAGGGCCTGGAGCGGCCACACTGTGATACTCTGGCAAATATCGTGCTACTTGTTTATTTCCTATTCCGTGCACCGATTTTTAAAATAATAAATAGACCGTTTCACACCCTCTGACGTCGCTAGCGTTTGAGAAAGTTTCCAGATCTGACCATGGTACCCCAAAAATAGGTGGACCCCCCCGCATGGTTACGCTGCCGTCACTAAAACTGAAACACGTTCCAAATATGTAACATCTCAGTCTCTGGAAATGCTGCAGCCTATTGGGGGATGGAGATGCTAGTCATGTTGTGTTGGGCATGAAAAGTAGATTAAATTAGGTTCGCAGCCACTCGCAAAAATCAGCTGTTTATCCTCTAAATATAGTTGGCAGTGGGGGCTTGTTCTTGGCACTCGCTTATGCACCTGTCCTTTGTCGCGATCAGTGTAAAAAGTAACAAGGAACCAGGGTTGTCGCGACATGCACGCTGGATCGTTTTCAGGGCAGTGGTTGGGGCATCATATGCATTGGGTCTTGCATAGAGATGCTGCCAAAGAAGACTAGCTTGAAGTGTGGGACCAGATTTATCGCTAATTTGGGCAAATGTGGGGTCGCCCTTGGAGGCTGCCCATTGAGTTTACGCTTTACTATCAGCTGGTCTTGCCTCGCTTGCTAAAACCCCTGTACATGTAAAGTGCATATGCAAGCGAACGCATGCATGCATGCAGGCAGTCGTTGTGAAGTGTTGCAAAAAGCTATATATCGGTGCTACTGGCCAAACCACAGCATGCGTCTCAAGGGCCTCGCTGTCGTCGCAGGTCTCAATGTCGTGGCGGCGTTCACCACCGACTACTTTTACCAGATTTGCAACGCGATTGTAGTCTCCAACGACTCGCTCGACCGCTGTACCAATGGCACCGAGGTAGCTTCTGCACTCACCGATTCACAAAAGCGCTGTTTGTTCGACGATCTCAACTATTTGCAAAGTATTTACGCGTGCGTGGTCAAGGCGGGCGACATGGCCGGGGTCGAGGACGCGGCCGAGCTGAGCTGGGGCGCCCTAAACAGCGCATGCTTCAACTATACCGACAAGCCCGCGCTATTCACGTTTGCCGAGATGACCGCCATCAACACCCGCAACCCTGTAACGGCACAATTTGAGTTGGTGGCAGCGCTGGACGAGCAGGTCCCGTTCACGTGCCCAGACTCGATGCTGAGCCCCAATGTGATCAAGGCTGGCGTCGCGTACAATACAAACATTTATGCCTCCAATGTCTATGGGTTTGGCACCGTAATTTATGTCGCTGCAATTGTTCTCGTGCAGTGCGCCCTCAACTTGGCCAAATGGCTCGTGCCGCGCGTTTATCAGCGGTCAATGTCTTCCAAAATGCTCAAATCGGCTAGAACTCACCTGACTATACCGGCAATGTGGGGCTTTAAACGGGCTGTACCTGTCAAGTTGCCTCTCAACTTTGGCATCCAACAGGGTCCCATCTCTGAACTCTCGTGGGATCTGGCTTTCCCCCCTCGCCTCCACTGTTTTCTTCTGGTTGGTTATTGCATCTTGTGCCTCACTCTGCTATTTGTGCGCTACGACTTTGTGACGAGCGAGTTCTCGTACACCACGCGCGTCGAGGCCATCACCAAGTTGGTAGGGTACCGCAGCGGCTACTTTGCCATGTACAAGCTCCCTATTCTGGTACTTTTTGCCTCGAAAAATAACCTCTTGATGTGGGCCACCGGCTGGGGCTACGACGTCTTCAACCACTGGCACCGCGCCCTGGGCCGCCTGTTTCTCGTCGATATCATTATACATGCCGGCTGCTACACCCGCTGGGGCCAATGGGCCGGCGTCTACCTGCTCAAGTGGCAAACGTTCCCGCCGTGGATCGCTGCGCAGAGCGCCACCTTGGCAGTCGGTCTCATGTGTCTTTTTGGCAACAAGACGTTCCGCAGCAAGTTTTACGATATTTTCAGGGCCATGCACGTTGTTCTGGCCGTGGTCGTCATGGTCGGCACCTATGCCCACATCTCGTACTTTCACTTGGCCCTCAAACCGCTGTACATTGCGGTATTAATTTGGGCTGTGGACCGGGTGTGCCGCGGCGCGCGTGTCGTGTGGAGCGGCCTGTTTGCCGGTGCTTCCATTGAGGCGTTCCCCGACGACATCCTCAAGGTGGAGCTGCATCACCGCGGCTGGACCCCCCGCGGCGGTTCGTATGTGTTTATTCACTTTTTACGCGGGTTTGAGTGCCTCAATCCTCACCCGTTCAGCGCCGTCCAAGTCAACAACAAGACTCAGCTGTACATCAAGGCCCGCACCGGCCGTACCGCGGGCGTCTTGCGCAACGTTCAGCAAGCTGGCGGTCGCCTAACCATGCCGGTCTGGTTGGAGGGACCCTACGGCCATGACTTTGACAAGAAAAACTTTAGAGAGATTGTGTTTGTGGCCGGCGGTGTTGGGATCACTGGCGTGTTTGGCCACCTCGCAGCAGCATGCACTAATACCCCCGCTGCGAGCGCCGCCACAAGCGCGACCGAGAAGCCCGAGCCCGAGAGCGCGCAAAATTTCTACGTTTACTGGGTCGTGCCTGACCTCTCATGGCTCGATACCTTTGCCGAGCTCGTGGACTTTATGGAGAGCGATGTGCGCATCTTCCTCACCGTGCACGTTACCCGCAGCTCAGGGATGCCTGTGCACGCCCCAAAGACTGGCAAGGTGGCCAGCGGGCTCGTCATCGAGATCGGCCGCCCTAATTTACGGGGGATTGTCTCCGAGCACATCTCCTCCAGCATCGCGTCGACGTGCTTTTTTGCATGCGGACCGCCCATAATGTGCGACACTGTGCGGGCGCAGGTCGCCGAAGATATCACGCTGACTCGCAACTATGTCGAGTTTAATGAAGAATGCTTTTCCATGTAGCTTATAGACTTTATTTTGTGCAGTGCGCGCCCCCAAGGGGCCAGGGGGGGGACTGCCAGGGGTACGCTGTTCCAGGCCATGGGACCGAGGGAGGACATACTCGGGTATCCTCAACCCTGCGCCTGATGCACATTGGGCCAGTCTGAAGCAGATCGGTACCCCAAAAAAAATCACAGAATTCTCGCGTGGAGGCATGTCTGACTTCGTTTAGGAGGTCATGCAAGTCTAGCGAAGAGGAGCCCTCGGCCATCACGGCCTTGAGCTGCTGATGGGCTGCTTTCGGGCTAGCTTTGAGTGGTTTCCCTGATTTTAATGCATTCTTGAGTAAAGTACACATTTTTCTCCATTTTTTCAGTTAATAGGTCAATGCACACCCACGACTGACTTGGCACAGGCAGAATTATAACGCTGCCTGACACTGTCTCGGGTGTTGTGCGTTCTGCACGCAAGCTCGAGCCTATGCACTAGTTTTCCCAGATTTTACCACAAAGTATCGCGCCTGTTTTTAGCGCATTTTTTCCGTGCCACTCGCAGCTCTAGCCCTAAACCGATCTCTAGATGAGCTGTGCGCTGCCCCCACTGCTACACAGCCCATGTTTCAAACATTGGCGCGGCGTTTATGCTCTCGAACGTCGAGTTTCAGGCCAGCAGGGTATAAAACCAGCACCACCAGCCTCTGATTCTTTACCCAAATGCACTCCACTACTCTCCTCTCTGTCTTTGCCACCGTCTTCGCTGCAGTCACCACCTCTCGTGAGGAGGCCGCTACCGCCAGCGCCACCTCTGATGCGCTCAACACCGTCAACTTGGACAAGGCCCTGAGTCTCGCCAACTCGACCGAGGTGGTCGAGAACGAGAAGCGCGGCCTTGGCGTCGTGTTCATGGTCAAGGCCGCCTTCACCTGGTGCAATGCTCTGCTCGACCAGGGTATCTGCTACAGCTGCGGCTCCTCGAACCTGGGTTGCAATAGCGCGTGCTGCCGCTGCGGCGCCTCCACCCAGCTCTCCTGCAGCACCTGCTAAACGTGTAGTAGCTAGTCACTCTTTATAGATTAATTAAAGAATCAATTGGCTTGGCCAGGCTTGGCCAGGCTTGCATCGGGGCGCCACTGCAGATTGCTTGGCGATGATAGGCGTGGACCAAGCCAAGCGTACAGCTCCTCCTCGGTTAAAAATGCCGTATCAACTACTACTCCTGGGTCGCGCCGGCGCGGGCGGGACTTGCTGGGGGACGAGGGCGTGTGGGCTTTGTTCGCGCGCGGGGCCTTGTCTTTGTGGCCAAATAATTCTCTGAATGCCATCTTGGGGGAGGAGGGAAGGTAGGTGTGGTACCGTGTTGTATCACATTTTCAGCGGGACCCAGCGTCACAGCGCGGAGCGTCCTGGTCTAGGTCATTGAATTGTAGCTAGATTATGGCAGTTATAATAAGCAGAGACGCAGCGCACCACGAAATTTCGCTGCATTCCGGGAGCCCCTTGGCCCTTGCCCCGAACGAGTCTCCAAATTTTTTTACTTATAGATCTATAACTCTAATAGTAAAAGTTCTCCTCGGGGACACGGCCTCTGAGGTACTTGGGCTCGCTGCCCTTGGCGTAAACGTCGGCAAACAGGGTGGGGCCGTCGGCGGCGGGGGCCTTGCCCTCGAGGGCGATCTTGGTCTCCTCGTCGATGAACGCGCGGGCCTCCTTGTCGATCTGCTTGAGCTCCTTCTCGTCGATGCCGAGGTCCACAAGGCGCGCCTTGAGGCCGGTCACCGAGTCGTGCTGGGAGCGCATGTTTTGGATCTCCTCGCGCGTGCGGTAGGTGGTGCCGGGGTCCGACATCGAGTGGCCGCCGTAGCGGTAGGTCTCGTACTCAACGACGAGCGGGCCCTTGCCCGAGCCGGTGTACTCCTTGGCGAACTTGGAGCCGGCGTAGCAGGCCAAGGCGTCCATGCCGTTGATCTTGAGGCCGGGGATGTACTGGCCGCGCTTGTAGTACTCGGTGAGGGCCGACGAGCGGGCGGCGGAGGTGCCCATGCCGTACTTGTTGTTCTCGCACGCGAAAACAACCGGCACGTTCCAGAGCTTGGCCATGTTGTACGACTCAAACACCTGGCCCTGGTTGGCGGCACCGTCGCCGTAAAGGGCAAAGCACGTGGTGCCGTCGTTCTTGTACTGGTGGGCGTAGCCGAGGCCGAGGCCAAGCGACACCTGGGCACCAACAATACCGTTGCCGCCGTAGAAGCCGGGGCCAAACATGTGCATGGAGCCACCCTTACCCTTGGAGCAGCCCGTCTCGCGGCCGAGCAGCTCGGCGATGATCGAGCGGGCCGAGGTGCCGCGCACGTAGGCAAAGCCGTGGCAGCGGTACGAGGTGATGACCGAATCGGCCTTGGTGATGGCCTTCTCGATACCAACGGCAATGGCCTCCTGGCCGATGCTCAAGTGGCAAAAGCCGCGGATCTCCTTGGCCTTGTAGAGGGCGTCGGCGCTCATCTCGAGGCGGCGCACAACAACCATCTCGCGGTACATGTCGAGCAGCTCCTGGCGGCTGAGCTCGACGTCGAGCGGAATGCTGTTCTCGTCGAGCTCGTAAAAGGCAAACGAGTCCTTGGGCAGAGTCACCTTGAGCGTCTCAGAGGCATAGCCGCGGACAGCAGAGCGCAGCGCAGCAGCGCGCGACGTGCGAGCAAGGTTGGCGCGAAGCATGAAAAGTTGAGGTGAGTGCGTTGGGTGTGGATTAGTACGTTGATGAGGTGGCGCCCTGTGGCGACCCTTACCCTGGCGGGGCAGCGTCTGGTGGGTGGTGGGTGGTGCTGGGAGATCAGTGGTGGGACGTGGTTTACGTGCCCTGCGTGTTCTCTGCTGCTTTTTTTTTTTATTCCAGAGTCTGTGTGCGCTTGCCAACTCAGGTCAGCGTAGGTTGAATTCTAGCAAACCTTTTGGGGGTAGCTCCTGCATGGTAGCTGGAGAGCTCCGACACGCGGATCCAAGTAAAATTCTATACTTTTGCACATTTTTCAACTCTAGCAAGAATATTTCCCGAGTCTGATCCGGCTGATCCGCCACACAGGGCCACAAACTCGGAGTCCTGTGCTGCCTGCAGCAGGTCATGATCCTCGGTGCACTGCTGGGCTGCTGGTTTATTAACCTCATATCTTCCATTTTGGGCGTTATCAGTGCCTGCTGCTCGAAGGATCAATGCGATTTCCGACTTTGCAGTCTCTATCAGCGCGTGCCCTTGGTGCTCGCGCTTGGGCCTAGTTTGGGCGTATCTAGACAGTTTAGTGCCTTTAAAAAGGTATATGCAGGGATTTGACTCAAGCACTACTGAACTCTTGTCAATTAGGGAGAATGTACAAGGTGATATTTGTTTCCGTGTGAAGTCTGATCTGCCGATACACTGGATCCTCAACGAAAAATGAATTGGCACTGCCGAGCTAAAAACCAGCGCCAGCTTATATTTCAATCAGATCAAGGCGCCCACAACTAGCACTGACAACTAAAACCTATCCCCGCCTGGCTCCTAGCCTGCCCGGGCCCCCTGCGAGCCTGGCGCCCACCGCTGATTTTCGCTTCGCTCACTGCAGCAGTAAAATAAACAATAAACTAGACTACAGCTTTACACTAATTTGCGGCTTGGGCTCGGTTCCCAACCAGCTGCAAATGCGCTGCACCACAAAATCGGTCGACGAGTTGCGGGTGCCAATAACCATGACATCGTGCACGCCGCGCGGCTGCTCGAACGTGTCCTTGATTCCGGCAGTATCGCTAAACTTGCGGCACGTGTCGCGCAAGATCTCGCGCTCGCCCCAAACGCTCAAACTGCGCGGGCCAAATACGCCGGCCCAAAACTGCCGGTCGCCGCGCGCAGGGTTGATGTAAGGGTCGTCCACCTGCTCGCGAGTACAAAAACGGAGCGCGTCACCTTCGCTAAGACTGATATAGTCCGCATTCTTGTTGTCGAGGTAGCTACCCTCGTAGCGCGGCCACAGCTCGGCCCAGGGACTCACGAGCGCGACACCAAACGGGGCAGGGTGCCCCGCGTCATGAAGATGCTTGCACAAGGTGGCGGCAAGGTGACCACCCGCCGAATCGCCCAGCAAAATGATCTGGGACGAGGTCTTGGCCAGCTCGAGGTAGGTGGCCGCGGCCTCGTTTAGCTGCGTCGGGTACATTGCATTGGGGGCCACCGTGTAGTCGAGCTCAAGCACACTGAGGCGGGGCACGCGTTTGCCAAGGTTCAGACACCAGGAAACCTGCTGGGGGAGCGTGGTTAGAAAGTAGGCGCCGCCGTGGAGGTACAAAACGACCGGGTCCTCAGGGGTGCGGTCCTCGATCTCGACCAACCAGCGTGCACTAGCACCCTTCACCTTGAAGTACTTGTTGTAGTTGGGGTACGGCTCGCCAATTTTTTTGAGCGGCTTGGCCTCGAGCGCCAAGCGCAGCGGCTGGGGAGGCACCATGAGCCTCAGTTGCTCGAGCGACGTCGCGTTAAACACGTACTTGCCCACTTGGACGGTAAGGTAGGGTCCAAGACCCCGCTCGCGGTCGCTAAGGTAGTATTTGGGCACCCACCAAAGGCACATCGCCGGCAGAGAGCCCAGCACGGCCGTCAGCCACAGCTTGTCGGTGATTGTCGCCTGTTTGAGGTTCTTGGCGGCCAAAAAGTCGTACTCGTCAAACTCGTGAGACATGCGGGCAGTCGGTCTTGCTCGAGTTTTGTCGACGAGTTTATCCGTTGTCCACCGAGGTCACCTTGTCGCACGGCAAGGGCTAGGGCTACAAAGTGGGGGAGAATGGGGTGGCAGCGTCGCATGCGGCCGAGGAGCCGATGATTTTTTAGCCGACGTGAGGCTCTAAATAGCTTTACATAGCCAAAGATAGCCCGAGATAGCTCTAGAGGCTCTACACACTACAAGAGTCAATGGAGCTCGTCTCAGGCACAGACTCAATATCAGGGTCGGACGTACAGCCAGTAGCCCCTGCCAGCCCGAGCCCTCTGTTCTCGCCAGGTGCGGCCCAGCATGGGTGCTCGCCAGGAGCCAACAAATTATTCTCCTCACTATCGGACGTCATGCCAGCTGCTACTGGGAACCCAGGGTGCTCCCCCCCAGGGGCCAACCACTCATGCGAAGGCCCCTGACGACCTGCCATGCCCATAACCCGCCAACCTTTCATCATCACCTCCAAAATGACGCGTGCCTGCTCGTCGAGGTCCTCACCGGGGTCCTCGCCTAGGATCTCGTCGGTGCCGGGACTGACCCCACCTGCAGACGCCGAGGCCCACACAGATTGAGTCGGGAGCACAGAGGCAAGGTCCAGCAGGATATCATTGTGCCACATACGCCGCGGCGACCCGTGCGCGATCTGCAACCCGTCGAGCCACCAGATGCCAAGGCTCTTGAGAAGCTTGTGATACTGCACATATGGAATACCTATCAGCGGCTGAATAGTCTTGAGTTTTCCGTCTGCATAGTAGCTTTTTGTCAAAGGGTTGTCGCGCACGTCCAAAACCCCGAGCTGGCCAAGCGGGCACAGGCTCGTGTACAGCTCGTCAAGCTCGTTGATGTTGTTTTGGGCCAGGCTGAGGGCACGCAACGAGCTGAGGTGCGAAAGTACGCTAAAGGCTGAGTTGTCAAGCTGATTATCGCTGAGGTCCAAGACCTGCAAGCAGGGCAGCCGCCGCGAGAACCACGAGGGCAATTTGGTGAGCCCAAGGCCACACAGAGCCAGGTGTTGTATAGGATAAACCCCACTAGAAAATGCAGGCATCTCGGGACCAGAGCACAGCGCGATCTGAGCGTTTGCGAGGCACGCGGCGTTGATGGAGCCCTTATCCCACGAGAGCATACGCAGTCGGTGGTTTTCGAGGCCAAGCAGCGTGTTTCCCTCAGCATAAAGAATGCTCAAGCTAGACCATTTTTGCAGGTCTAAGGTCGCATAGTTGTTGCGGACCCGCAGCTCGCGCACGCTCGGCAGTGGAGTCAGTGTGCCGACCCGGTTGTTATCAAGATCCAGGTACTCGAGGTGCGGGCAGTCGAGCTCCACCAGCTCAATAGCATTGTTTGCAGCGCGTAGAGTCCTCAAACCGCGGAGCGAAAACGTCAGCTCCGAAAGCCCGCAGCCCTCAATGTTGAGCACCTGGAGGTGGCACAGCTGCTCAAGCCCCGCAAGCGAAAACAATTCAGTGTAGGAGACGTTGAGGTTGTAAAGGTGTATATTGGCTGCGAGGTGGCTCAAGCTGGTTATTTTGGTGTGGGCCAGGTCCAGGGTCGACACCCGTTTCGGATCAAATGGCTCCCCTGGAGTGGAGGGCTGGGCAGAGGGTATAGTATCTTCAGTGATAGGCGGCATAAAATTGATGAGACTTAGGCGTTTGTGGTGCTTGTACTTGGGTGCAACAGGGCTGGGGAACGCCAGAGGCGACCCAGCAGGTGCCTCAAATTTGAGGTTGAAGCTCACCGGCGATGCACTCGGTGTGCTCGGCGCACTAGGTTTAAACTCAAGGCTAATATTTTCATTAACTTCTGTTAGTGGGTCCATGGATGACGGTAGTGCGCGAGGTGGTCTTTATATAGGTGCGGTGGGCCGGGTGGGGCGGCGTGTGGGCTGGGGCGTGTGGGCCGGGGCGTGCGGGCTTGCAGGCAGCACCGAGTAGATTCCACCCGGTGCCGGTAGCTTAGCCCATGCAGACCAAAAAAACAATTAATCTACATGCTAGCTTCTATCAAACAAATCGTCGTCGTCGTCACTCACCTCGTACTCCTCATACTCTGAGTTTGTGCTTCCCTCGCTGCCGTCGTCGCTCGAGTGGTACTCCTCGACCGCCTCGAGCTCAATGGCGCCCTTGAGAATCTCGTTCTTGGCCTCGACGCCGGTGGCAACCACGTAGCCGCTCTCGACCGTGCACGACGTGAGCTTGGAGTTGGGGCGCACAACGGCGCCGGCGCCAAGCACCACGTTCTCGAGAATGACGCCGTCCTCAATAGTGACTCCGGCCAAAACAACGCAGCCGTTGAGGCGGCACTTGGCGCCGACCTTGGAGCCGGCACCCACGACGGTGCGCTTGATGCTGGACTTGTCGCCCACGGTGGCGCTGGCGTCCACGATTGAGTCAGGACCGATCGCAGGGCCGTCCTTGGACGGGGCCTTGCGCGCCTGGTTGTCGCGAGCATGCAGCTTCAGCAGGTGGCGGTTGGCCTCGATGTATGCAGGGAGAATGTTGGCCCGAATAAACACGCCGTCGAGGCGGTGCATCTGGACGGGGTCGAGCACGTCCGAGTGTTGCCATGTTCGCCTAGCGATATCGCGGATCAGCTTCCACAGCGGCTTGCCGTGGGTCTCGATACCGTCAATGTCACTGAGCAGCTTGACCACGTCGCGGCGGCAAAAGTAAATGCCCGAGGCAAGCACGTCGGTGGTTACGCGCACATTAGGAAATTTCCACAGCATGGCCATACGCAAATCAAGGTACTTGTTGGCCTTGGTCTGCTGCATCGCATAGACATCCAGCAGCTGGTCATTTGACGAGATGAGCAGGTCGGGGTCAAGCAACTTCTTGTCGATTTGTTCAATGGTGTTTTTGTAGTAAAATCCAGAGACTATTGCGCTCGTGGCGTTGCGGTGCGCATTCACAAGCGTCTTGGGGTCGATATCGGTCACAAAATCCACGGGCATCACCACAAAGTCGCCGTCGAGGGCCTGCAGTCTCGTGAGCGTCTCCTCAACATTGTTTACCGGCACAACCTCGGTTTTGGCCACAGCAGAGATCTTGGCGGCGTCGCGGGAGTTGGCGAAAACCGTGACCGACTTGAACGCCGCGCGTGCGCACCACTCGAGCGTGTGCTGGATCATGGGCTTATTGCCAATCGGCAGCAGCGCTTTGGGGGTTTCCTCGTTGGTGACGGGCTCCAGGCGTGCGCCCTGGCCGCAAATTACCACTGCGTGAAATTCCATGTGTGTGCAGAGAGGGGCGATCGAGAGGGTGTTAACTGGTGATTGAACGGGGACGAGGTAGTTCAAGGGTGTTGGAGCATTGAGCCGGTACAAATTGGCCGTTTTTAGCCTAGTCTACACATAGGCTATGTGAATACCTCCCCAAATATCAGATGTGACCCAGCATTTGCTGCTAGTGTGCCGAGCTGGGGCACATGCTGAGACACCTGATGGGGTATGCTGGGGCACATGCTGCAGCACATTCGACAAGTAAAAGTGTACCGTGACTCTTTTGTTTTCGGCATTCTGCAAGGCTGGAGTTGTGCCTTTGCTCCCCCTCCCCTGGATCACCGGCAACCACTGAATAAAACCTATGTACTATTTACAACTTCAAAAACTCGCGAAGCACCTCCTCGTCGCCAGCTGTCTTGGCACGCTTCTCGGCTCTGCTTTTGTTGTTTGTGAGTCTCTTTTCAACTTGTTTTGAGACAAAGCCGCGCGCGGGCTCGGGGTAAGGGCCCAGCACGCCGTTGGCGACCTCGTCGAGGGGCTTTTTGAGGTCGCTGCCGAACCGCTGGCCCATGCGGTCGCCGTACTCGCGGAAGACGGCGTCTGCCTCGACGCGGTGGAGCTTTGTGACCTGCTCGTCCATCTCAGGCCAGATAAACGGCTGGTCCATGTCGATGATCATCTTTTTGACCTGGCGAGAGCGGTACCGGGGCATGTCCTGGACCCATCGCGAGTGCTTGAGCTGTGTGGTGATATTGAGGGCGCGCAAACCGTAGACGTTCCAGAGGTAATCGCGAAGATCGAGCTTGTTGAAGTTCAGGGGCACCTGGAACTGGGCCTGGTACGGCGTCATGCGAGCGCTGGGCGGCAGCAGCGTGATGTGCTTCCAGGGGAACCATACCTGCTTGCCACCAATGGGGAAGTGCGGCTCGTTGGAGGCGATCTTCTCCTGAAGGTTGTTGTGAAGTTTTTGCGAGTGCAGCGAGAACTCGTACGGCTGGGGCTCGCCGCTCTTTTTCTGAGGAGCCTGGCCAGCAACGCGGGGTTTCAGCGTAACTGGGGCCGGGGCCACGACCTTCTCGAGCACTTTTCTGATCGTGCGCGGCATGAGTAAGAGGTGTGTCCTGAGCTTCAGACGAAGGCAGAAAAAAAAAAGTAAAACGCTTTTGAGGACCGGTACAGCGGCTGCTGCGGGCGGCGCCCATCTAGCTAAAAAATATATACAGATTTTATCCCTGGCGTTGCTTGTGCTTGGGGTTCTCCTTGCAGTAGACATAGACGCGGCCCTTGCGGCGCACAATGTAGCAGTGAGGGCAGTATTTCTTGACAGAGGCGCCGACCTTCATGCCGCGGACCTGGACAACGGGCAGGGCAGGCATCTGGAGGCGGAGCGCGGGTGCGCGGACAAGTGGCCTGGTGAGCGCGCGGAGGGCCAACATGAGTAATTTTTTAGAGTTGGGAGTGGATATTTCAGGCTCGGTCGGGGAGACTCAAACGGCTTTCTTTCCCAGAAAATAGATCAAAGTGATCAATGTGATGCAGCACATTTTTGAAAAACTTGGTTCTGGGCTTGAGACCGGTAGTCATGTGATGAGGTGCAGCATATTTCGTCTAGGTCGATAAAATTTCCAGTTCTAGTGTGCCTTAAGTGTAAATTAATGATAATGGTGTAGCCCAGAGGGCGTCATGTGTTCTATGGATGCTGTCACACATCCTCAAGCGATCCTCAATGCGGGGTCCCTTTGGCTGGATTTTTGACCTAGGTTTTGGCACAGAAACACTCAATTTTACAGAAAATACAGAGATTGAGGCTTGTGTGTTGCCGAGGCTCGTGCAATTGCCAGAAAAAGGATTGTATTGCACGCCGCTGGCCCGCTGTGTAGAAAGCCCTGTGCGCGAAAATTGTCGCAGGCTGTAGTGTTTTTACGAGATTTTAAAAAGTATGATTGTAATCGGGTACTCATTGCGCGTTGTCAACGCGTGCACATCTGCGTTTCGTAGTCTCCTGCACGGAGCCCCACTTTCTGAGCGAAGTGGGGTGCCTGCCAAGATTTACGGTTGGATAGCAGATAAGACTGCCAAATATAGACCAGCAGTGTGCACTACGCACTTCAAGCGACCCTAACATGCAAGCGGGCGCATGCCATGCACGACGAGCACAGCCTCCTGCACAGTGTGGATCGGCGGTTTATGCCTGATCCTGTACATTTGGGGGTATTTGAGTCTGAAAACTGGGACAAAACTACAAACCACAACATTACTGAGCAAAAGTTCACTGGTGGCGACCAGTCAAGGCCGTATACCGCAGACTTGTGCTGAGCCCATCAGAGCCCCTGCCCTGAGAGTGCCACACTTTCTCTCCGCGGACGGCTGAGTTTTGCAGTCCAAAAATAGCGCTAAAAAAAGTATCTAGGTGTCTGAAGGCCACAAACTGACCTCGCTTGATCTGTTTGATCTATTTAGGCAAGCGAACGCATGCTCAGCTGCAAGCCGCCCGTCTGCACCGCTGCGCCCCTGTTGGCGGGCAAGCGCGAGGTTTGCAGTCCCCTTGAAGCAGCAAGTGGCTGATTTTGCCTTGAGTTTTCCCAACCAACGGCACCCAGGTCAAGTTTATTTTCAGCTATCTCTGTATCTGCACCTGCACCTGCACCTGCTGCCAACTGTTCTGCACGCGTTGAGCCCAAGCTCACCGTCGTGTAGACTTGTAGCGCAGAGGCGTTTGAGAGGCGTTTCGCGCGATATAGAAAAAGTCACTGGAAAAAATAAACTAGTCTGCGTTATCTCGATGGCATCTACTAGAACGTATCTATGACGTGCGTGCAGTTGCCCCAGCAACGCTCAACCCAGACAAGCATCAAGGGCTGCCGATAAAAACAGATTTTTTCAGACAAACAGGGCGAACAACTGTCAAAAGACGCGTCCAAGTCGAACATTCTTCTAGGAAAAATGCATTGTCTTGGGGCCCACCACGCAGCGCTTGGTGCCAGGAGCTTAGGATCGGTGAAAAATTCGCATTGCCTGGCTGCCAAAACGTCAACAAGCAGGGTCCGTTAAAAAAATAGAGAGCCCCGCCAAAAGTGCCGACTATTAAAGCTGGCCCCCCCCTCTGCCTCTTCTTACATCATGAGTCCCACCAACGTTGGAATCAAGGCGATCGAGTTGTACGTGCCCACGCAGTACGTTGACCAGGCCGAGCTCGAGCAGCACGACGGCATTGCTGCTGGCAAGTACACCATCGGCCTTGGCCAGACGCGCATGGCGTTTGTCAACGACCGCGAGGACATTTACTCGTTCGCGCTGACCGCCGTGTCCAACCTGCTCAAGAAGCACAACATCGACCCCAAGAGCATTGGCCGCCTCGAGGTGGGCACCGAGACGCTGCTCGACAAGGCCAAGAGCGTCAAGACGGTGCTGATGCAGCTGTTTGGCGACAACCACGACATTGAGGGTGTGGACACCTACAACGCGTGCTACGGCGGCACCAACGCGCTCTTCAACGCCATCAACTGGGTTGAGTCGCGCTCGTGGGACGGCCGCAACGCGATCGTGCTTGCCGGCGACATCGCCATCTACGGCAAGGGCGCCGCCCGCCCCACCGGCGGTGCCGGTATGGTCGCCATGCTCGTGGGCCCCGACGCGCCGCTCGTCGTGGAGCCCAAGCACGGCAGCTTCATGCAGCACGCGTACGACTTTTACAAGCCGGACTTTACCTCGGAGTACCCTGTCGTGGACGGCCACTTTAGCCTCGCCTGCTACACCCGCGCGCTCGACGGCGCCTACAGCACCTACAACAGCAAGAGCGGCAACACCGAGGGCACCAAAAAGTTTGACCACACCGCGTTCCACGTGCCCACCTGCAAGCTCGTGACCAAGAGCTTTGCGCGCCTGTTCTTCAACGACCAGCGCGCCGGCCTGCTCGAGGCCCCCAAGGAGGTCACCGACGTCGAGTACGAGGCCTCGCTCACCGACCGCAACGTCGAAAAGTTCTACCTCGGCGTGGCCAAGGACGCCAGCGCCGCCAAGCTCGCGCCCTCGCTGACCGCCTCGACCAACGTCGGCAACATCTACTGCGGCTCGGTGTACCTGTCGCTGGCCTCGCTGCTCGCGTACGGCGACGTCAAGAACGGCCAGACCATCTCGATGTTCTCGTACGGCTCGGGCCTCGCCTCGACCTTCTACACCATCAAGGTCAACGGCGACGCCGCCGCGCTCGCCAAGGCTACCGGCCTCAAGGCGCTGCTCGACGAGCGCATCAAGGTCTCGCCCACCGACTACGAGGCCGCCCTCGCCCTCCGCGAGAAGGCCCACCTCAAGAAGGGCTTTGAGCCCACCGGCAGCATCGAGCACCTCCGCAAGGGTACCTACTACCTCAAGGAGGTCGACGACAAGTTCCGCCGCAGCTACGGTATTGCCTAGATTTAGTTAATTAGTTTTGAGCGAGGCTGCTACCACCGTCCTATTTTTTTTTTGAGCTGGGCAAGGGGAGCTAGAGCGGCAAGTGCCAGGAGTCACTCGAGACGTATAAAAAGTCGCCAAGGTCATCAGAGAGGTCCTAGTGTATGGCTAGTTTATTCGAGAAGGATCTGCTACCGCAAATATGAGCTAGTCGAGTCGAGTGGCAACCTTCAAACTCTGCTAAAACAAGATCTCACTTTACACGCCCATGCAGTTTACCACCCCTGCTTTAGACCACAATCTTTTCACGAAACACTTTATCTAAAATCAAAGTTCCCAGGCACACATTTATACCCTGTATGCAAACAGCACCCATAAACTAGACTAGCGGTTATGTAGAACATTGGTTGTTGTGTGGATCTTGCCGACCTGATTTTTGTTTTGGGTGTGATGCTGATATGGAGGATCCCGTTCAACAACTGCCAATATCTGATCACGCCTGTACACCGTGTGAAGTGAGGTAGGGGGCGATTGGTGAAACTCTGTTGAGGTGCACAATTAGCTCAAGAGCAGCTCGGGGTGTGTTACGCCCTGTTGAACTTGCTGCGAGTGGCTGATTGTTGTCGCGACCCAATCGGCATCGCGATGGTTGTGGACCCAACGGTCTCTGTTGTTTCACATCCATGGCTCTCATCTGGTATTTACTGCTGGCTTGATCTGGCGGTAAAAAAATTGCGACCCTACGTTCTCAGCTCGGGCGTGCTACACCCCGTTGAATATGCTGAGCGCGCTGGAAAGCGCGAGCGCGCTTCCAAGGATGGTCATTGGCGTTATCGTCGAGTGCCTGGTTAACAAAGGTCCATGCTTTGCCCAAGCTCAAGGCGCCCAAAGCCAAGGTACTCCCCACTGTTGTCGGCTGCTGCCCAGACCCAAAGTGCCAAGCCCTGCCCGAGCCCCTAGCTGTCCTGTCCCAAAGCTACAACAGCACGCCGCTTCTATGTCCGTGCACTACCCATCCCCCTTTGGCGCCATGTCCTCCAAGTCTCGCCGCCCTCGCCAGTCTCGTCGTCATCGCCATCTGCCTCTGTGACACTACCAATGGTCTCTGTTCTATCTATACGATGCATTTTTACAGGGGGACATGCTGCCAGTTTTTTTTTCTGCTTTTATCTTGCCTCGACCTCGACACGCTCTGTACACCCCTTGGTGACCACCGGGAATTTTCGTGAGCAATCTGGACCAGTTTGTGGATGGGACTATGCTCACGCAGCTGTTGAGTGCGTTTGGCTTGGCCAAAGTAGAGGTTGTGCGCGACGAGCAGGGTGTGCCCAAGGGCCATGCGTTTGAGACGTTTGAAGTTGCTGATGGGGTGATTGCGGAGCTCGGGGGTCAATCTGTGATGAACAAACTGTGTAAGGTCGAGTATGCTGTGAGGGACTGGAGAAGGAGGGGTAGGCAGGTTGAGCGCCGGTTGAGGCAGAGTGGGTAGGCGTGTGCGCCCAAAGTCGAACTTGAGCGACTCTCTTTTCTTCTGCATGGCCCTTGCCTAGTCCTCTTGAACGACTCCTTTATTCTGCATGGCTAGGGCACCTCTCAGCATCCCCAGCTCGCTCAGGGCACCCTCGCTCAGGCACCGCCCAAGCCGCCCCCCTTGGCCCACAAATCACCAAAATCTATGAATAAATAAATAAATGCAGTTCAGAGCACTCCCTCGCTACAGCGGGTCCAGACCCAAGGGGGTCAGAGACATCTGGCCCAAGGCCAATACGTAGGTGGTGTCGGTGCGCTGCCAGCTGCAGCTGTCCTATGGCTCCCCAAAGTTTTGTCGTCCAGGCCTAATGCTTCTGCTGGGGCTCAATGCACTGCACACCACTCTATTCTACGCCGTGACTGGCGTCGTCAAATGTTGTTTGTAGTTCAATTATTTACTTTTTAGCCTGAGTCGCAAGGACTGCCAGGGACTTGGACTTGGGCCATAGCTGTCTAATAATAGTTCTAGGGCGAGTACCGGTCGGTACTGTTGCCCTGTAGCCTAAAGACTAAAACGTATGTGGAGGAGGCGGCGCTAAGAGCAGGAGCTATCCCAAAGTTTGCGCGTCCGAGCCAAATGCATCCACTGGTGCTAATTCTTCTCCGCCACTTTACATGCCGTGACTGGCAGCAAGTTAAAGCTTATTTTTCGGCGTGCACCGGGCTAGCTGGGTGTGCACAGACAGACGACGCTTGGATTTGAGCAAAATGCGCTGTTACCTACAATTGTGCTATTTATGTACACGCATATGCACAAAGCCCTCTTTTTTTTTCTCTTTAATACCTCTGCAATAGACTATTACCCTCTACAACCTGTCTCAGATCACATGCACGAGCTGACACGATGACCCCAAAAAATCCAAAAATTTTGGGAATTTCAAATGGCTCTAACTCGATGAATGTCGAGGCAAATAGTTTGAAACTTTGGGAACGAGAGCAAAAAATTCCAAAGATTCCGAATATACTATTAGTTTTGGCTTAGTAGGCCTGGATCATAAGAAAAATCTAAAAAAATTGTCAAAAATTGTCGCACGGAGAGAATTTGAAATTTTTTTTTTTTTCTTTGACGCTTGACTATTTACTGCCCCCGGGGGAGCAGAGCTTTTAA
>JAKUBN010000043.1:0-57616 GCA_030563245.1 Wickerhamiella azymoides | reverse complement strand
GCCAGAGGCCCCACCATCGGCCAAATTTTCACGATGACTAAGCGACGACATGGTGGTAGGTGTGGTCGTGTTGTGTTTTTTTCTTTGCCCTCCCTTTTTTTTTAATTTTTTTTCTCTTTGATGCCCCCGGTTTTTTTTTTTCAGTATTTTTTTTTAATGTACCATTAAAAACTAGAGTATTAAGGGTAGCTAGCGACGATAAACTAGAGTATTAAGGGTAGCTAGCGACGGGGGCAAAAACTGGTTTTGAGATCTGATGTGTTCAGCCGAGACTACAAAACAACAAGTAGTCCGGATGGTCTAGTTGGTTATGACGCATGCTTCACACGCATGAGGTGCCCAGTTCGATCCTGGGTTCGGACATTTTTGCTGCTTGTACAGCCCTTGACTCACTAGCGCTGTGCCAGGTTTTGACTAGTTTTTTTTCTCCTCAAACATGCCCTCTACATGCACCTCCATTCTAAATGGACTCAGAATAATGAAACTATGGCCCATCTCTACTCCACATGCCAAGATTATTTGCGGCGACAGCGGTGTGGGGTCCAGCTTAATTGCCGGCAGAGCAGCTTGATCTCAATCCGGCCAGGTGATATCAATTTCAGCTCTGCATTGATGTGAGGGTTGGCACCAATTTCTAGGCGTCGCCCATACCCGAGTATTTCCAAAAAGGCTCGAATTCGCTCAAAAACCCCGAAAGGTTAGGGCTCCTGCGCCACTGATGCGAGATATGCAGGGCGATGAAAAAGATGTGAGTACGGAGGACACCCGAGACCTTTCAGAGCATTGATCGGGGCAACTAAAAAGCAGATATAGAAGTTTTGTTTAAACATAGGCTAGCGCCCCTAGAAACTCCGGCGGGAGGGCTTCATAAATGGTGCCTGCGACAGAAAATTGTTCAATGCAGGGCTAGGGGATCATTGCGGTATGATCACGTACTGTGATGATACAAGCACAATGGGGAAAATTGAAAATTCCCCGAACACGGCTGGATTTATTCCACGTTGCAAGAGGCTCCTCCCTGTTCGTCGATCCTCGCTTCTCGGGGTTGACGCTTCATGTAACCTCAGTGAAAATCTCGGCATGCATATGCACGCACATGCCACCAAATTATGCATATGCGAGATGTGTAAACATGATATTGATGCATAAGATTAGATATAAAGGTGCGTGCCCCTAGATTCCCGATAGATGAATCGGGTCGCTGATGTTAATATCAAGAGAGACGAAAAATCCTACGGTGTTGCCCGTATGGAGGCCCTCGAGGCGGTCATCACTCTTAAGGATCGCATTGCCATCTTCGGCAGCATCTTCTTTTTGATGTACGCATTTACCCTGGACGGAACATTGCGCTATTCTTACCAGCCCTACGCCACAGCAAGCTATTCCGAGAATTCGCTGCTCTCTACTATCAACGTTTTGCGCGCAGTTATCGCTGCTGCTGCTCAGCCCACCGCTGCCAAGCTCACTGATGTTTTTGGTCGTATCGAGTTGCTCCTCGCGGCGCTTTTGTTCTACATTGTCGGTACCATCGTCGAGGCAACTGCCACTAACGTTTCGGCCTTCAGTGGTGGTGCCGTTCTCTACCAAATTGGCTATACCGTTATCCTCCTCATCATCCAGGTTATTGTTGCCGATTTTACCTCCACCCGTGCGCGTTTGTTCTTTAGCTTCTTGCCTGTGTCGCCCTACCTCATCAACACTTGGGTTAGTGGTAACATCGCCGCTGCGGTGATAGAGCATTCGACCTGGAATTGGGGTATTGGTATGTTTGGCATTATTGTGCCCGTGACCTCCATCCCGCTATTCCTCTCCTTGTTTTTGATTGGCCGTCGTGCTAACAAGTACGGTAACCTCAGTCAGTACAAGACTCCTTTTCAGTCTCTTGGCATCTGGGGCGGTCTCGTTGACCTTTTTTGGCGCTTGGATGTCATTGGCGTCATTTTGGTTATCGCCGTGTTTGCCCTGATTTTGGTGCCTCTGACCATCGCCGGTGGATTTGCCACCAAGTGGAAGACCGCGCACGTCATTGCTCCTATTGTCGTTGGCGGTGTTTGTGTTCCTATCTTTTTGTGGTGGCAGGCAGTTGCTCCCCACCCGCTCGTGCCGTTCAGGACCATGACCGACCGCGGTGTCTGGGCCGCCATGGGTATTATTTTCTTCACCAACTTTGCCTGGTACATGCAGGGCGACTACTTGTATACCATTTTGATTGTGAGCTTTGACATGAGTATCACCAAGGCGACCCGTGTTTCGAGTATTTGGACTTTTGTCTCGACCCTGGTTGGTTTTGCACTTGGTCTCGTTGTGTACAAGGTGCGCCAGCTCAAGCCGTTCATTGTGTTTGGTACTGCACTCTTTATGGTTGCGTTTGGTTTGCTTGTACAGTTCAGAGGCGACGTCAACAACCATGTTGCCATCATCGCTTCTGAGGTTCTGCTGGGTACTGCCGGCGGTTTCTTCACTTACCCCGCCCAGACCTCCATCCAGGTATCAGTTGTTCACGAGCACTTGGCTGCCATGATTGGTATTTTCCTTGCTGTTTACAACATTGGCAGTGCCCTTGGTAACACGGTAGCGGGTGCTATCTGGACTCAGACTTTGCCTGGCAGGCTCAGCGCTGAGCTGGGCAATGCGACACTGGCTGCTTCTGTATACGCAGATCCGTTCACTGCGATTCTAGAGTATCCCATGGGCACGTCTGAGCGTACTGCTATCGTTGCCGCATACAGCCATGTGATGCGCATTCTGTGTATTACCGGTTTGTGCTTGTGCGTGCCGCTGCTTGCGTTTGCTTGCCTCACGCGCAACCCCAAGCTCACCAACGAGCAAAACTTGGCCGAGCACGAGTCGGAAAACAAAGCCTCTGGCGACGCCGAGAGCTACCAAAATGCTACGCAGCTCGAGAAGGCCGCTGAGCCCACCTATACTGCGGTTAACCACTAATGATAGATAATGAATGCCTACGAACTATGTACTAACATTGTAAAGTCGAGCTCCACCTCTGCCTCGGAATCCGCACCCTCATATAATTCTACGCCGGGCGGAGGGCCCAGCAGACGAACAATTTTGGTCCAAAGGTCGCGTCTAACGATATCATCGCTATTCAGATCGGGATCCTCCAGCTCAAGAACCTTCAAGGCGTACTCATAATCTTTCTCAATGGTCAAAGGACCAACAGCGACAAGACGCCGTAGAAGCCGACTTCGCACTTCCCCAAGATCAAAAAAACATAGCATTTTCCATGTAAACATCCAGCACGTCCTTGTCGGCGCGCATCTCTGGTGATAATCTCTCAAGGGGTAACTCCCATTCCAGCTTCAGCAGCGCGAGAACATGCTCTTTATTGGCCGGAATAGTGGGTAAGACTGTGGGCATTGGTTGGAGAAAGATGCTCGGGTGCTGAGGGGCGCTGAGGGCTGTCAATACCACCTCCCAATCGTTTCTCAGCTCGTCTGAGACCCAGTTAAGACCATAAGGATGAATTGGAAGAACTTCGAACGCCAGCTCCCGGTCAGCCCGCAGGTTCTCGTTGACAGCGTTAAATGGCTCGTCACACATTAGATCTGTACATTCTGCCCTGCCCGACAGATGGGCGAGGAATATCTGCTTGTCGCTCAACATTTCCTCCGAAACGTGATAGATTGACCTCCAATTGAGTGTCACTGCGTGCAAGGCAACCTCATAGCAGCAGGCCAACAGCGAATGACGACTCGGGAGAGTTGATAAAAATGAACGATTCAAAGGAAGTGGAGCATAAGGCGGAAGTACGATCCCACATGTGTCGACGCATCAAGGAGCGAGTTCCAAACCCTTTGCGAAGAAGAGCATAAACCAGTTGCTTGTCCATTTGGTAGACGTAGGGGACCAAGCAAAAGTCGAGGGTGAACATCTTAGTTGACTTGAGTAAAGCCTTAAAGAAAGATTTTGGCGCCGCTTGGAACTGTAGGGGGAAGTGGGGTTTCTCGCGCAGCAACGGGAGGAGGTGGTACAAATTGGGGGTATCGGGCCATATTTTGCGAGGGCGGCAGCTCCACTCTCTCTCGTTGCACATCTCTCTAGACTGTAGATAATGAGCGCAAATGCCGCGGCCTACCCCGTAGACGTCGTGGTGCTCCCACGTCGGGTCGCTGGTAAAGAGGCTGTGCCACCAACGCGAGACTCGGGACACTGTCAATAGCTGGTAGGGGGTTAAATAGGCTGCAATAATAGATGCAGCAGGTGGAGGCAGTGGGATGCGCACAGTATTGGCCAACTCATGCAACCTGGCGCGCTTGGTAGGGTGCATGCTTGTTACAGAGCAATCTCCTTGCCATAAAAATTCTATATGTCCATCTGGAAAAATATGTTTCACTCAGAATATGTTTCATCTCAGTCCGATCAATGCATTATGTGACTGGGCCGGCATCATGTACCCTAAACTATCACACACACACACACAAAGCTAGGAAAAGATAAATTACGAATAAGTTAGGTTAGTCTAGTTTAGTTCTTACCAAAGAACTTTTTGATGCGCGACTCCTTGCGCTCCTGGTCGAGCGCAAAGGGGCTCGCCTGGGGGCGTACGGTGGGGCCGGCGTCCTGGGCGTCGAGGTTGGGCGAGGTGTATCTGTTGATGGAGGCCTCGGTGTAGCCAGCAGAGGCGGCAGGGCTGAGGTCGGGGAAGCGGATGTCGCCGGCAACCACCTGGCCAATGTACGACTCGACGTCGCTCTTTGGGGTGAACTGGGCAAGGGCGTCGTTCAGCTTCTCGGCAGAGGCGCCGACCTGCTGCGAAGCCTGGCGAGCGCTGCTACCAACGTGACCAATGCTCTCGCGCAGGGCCTGGAGGCGGGCCTCCTCGATCTGCTGGAGCTTGTCCATGCCGTTGAGCACCTTACCCTTGTAGCTGACCTTGGACAGAGTTTTCGAGTCGGCGTGCAGGCCCTCGAGAATCTTGAACGTCTCCTTGCGGTCCTTGGAGTTGCGCACAACAGGCTCGACCTCCTTTTGGATCTCAGTGCCAACGTTGTAGGCGGAAAGGCCCTCGGTGGCAACCAAGTGGAGGAAGGAGTTCCAAGACTCCTCAAAAGTGCCCAAATCGGCGCTCGAGGGGTGGCTCTTCTTGATGAGGTGGTCAAGCTTTTTGCCAAACTCAATCTGGATCTCGGCGTACTTTTTCATAAAGTCGGCAATGTGGTCGTTAGTGTGGGCACCGTGGGTAACCTTGTGGGAAACAAACTTGAGGCTCTCGTCAACGTTCTCGGTGTTGGCAAAGGTCTGGCTGAATGTGTTGCTGGTGTTGTTGTTGATTGTAGACATGTCTTTGATTTCTTTGGTCAAGGCGTCTCTGGCAGCCGCCTTTATATGGGGTAGCCATGACTAAGGCTGTCACGGCCTTCGCCGGCGAGTTCGGAAGATTCCAGTCTCCACAGCAATCTTTTGCCGAGAAATTCCGGAAAACGCCAAATTGGAAAATTTTCACTTCTCAAAGATTCTCGAGAGATTGTGCATAGTTGCTTCGGGTATCATGCATCATGCAATGCGCTGCACGTGCTGGGAGAACTGCGACGGATAAGGCCGGCCCAACTTGGATTGCGCCAAGTCTAGATTTGCCTGGAGTTTGCGAGTTGGTAATCGCGCCCGGGGGTAATCTTGGCGCCTTTATTGTTTAGTGAGGCGTCCCATGCCCCAACGGCCAAGAATGGCACAGCACGTGAGGAGACGCAGTCGCTGAGTGGAAAATTTAGTGGGTCCTTCCGGATCCTGCATATTGCGTGTTAGAGATATATAAAAAGATAATAATGTAAATCAAATGGATACGGCATCAAGGACCTCCACTTCGGTAATTTCAACCATCTCGCTCACAGGCTTCTCGTCCAGCGACAGGTCCATCAGCGAGGGCATCTCGTGGTGGCTTGCATCACTCTTGATACGGTCCTTAAGCTGGTCAAGCTTGGCATCGAGAGTGGCAACCTCCTTTTGGTCCAAGCCCTTGTAAACCAAGTCAGTAATCTCACGAATCAGGCGAGATTTGGGCGACCACAGAGGCATCATGCGCTTCTCTTGCATCTCGAGCTTCTCCAACTTTTTGGCATACTCGGCACTCAGAGCAGCCTTTTTGGCAGCAAATTTGCGCTTGACCCGCATCGCACGGTCAACCTGCTCATAGTGTTCACTCCATTCGGTCTCTGAGATGCCCAGGCCCATGGCCCAGCCAGGGTACTGTTCATCGGGGATATCCTCGGCAATAAGTTCACGCACAACTTCAGCGACATCATTGTCATTGTCAAACTCGCGGGCAACGTCGTCGGCAGTCAAGTCGCGGCCAAGGATCTCCCTGACTTCATCCGCCATGGAGTCACTGATGGAGACGCGGCGTTTTTGAACGGGGGCAGTGCAGTATTCTACGATACGAGGCATACTGATCTGGTGCCGAGTGCCTGACTTTATATGCTTTGGGCCATGCACCCCAGACTAGGTGATCTGCACCACTTGCAGGATGCCGCATCCCAGGGGCCAGCCAAATGAGACGCGCGAGCAGCTGATTCGGGGCAGCGGAGAGGCACGGATTTATTTTAATAGTGTCTCAAGTCCTAGATACAATAAATGATGGTTTTAAATGCCCTGGTTTACTTGCCCTTGGCCCTCGAGGAGCCAAATTAATTAAACCAGAGGGGGGAGGGTCACGAGGCCTCATGCACTATGCAGCCCCCACATCATTGGGGGCGGGAGCTCCAAACACAGTTGACAACGCTATCGTCACAGCATCTTCAAGTCTAGCCCCTCTAAGACCGTCAATGTACCCATCCAACAAGTCTGAGGCCCCCACCTCGAGCTGGGGATCAGCCTCAACGCTGCGGCTGAGCGACTGCCAATCAGAGATTATGAGCAACACGCGAGCGTCAGCAGAGGGTAATGAGGTGACCTTCTCAGCAGTCAGTTCTGCCTGCTTTTGGAAAAACTCTTGGCAGGGTGCGTAAAAGGTGTGAGAGTACCCTTCGGGGACAGAGGTCTCTGTAAACAGCTTGGAGAACTCGTCGACGGTGCGCACGCTGTAGCCGCACTTGATATTTTGGTGGATTTTCTTGGTTTTGAGATCAATCGCAACCCGGCTATGCAGCGGTACTTGGTCCTCGACCTCAAACGCCGAGTCAAAGCCAAAGTTGATATACGGGGTCACGCGGGCATCAGCCTTTTCCTTTTTTGATTTTTTGGTCTTCTTCTTCTCAATATGCTTGCGGATGGCAATACCTTGTACGAGGTTCTTGTCGCCTTTCCAAACCCGAGGCAGCTTTTTGGCGTGCACAAACGGCTTGAGGTCGGGGAAAACGAGCTTTTGCAGGTGCTTGGGCACGAGGAAAAATTGCAAAAGGTCGGCTGCGGACTTTGTTTCCCACTGCACGCTCTTTTTTTGGTCGGGGGCCTCGTCAAAGGTGATTTTCTTGGCCTTTTCCTCGGCCTGGGGCTCAGGGACCTGGAACACAATGATCTCGTCGATGCCATACAAAACGCATGCCCTGGATATTTGATAAAGTGTAAATGTAGCCTGCACAAGACTCGCGCACGTCTGGGTGCCGATACAAGTCGAGGGAATTGCGAGCGAGCGCATCTAGTGAAATTTCAAGCTTGACGAGATTTGGTAATTCAAAATGGACGCCAGTCAATTGAGCCTCGAGCAGCTGGGACAGATCCGGGAGAACTTGCAGCAGGAAGTTCAGCACTTGACCACCTCGTACGAGCAGCTGCAACAAGCAAAAAACAAGTTTTCAGACTGCTGCGCCAGTGTCAAGCAGGTTAGCCAGCAGTGCGACGAGGGTAAAGAGATCCTTGTACCGCTCACAACGTCGCTGTACGTGCCTGGTAAAGTTGCCAACCCTAATAAATTTGTTGTGGACGTCGGTACAGACTATTTTGTCGAGAAAGACACCGCCGAATCGGTCAAGTTCTTTGAGGGCAAAATCGAGACTTTGAACAAAAACCTCGTCGATCTCAACAAGATTATCAATGAAAAGGCTAGTTCCTTGCAGGCAATGGAGCAGCTTCTTACCCAACGACTCTCAGAAGCCCGCAAGGCCCAGGCTGAGGCGGCCAAGGCCCAACCTAAAAAGGAGGATTAATTATTTAGTGCTAGAGTCGTACATGATGGTCACGGGGCCGTCGTTCACCAGCTGAACGTCCATCATGGCCCCAAATTCGCCGTCCTCCACGTCTGCCGTGCCATTGGGCATGTACTTGGCGACCGCTGCCTTGACTGCGTCATAGGTGTCTTTAGCGAAATCACCGCCTGCTGCCATGTGAAAGTCTGGCTTTGTGCCCTTGGACACTCGTGCATACAGCGTGAATTGCGATACGCAAAGTACCTTGCCATTGATCTCCTGCACGGACTTCTTCCATTGGGCTCCAGACTCGTCTGGCCAAAGGCGAAGAGCGGTGATCTTTTTAGCGAGTTTGTCGACGTCCTCGGGGGTATCGCCTGCTGTCACCCCAACAAGAACCATGAGACCTTGTTCGATCTGGCCGGTGATCCGGTTATCCACCGTCACCGAGGCGCTCTTGACTCTCTGGATTACCGCTCTCATAGGTGGGAGGACAGGGAGGGAGGAGGAGCGGCCAAGAGGGTGATAGCAAAAGTGTCTAGACTAGATTAATAGCAAAATAAACGGCAAAACCGCAACACTGGGTAGCATTGCGCCATTATGGGTCTCGGTCGTGCTGGTTGTCGTTGTGACCAGGTCGTGGCTGGTCAGGGTGACGACGCTCAGCGACGGCTCAGGGTTGGCAGTCAGGAGCTGGCTGCTCCCGTAGATGAGCGAGAAATCAGATGTGGTGACAGTGACTGTTTCCGTACCCCACACAGTGACCGTGCCGCCCTTGGGGAGTTGCACCACGCTTGAGCTGGAGCTGCTAGTGGTGCTCCGGCTGCTAGTGCTCGCAGAAGCGGTGGTGACGGTGGTGGAGTTGCAATTGTAAACAGTCTCTGTTGTCCAGGACGTCAGGGTGACAGGGCCTGGGCCGGTGATTGTGGTCATGGGCTCGTTGGTACCTGCATCGTCAGTAAATACAGAGGTCAATGTATTTGATCTGCACCCGCAGTATCTCGGGTGGCTTGAGTTTGAGGCGGGTGCAGAGGTAGAGACGGTCAGCGCGGGACTCAGGCTTGAGGCGGGGCTTGAGGAGCTGGAGCTGGAGGTACTCGAGGCAGAGCTTGTGGGGATGGCAGAGCTGGAGCTGGTGGAGCTGGTGGTTGCGGCAATAGTAGTGGAAGAGCTCGTGCTAGAGCTCGTGGTAGAGCTTGTAGGTGAGCTTGTGCTCGCCACGCTTGTGCTCGCCGCGCTCGTGCTCACGGTCGAACTGGCAATGTCTGCAACAGCGGCGCTCACGAGACTCACACTCGTCGAGCTAGCCGCGCTGATGCTGGTGCTGGTGCTAGAGCTAGAGCTTGTGCTTGTGCTTGTGCTTGTGCTCGTCGCCGCACTAGTCGTCGCACTCGTCGTCGCCACCTTCACCGTCGTGCTGTAGTAGCTGCTCGGGGTCACAGGGTCCGCGCCCGAAACAAGCTCAGGGGGCAACGAAAAGCTGCTGTACCACACCTGGGAGAAAGTGGAGTCGAACCAGTCAAATGTGCCAAACGACGACACCGCAGTGCCAGTGGGCACCGTGTAGGTTGAACCCGTCCACTCACCTGCCGAGATCGAGGTGTCGGTGGTGGAGCCGGTGGTTTGGGCTGCCACGGCCACAATAAAAGCAAAGAATTGGAAAAGCATGACCTGAGGATTCCGAGGTGGAGGCTGGGCCTTTATAGTTGGCCCCGTGTTGCACTTGTTGTGGGGGGTGTGCGGCAGGCAGAGGGGGTCGTGTTGTGTTGTGTTGTAGGCGGGTGCCAGCGACAGGGGTCCGTGCATAATCTAAAAATATCCCAAAGGAATTCACTCGACAGCCATTTCATCGTCCAAGGGCTGCGGATCAATGCTCAGCTCGAGACCCTTCCATTCACCCCAATCCGGCTGTTTTTCTGTGGTAAAAGCCGAGCCAGGCGGCAGCATACGCGCGTAACGGTCCAACTTTGCGCTAATCTCCTTGTTGGACTCGCGCACAGACTCGATCCGCTGCTTGGTTTGGGCGATCTGGTCCTGCATGAGGAAGATGATGCTCTCGCGGGTCTGGTGGGGCCGGTACAGGTTGAGCAAGTGGTGCATGTTAATGAAAATGATCCTCAACTTCTCGACAACGGCCGGGAACCCCTCGGGGTTCTGGGACATGGTGCCCAGCAGGGCCACATAGTCGACGAGGGCTCGCCTCAGCAATTTTTGGAGTTCAGAGGTGAGGGAGCTATAGTCGTCGCCCAAGTCCTCGTACAAGCGTTCCACTCCGGCCTCCTCGAGAGGGAGCAACACCTCTTTTGTGTTCCAAACACTGCCAAACCCGCGGTACGACGCTGCCTCAGGGGCGTTGGGAGGCACCAGAAAGCTGAGGGGTTCCTCGAGCTGCTGGCGTTCCTCGGGGGTTTTGGCGGCTACGGCTTCAACGTTTTGCTTTGTGAACGATTTGTAGTAAAACGGCGGCGGCGGAAATGTCAGAGCCAGGCCTTCCATGGGGTGGGTAGTCAGAAAGCTTCAGAAGTCATCATGGCCAAGAAGAAAAAGGCCAAAGTTTCCAAGGTCGATGAGCTCGATGTTATTGCTTCGCTGGATTTGGACACTAGCAAACAACGCGAGGTGCCGGTTGAGCCCAAACTCGAGCAGATTCTGAGCCCCGAAGACTGGAAAATGTACACCGAGCTCAAACACGACGTCAAGCTCGGGTCCGAGGCCGAGGTCGACGGCTTGATTCACAAGCTGCAAGAAGTACACATCGAGGACGACCAGCCGCAGCTCGTGTACAGCGAACCCGAGGCAGACCACACCGAACTGCTCCAAAATGAAATCAACTATATTTGCACCATCCTGAGTGCCCAGGAGCGCCGCGACCTCTGTTCCGAGATTTACTACAGCCTAAGAGGAGGCATGTCAATATCTCACCTCGACCTCAGCGATATGATCACCGACAGCTTGCGGCCCACCCTGGCGCGGTCGGCGCTCGTCAAGGCCGACGCAGACCACAAGTACAGCACCGCGCAGTACCTGCAGGTTTACTACTGCTTGAGGGTTGCGCAGCGGCAGTACGCGCTGATTTTTGGGCACGCCATGCTCGATGGGTTGCGGGCGGGCGCCGACTCTATTTATTGGTCCAACCGGCGGTTTGGAAAGTAATTTATTGTGTAGAATATGCATTGCTTTGTGTGGAGGGTGAAGTAGGTGTGCCCCAGCACAAAACGTGACCCAGCACATACCAGAGGCCTCACCCAGGGGCCTCCCCAAGGGAGCCATCAAGGGGCACTGTGCTCAATCAATGTGCTATAAAAACGGAAAATGTGCTAGAATGTAAAATATGCTAAAGTACGGGAATGTGAATCAGGCCATGCTCTTGTGCTCGCGCTTGCCGCAGCAGTGGAAACCGATGCGCTGGAACATAAACACCAAGCAGACCAAAAACTTGAACGCGGCGGTAATTGCCACACTCCACATGATCACCGCAAGGTAAATTGTGACTGTGTTTGACGACGAGGTGATGGGCTCTGTGCAGACGGCGCGTTTGGAGAGGGCGCCGAGCGCATCTCCGAGCTCCACAGCACGCTTGAGGGTCTCGCCTGTGGTGGTGTCCTCCTTGGTGACGCCAATGTTTAGGACAACTGCAATCAGACCAATGTTCATGAGACCCCACGCCAGCACGACCGTCGAGCGGAAGGCAGCGTAGTAGTCGGTGCGCAGATCGGCCTCGTTGGGCTCCTTTTTCTCCTCGACATGGGCCGTGGCCAGCAGCTGGGCCTCCTCTGTGTAGGCCGAATCAACCAGCTCAGCGCTCGTAGGCAGCTCGACCTCGACCTTGCCGTCCGAGTCGGCCTGCACCACGCCCAGGTCGTGCTTGACGGCGGTGTCGCCCTTGGTGCCCCACGAGATATCGTGGGTGTTGCAGAACGCATACACGTTGAAAATGTTGATGTAGGTGGGGCTGAGCAGCACGTACTGCACCATGCTGGTGACTACGTGCCAGGGGTCGAGCATCATGAGCGATCCCACAATGTACAGGAGATAAGTGGCGAAAAGCGAGATGATGAGGTCGCGGAACGTCTTATTTGAAAAAAACATCGTGAAATGGAACCCGTCGTTGACGCAGACCTCGTACGTGATGCTCTTGACCGCGACGAAAATGGCGGCGAAAATCACATAGGCCATCATCACCGCGAAGAACACGACAAGCACCGTGTAGAAGATGCGCGTGCCCTGGGGCCGGTTGCCAAAGCTCAACACGAAAGTGGCTATGACGCACGCGCCGTACAGGTAGGTGAACACCGTGCCGAGCACCGCGCCGGGGGCAAAGCCCATGCTCGAGTTGCCGAGGGAGCTGGCGAGGATCTTAAACACAAGGAAGAAGTTCGCAAGACTAAACCACGAAAAGACGAGCTGAATGAACTGGTACAAAAACTCGATGTGGAAAAAGAGTTTGCGCCACAGCGAGTGCGACGTGCGCCAGATCTCAAACATGTGGGCCTGGGCGTAGATGGCGGCGAAAAACGAGCCGTTGAGCCAGCGCCGGCGCTGGAGAACAAGCTCGGCAAGCGATTCGGGTACGTCGGTGTGGGCCACAGCGCTCTTGACAAACGTCAGCGTCCAGTTGCAGTGGGGTTTGGCCACGAGGGCCCAGCACAGAATGCGGTCCTCGGCGAGGTACATGTTTGCCGAAAAGATACCGCCGGTAGCCTCGAGCTTTTCGCCCTTGAAGTATTTTTCCAGCGGTCCGTGGCCTGCCTCGTCGTTTTGCAGCGCTTGGTAGCGGTAGGCGCTGAACGCACCGGGCAGCACGGTGATGAACCCAAACACGCTTTCGGTGGGTTTGTCCAAAATGTTGGACATTTTGTACTCGAAATTTTGGGCCGCCACAAGCGGATTTAAGAGCTTGTTGCCGCCCGTGCCCAGCATGGCCGCGATCTCGCCGCAGGCACCCGCCACGCGCGGGTTACGGTCAAACCGTTTCCACAGGTGATAGATGGCCTTGTTGCCCGGGCGCGTGCCTGCGTCGAGTAGGACAACAACGTTTGGGTCCAAAATGGGGCACAGCGCCTGGAAGAGCCAGCGGTGCGAGTTGATTTTCTTTTGGTTTTTCTCTTTGAGGCAAAACATCATCTGGACGGGCGTTGCGTTTTCCGACGTGAACTCGACAGTATCGGTGACCTTCTTGATGCGCAGCATCGTGGTGTACTCGTAAATGTGCGCCGCGACCGGTTTATCGTTGACGACGTTCTTGGCAAGGCCGTCCTGGTAGCAGCCGAGCGCCGCCAGCAGCGCGCGGGCCCTCGGGTTGATTTTCGAGCGGCCGTCGGCAATCACGCACACAACAACCTTCTTCCAGGCCTCGGCGCCCCACACGCCCGAGCGCGACCGCGAGCACAGGTGCCGAATGTTGTTGAACACGCCCTGCAGCGTGCGGGCCAGCAGGATGTCGTCCTCGTTGTAGATAGTGATTGCAATGACGAGCTCGGTGCGGCGGGGCTGGCTGTAGCACATTTGGCGCAGCGTGAACTTGTCGAACCCAAAATCAGCCGGGTCGCACGTCGCGGCCGAGTAGCGCATGTGCGTGAACTCGCGCGCCGCCTGGTGGTCGGGGAACTGCGAAATAAGCCGTTGTGACACGGGACAGTCGAGAACAAGGTTGCCCCGAAACAAATTCACCACGCGCGGGGCCGCGGCCTTTTCTTCGTCCTGCCCTTCCTCGAGTTCTTCGACCCCATTGAGGACGTACGAGTCGCCCTGGATGGGCACTTGGACATAGTCAAACGGGTCCTCGGCGTATTCGTGGCCGCCCGTGAACTGGCTGCTCAGCATGCTCTGGCCCTGCGACAAGAAACTGGTCATGCGGCCGCCTTGGAATTGTTGCGGGGCCGCAGAGTGTCCCGTAGAGTGCTGCGCACCCTGGTACGGCCTAGCGGCCAGCAGGGCCGCATTATCAGAGAATGCGGGCGGCTGAGAGGGTGCCGCGCTCAAATCCTCGTGGAGGGACGTGCTGCTGCCGCCGTAGGCGGGGCTGTGGCTAGACAAGTAGCTCGAGTTGTAGTAGGCCGAGTTATGGGGCGGAGGGGCCAGGCTTGACGCAGTTGTGTTGTAAGGGTTGCCTGCACCCTGGCTGGCATATGCGGGCGCCGAGTTGAGGGCCGAATGGGGCGCAGAGGCGGGCGCAGCGTAGGGGCTGCTGGGACCGCTGTGGGCCGTGTATGGAGTATAGGCGTGTGCCTGAGGGTCCAAATAGTGCGCACTAGTATCGTAAGCACTGGAATCGTGGTCGGGCTCAGGCATGCTCATTGAATTCGACGTGTACGGCCGGCTGTAGCTGAGGTCCTCGTGGGTGTACGGCTCCGAGCGGGGCTCCGAGCGGGGCTCTGTGTACGCATCGTAGATTTGCTCCTCGTGCTCCTCGTGCTCCTCATCTTCTTGACGGCGATACGGGTTGTACGGATTGTAGCTCATGCAGAATCGACGCGTCGTAGTAATTATATATTGACTAGTGGGACCATGACGTCATGCGGGCTGCGCCTTGGTGTGGCGGGCAACGCGTTCAAAGCTAGCTGTGTACAGTAAAAAATGCAATTTTTGGCGGGTTCTTCAGTGGGTTTTACAGTCTGTACAAAAATAGACCCATCGAGTGTGTTTCTGGGCTCGAGCCGCAGGACCCCTGAGCCCCCCCCCCCCATCTGAGACAAGGTGCAGATCTATTTTGGGCTGCATCGCGTACCTGCGGCTACTGGTCCCGCAGCGACATCTCGAGCACGCGGTTCAGCTCCTCATCCTCATCCTCAAAACTCTGGGCAAAACTCATGTCGGCGCTTTCCTGCAGCGCCAGGGCCATCTCCTCGTCCTCAGTGAGCCCCGGCGGCAGCGTCGTCTCGCTCATCGTGACCGCGAGCTGCAACTGCTCGGGCTCGGCCATCCCCTGGAAGTTGGCCAGATTCTGCGTGTTGATGCGCCGCGAGTGGTAGTCCATGTGCTCCTCAATGTCTTGTTCATCGACCTCGGGCTGCTTGGCGGCGACCCGGCCGCGGCTTGACTTTTTGGGCTTTGGCTTGGCCTCGAGCCGTGCCCCATACACGCTAAGCAATGAGCCCATCACAACAATGACCCGCGGCTCGACACCGGGGGCTACATGCACCATAGTGGCGCTGCGCTCGCCCGTCCATCGCATGGTGATCCGGGCGCTGGGCTCGGTCACCTTGGGCGCGAGAACCTCGCCAGTGAGGAGGTTGTACACGTGGAACACGCGGTCGTCTCCAGCAGCTACCAGGACAACCCCATTGAACTGGATTTTGGTCACTTTTGGTGCCGGTTGGGACCACAGCAGCGCCATGTCCTTGTGCGCATACACGCTGATTGTGTCCTCCAAGTAAAGTGCCAAGAGATTCTCGTCGTATGCAAATGTTTGGCATGGCCCCAGATCGCGCAGTTCCTTTGTTTTCCACTCGACTTGCACGAGGGTGGGGCCGGCTATGAGCAGCGTGGAGGCGGTTGGTATGAGGTCAAACGCCACCATTGAGCAGAGTTTGTGAGCGCTGTACTGTGCGTCAACCCACCACACGCTTGTGCTGGTCGCGACCACGAAATTCCCGTCCACCAGGGCAATATGTGTGATCTGCTCTCCAAGCTCAATTTTTCGGGGCAGCGAGGCCGGGCCCTGAAAGAGCCAAAGAGATTTGGTGCCGAGAGCCAGCGCGTAGTTGTTTGAGCGGTTCGAGGGCTTGTGCAGAGGCGAAACCCAGCAGGCAGTGACCGGCTCGTCATTGCCAAACTGGAGCAGCTGGCTCATTGATCCGACCGGCGAATAAAATGCATAGCCTTCCCTGAACCCTTGAAGGAGTCCAAACTTGGACGCGGCGCTCGCAGAAGCCATAATCTCGTGAGTGTGGATCCAGTACGACTGGCTGTTGCGTTCCCAAGCGCCAATGGCCAAATCAACCACGCAGGACCGTGATTCGAGCTGGTTGGTCGTGACCAAGAGCCTGCGGTCCCAGTCTGGGGCGCTACAGCTGAGCTCGCCGGCGCTACTAAAGTACATCATATTTCCCAGATGCTTTTTATTCCAGAGGCGCAAGCTGCGGCAGCGTTCGACTACCTCGCGGCGCCACGAAAACGGCAGCGAGATGGGGCTGAAGGGCACGGACCCGAACCGCTGCTCAAACACGCCGCGCCAGACCTGCTCGCTGCATATTTGGCGCCATTTCCGGCACACTTGGGGTATTACATCCAGATCGTCGGGGTCCAATTTCACAAATACCTCGAGCCATAGCTCAACTGGAAGCGCCTTCATGGCTTGAGTGAGAGCTCCCAGCTTACGGGGGCCCTTTACTCCCAGCTTACCGGCTTACCTTCCGGCTCTCCCAGCGACCGCTTAGAGCGCTTTCCTCCCAGCGGCTTTCTCCCAGCGACCGCTTACGCTGAGCTTCTCCCTCTTTCTCCTTCTGCGCGATGATGCTACCCCGCGACATCATTGCGGCAGACCCCAAATTCAGCGAGACCCGCAAGGTTTCCCTCTACTCCAACTTTGAGCGGCTCAGGGAAACCAACCAGTACGGCTACGACGCAAACATTGCTACCTGGCGCGCCGCCCTTTTGCGCTGCGTTTCCGAGGGCTGCTTTGACAACAAGACGATGCTGGATAGCTCGAACCTCGTTTCCGAGCTGGCAGACCCCACGAGCGGCACGCCGCGCGCCCTAAACTATGTGATTGACGACATGGTCGAGCGCCGCGACCTTGTGCCATTGCCGACCTGGCTCAGCTCGAAAGCGCCCCTGCTCCGTAGCACGTGGTCGGCCTCGGCCGTGGCGTCGTGGGCGTGGCAAAAAGTTTTCCCGTTCCGCTTCTCCTCGGGCAAATCGGGCGCCCTCAAACCCCAGCAATACGTGAGCGTTGAGGCGGTCAAGCGCGTGGCCGAGGCGCTCTACAAGAAACTCCAGGCCGAGAGCACGCTGGGAGGAAGTAACATGTCGTCCAAAGTGGTTGGTGCCGACTCGCTGGCGTTGAGTAGTGATGACCTGGCGGCGTGCGTCGTGTACCTCTCGCGCGAGCAAAACTATCCGATCGCGTACGACAGAACGGGAAATTTCGTGGTGCTCGAGCACAAGATCACCGAGGAGCACCGCACGATCGCCAAGATCAGGGCCCAGATCGCCATTTTGGACAAGCGCAGCGAGACCCTCCAGGCGCGCGTAGCCAAGCTCGAGGACGACGCGCGCGCCGCCGTCAAGGCCAAGCAGACTGCCGTGGCCAAGCAGAAGCTGCGCAGCAAGAAGGACGCCGAGGCCTCGCTCACCAAGACGCTGGCCTCGAGCTCCAAGCTCGAGTCAATTCTGAGCAGCGTCGACACCGCCAGCGACCAGGCGGGCGTGCTCGAGGCGTTTGAGGCCTCGGCCAAGCTGCTCAAGACCGTCAACAGCGCGATGGGGTCCCCCGACAGAGTCGCCGACCTCGTGGACTCGATCAACGACCAGATCGCCGACACGGAAGAAATGGGCAACGAGCTGGCCCGCGTGCATCTCAGCGACACGGCTGCTGCCTCCGAGGACGTCGAGGACGAGCTCGAGGCGCTCGAAGCAGAGGTTAGGGGCGACAAGCTCGCGGCACGGCTCGGCGACCTCAAGGCGCCCCACGCCAAGCCCCAGGCCGCAGCAGGGGAGGCCGCCCAAGCCGCAGAGGAGGCCGAGGAGCCGTCGCCCGACTTTACCGAGCGCGTCTAATTCATCGCTTAATTCATCGCATCATTATATAAATATTTATTTGCATCGTTTACCGTTCACCAGCAAACGTCAAACGGCATCTGCTTGATGGGCACGTCGGCAGTGCTGTCCTCGGGAACTCGTGAAAGTGTGTCGTAATTGTATCGGGGCATTGAGCTGGGGGTATGTGTGTGTGGGGGTAGTGGACTTTGACTTGGCTATATACATGGCAGTGACAAATTGTGCATTAGCCGAGTGTGTAATCGTGCATGCCGTTATGCAGGCCCTTGCATAACTGCCCGGCATGTGACATGGGGTTACCGACAATGGCAATTGGGTGGCAACTTTTACAATACGGCTATTTTCTCTCTTACACTACCATCCACCACCGTAGTAAGGAGGGGGAGGAGGAGGAGGGGGCGGGTAACCGGGGCCGGAAAGGCCGCCAACCAGACCGCCAATGAGGCCTCCAAGGAAGCCACCGGCAAAACCGCCGGGGCCGCCAGGGCCGCCAGGGCCGCCAGGGGGACCGTAGCCAGGAGGCTTCACAACGGGACCCTGAGGGGCCTTGGCCACAGGTTCAGCAGCCTCGAGCTTGGTAGCCTCACCGTTAACGGCATCGTTGGCATAGGGACGGCCGCCCAGGCCAAAGAAACCGCCAAACCCACCTGGACCGCCACCGAAACCGAACCCGCCGCCAGGAGGGCCGCCGCCAAAGCCAAAGCCACCGCCGAAACCGCCAGGGCCACCACCAGGGCCACCGCCAAACCCGCCGGGGCCACCACCGAAACCACCGCCGCCAGGGCCACCGCCAAAGCCGCCAGGACCACCGCTGAAACCGCCACCGGGGCCACCAGGACCTCCAGGAGGCTTTTCGACGGGGCCAGAGCCCTGCTGCTTGTCGACGGGTTCGCTAGTGTCAATAAGAGGAGCAGCTAATACACAAGCAAAAAGAAGAGGAAGCTGCATTCAATGATCCAGTGGTCGCAATTATCTGCTTTTTATACACAACAGAGTTAAATGAGCGACAGAGTTAGATGGTGGGCGTAGGGCTAAGCCCAGGGTGGCATAGCCTAATGTCTAGTCTGGGATTGTGGCGATTCTCTTTTCTAGTCCTAGATATTGACAGAGTTATGGACAGTTGAGACTAGATTTGAGCCTGCGACGCTGAGCCAGCTCGACTTGCATAAAAGAATAATTAAACATTATCGAAACGAGCCAATTTGTCTCAGAGCTACATCAGAGACTCGGGTAAAGTACGGACTAGGCTCTTTTTGGCCCCACAGTTTGCCCCCAGTTAGACCCAGTGGCCCCACAGGCCCACATTCTCCACCCTTCACTTCACCAACCTCCACCAAACTCCCAGGAACCTCCCAGCCAACGAAAATTCGCCACTTTCGCCACATCCACATGAACCGAGCAGTGCTCCATTCGCACGCTCGCGTGCTCACAAGAGCGGTCCACACATCCACCGTCGATGGTGCCCTTGTTGCACGCAAAGTTGTGCAGGCGCCCCGCAGCCCCGAGCACCCTGTCGAGCTGCAGCTGCGCTCGCTGGGCAGCGGTCTGGGCGCGCCTGTGCAGGTCGATTTGCCCGCCAGCACCCCGTTTTACACTCGCCGCAATGCCCTCTCGGGAGTTTTGGGCTCGGTTGCCTCGAGCGTGATCGCCCGCAGCATCATTTTTGGCCAGCCTCTGACGCGGCTCCTAGCTCGCCAGCCCCTGACTGGCCAACGAATTCTGAGCACTGAGCCCTCCACATTGCTCGTGGGCTCTCGTAAACCGGCCACACTCACCCCGCTCAAGCTTGACGGCACCGTGGATTGGGTGGTGAGCGCCCCTGCCTCGGTGGACGCGTTTGCCGGCCCGTTGGTGCGCGCACACACTTCGTGGGCAATTGGCGCTTCTGCACCCTTTGCACACTTGCTTGTACGCGGCCGTGGTGCGGCCGTGGTGTCCACACCGTCCACTCTGGTCACGTTGGAGGTCGAGGCGGGCGATTCGGTCTTGGTGCACCGCAAGTTCCTTGCCGCGTTCAGCGTCGACCCACTGCGCCGCATTCACCCCAAAAACGTCGATATTGCATACAGCTTCCGCCCCGCGGCCACCTCGGCACTCACACCGCCCGAGCTGCCCGCCGAAGAGGTCCGCCTGGCCACCGACTCGGCGGCCCAGCGCGCCTGGCAGACCACAAAGCGCGCCTTGAGAGTGAGCTGGCGCGCCGTGCACAGCCTTTACACAGTGGTGAGCACACGGCTCAAGCGCGGCAATAGCCAGTTTGTGCGTATCTCGGGGCCCTCGACGGTGTTGGTGTCGAGCAGCTCCGTGTACGCCCGGGGCGAGCCCACGGTCAAGGAGAGCACGAAATAAAAATGTAATGCGTAACGCTCAAGTAATGCCAAAAGAGTAATTTAATTATCGTGAGGCACAGGAGACGGTTAAGAGAATGGGCGGTCTAGCTCCACCTCAACGAGGGGCTTGTGAGTGCAGCGCTGGCTTCATTCTGTTGAACGTTGCCGCCCAAGTGGACGTTGAAGGGACGTCGTTCTCAACAACGGCGGACCTGAGTTTGAAAAGGTGCCCGCGGTCAGCACTTGTCAATGAGAACCGTTGCGGGGTGGTTCACAATGCACCGTTCAAGCTCATCTGTTTAGCAAATTAGCAGATCAAGGGGTGCTACTGTGACGCTGAATGTCCTTGCCGACAGGAGAGCTTGATCGCTGTACTGCGAACCACCTCGCAAAGGCTCTTATCCGCATACGCCGAGCATCAAACTCGGGACCGCATTGAGGTGAAACACTGAGCTCGCTCTTGCGCTCGTGATTTTGATCTCACATAACCGGTGGGCACATTGGGTATAGAGGGCAAGTCATGACAACACGAACAAGGGTTTAAATATGCGGCGGGTCGGTTGGAGTCAATGTACGCGTCGGCACCAATTGACATCCCCTGGGGCTCCGCAAGCAAGTGAATATGGCATAGTGAATGTATTTACCTCTTGCGTTACAAATAGATCCCGTTTATGTTGAATGGAGCGGGTAAAACTTGAATTACATGCAGGGTCCTGCACGATGTCATCAGTGACCCACAATAGCCACTGATTAGGGTACCAGCGGCTACGCCGGCCTGTTGATTGTACGGCACGTACAATACACTAAGTGCAACCCCCGTTTTTGCACAGTACTGACCATTTTCACTTGGCTTTTGACCTTGACCTCCCTGCTCAAGAGCTACAGGCGCCACACTTTGCCACGGAAACTTTTCAGTCCAAACTAAAAATGCTCGCCAGCCGAGTATTCCGCCGCAGTTTGTATGCAAACGCCAGCATTATCAAAAGTCTTGGGGCTTTACCGCAGAATCAAATCGCCGATGTCGTCGTTATTGGCGGAGGTCACGCCGGAACGGAGGCTGCAGCCGCCAGTTCCCGTATGGGCCGTTCCACCTTTTTAGTGACCCCATCAAGGGCCAATTTGGGTATTTGCAGCTGCAACCCGAGCTTTGGGGGTATTGGTAAAGGTACCCTGATTCGTGAAGTGGATGCTCTTGATGGTGTCTCAGGTCGCATAGTCGACAAGAGCGGTATCTGCTACCAGATGCTAAACAGGTCAAAAGGCCCCGCTGTGTGGGGCCCGCGTGCCCAAATTGACCGCAAATTGTACCAACAAGAGATGCAAAAGGAGCTCGAAAACTACAAAAACCTCACTATTTACCAAGATTCCGTCGAGGACATCATTATCGACAATGGCAAGGTCATTGGTGCCATCCTCGAGTCTGGTGATCTGCTGCGCACAGAGCGGGTCGTGGTAACTACTGGCACATTTCTGTCTGCTGAGCTACACTTTGGTTTGGAGGTTCGCCCGGGCGGACGTGTTGGTGAGAATGCTACTTTTGGACTGTCCAAAACGTTCAAAGATTTGGGGTTTGAACTCGGTCGACTCAAAACTGGTACCCCTCCTCGCATTCAAAAGAGTACAATCAATTATGAAGGCCTTCGTGAGCAACTGCCCGAGGTGCCGGCTGTGCCCTTTAGCTACCTCAACAAGACCATCAAGCTGGCAGAGACGCAGCTCTCCAATTTTATGACGAACACTACCGAAAAAACACATGAAATACTTCGCAATAACCTGCACAAGAGTGTACACATCAGGGAGACGGTTAATGGCCCCAGGTACTGCCCGTCGATCGAGTCGAAAATCATCAAGTTCAGCGACAAAAAACAGCATCAGATTTGGCTCGAGCCCGAAGGTCTCGACAGCGGTGTGGTGTACCCCAATGGTATCTCCGTGTCCATGCCCGCGGACGTTCAGGAGGCAATGCTCAAGACCATCCCTGGACTCGAGAATGCAGTGATGCTACAGCCTGGCTATGGTGTGGAATATGATTTCGTCAACCCGCAGCAACTCAAGCACACCCTCGAGACCAAGGCGGTCAAGGGCCTTTTCTTGGCGGGGCAAATTAATGGCACAACAGGCTACGAGGAGGCCGCTGCTCAAGGTATCCTTGCCGGAATCAATGCAGGTCTACCGAGTGATCAGCAGTTTATCATTAGCCGCGACATGGGCTACATTGGTGTACTAGTCGACGACTTAGTTACAATGGGCGTCGAGGAGCCCTACAGAATGTTTACCTCTCGCAGCGAGTTCCGGTTCACTGTGCGCTCTGATAATGCAGACTTCAGACTCACTGAATCCGGCCACCAAGTGGGTGTTGTTGGCGAGACTAGGCACGCTCAGCTTGTGCAAGACAAGCTCGACACAGAGGCGGCAAGAGATCTGCTCAGAGTCTTGCACACACCCCGAAAATGGGCCGAGATGATTGGTAGCCCGGGCAAGTGGAACTCTGTGAGCGAGAAAAAGAGCGGCCTTGAGATGCTTCAAAATAATGACGCCAATGTGCTCGAATTCCGCGCGGCAGTTCCTGAGTTGACCAAATTCAGTGACAAGGTGCTCATGGGTATCGATCTTGATGCAAAATACGCCCCTTATATCAAGCGTGAGGCCGCAATGGTTCGCGCCTTTCGGCAGGACGAGAGTTTGCAGATTCCTGATGAGATTGATTATTGGTCGATGGAATCCCTGTCCAATGAATGTAAAGCTGCCCTGGACAAGGTTCGCCCAAGTACCCTGGGTCAGGCTGGGCGCATTCGTGGAGTCACTCCAGCGGCCTGTATTTATTTATTGGAGCACGTGCGCCATTTCAAGCCGGTCGCTCTCTAACTCAACTAGATATCTACATGTACATAAATCTTTGAGCGATTTATCCGGCAGTGATCGGCATTGTGCCTATCTTCATCAAGCGTGAAATATTTACCTCAATTTCCTGCAGTGGCTTGCTTGGCAGATCATGCATGAGCTATGACCGAGACAAAGAGTCGTCTAAATCGAAGTTCCTCGGAAAATGGGTGAGAATGGCTTTGTATCGACCAGGGAGTGAGCTAAGCCGTCCAAACAAGGCCTCAACAAAGCGTTGTTCATGCGGGAAAAACGTTGCGGGGAGTTTGTTGAATTCAGGCTACAGTAAACTAGCGAAATACTCATCTATATCTATCTAATCGGTGCAACCGACATCGTGGTGCCAAAACTCACTCACAGATCACCTTGTTCACATTTTATGCACCTAACCCCAACCCCTGCCGTAGTTCTGCGTTGCGTCTAGGAGACAACAGAGCTAACTTCCAGGGTTAGGGCTGTAGCGACGATCATGCAGGGGCAGACACAAGGCGGCTTGGTCGCTACGCCGTAACTGCAGATTTTGCAGCAACGTTAGAGTGCCGCGCTAAGGTACGATGCGGTGGACTGACATGGCAATTTGGCCATGCAGCAATTGTTGCGATCCTGGCGATGATGCTGCGCGGTCGTCTGCAGTGCATCATATATGCCATCATAGCTTGGCCTACGCCATCGTAGCTTGGCATAGATCGATCTTGCAGCACTCTCCGCATTATTTTTTTGCTTTTCCGCAGTTTATTCCTTAAAAAGCCGATCGAGTCCTAAAATAGTTATTATTGCAAACACCGCCCCAGATTCTTATTCCCCACGAATTCCTTCAGGGCTGCAGTGACCATAACCAAATATGAAAACTGCGCATGCAAGCTGTTCAAAATAGCGGGTTGGTGCTGAGCGACTCGATTCTCCATAGTTTATGGGCCCATTCAATCGAGAGGATATTCCGCTGCTAAAATTCAAGGCGCTTTCCAAAAGCGGTTGAGAAAAATCCACTTGCATGACGATGTCAGGTGAAATCAGACAGTCCCAGTTGGTGTTCCTACCTTGTAGTCTAGATTCTAAAGCTGTTGAACTTTGCATTGATCTATTTACATTATGGGGTGAGTTCAGTGTTACTCGGAGGGGGTAGCCATGGGCGAGCAACCGCTTTGTCATCTGAAAAATGCTCTTGCAACGAGGTGTGAGGCTAGCGTCGAGAGTGCGCTATAGCTCCACGATCACGTCCTTTCAAACAGCCGTAATTTCCAAAGATTTTGCGTCTGCCGAGAAACTGCTTCCAATCCTCGAAAATGAGGACCTTCACAAAAAGGAGCTTGCCAAAACTCTCCGCGGCAGTTTAAGGGAGTTTAGCGCCCATGTTGCCAAAACTAAGGATCACGAATCGTTCTCCAAGCTTTTGATGGCCGAGAACAAGCTGTTTGAGCTCGGAGACGTGCGTATTGCGGCTGCAAAACACATCCTTGAGCGTGCCGTCGAGTTTGACGAGCTCGACAAGGGCCTTGGATTCTGGGTTTCCTACCTCGAGGCGCTTGGTTCGCGCACAAACAAGTCTATGAGCAGCATTGTTTCTCAGGTTGACCACAGCCAGCTGTCTCTGTTGGCCCTTGCCTGCTACTTCAAGGCCTGCGCCAATGCCGGTGCTCCCATTCAGATCGAGGACGCTCGCAACCTTGTTCCGCTCAAGGTGTTCCCTGCGGTTGTGGGCCAGCTTCACCTGAGCCCCGAGAACATCCGGGTGCTCGAGAACGGGCTGCGTGAGCTGCGCTCCCAGCGTACCGACATTGGTACTGAAGCGTATGACGAGTTGCTCAACGAGGCGGTCGACAAGGAGCTCAACATTCTTTACGAAGAGGCCACCCAGCGCCCCGGACTCAGCGAGGCCGTGTGGGCGAGGTTCATTCGCCGCTTCTCCGAGACCCGGCAGAGCGACCGCGCCTATGAGGCGTGGAACAAGATGGTTCAGTCCGGCATCAAGCCCACTGTCATTGGGTGGAACGGGTTGCTGCGCGCCGCAGCCATTAGCCGCGAGAACGGCTTTGAATCGTTCAAGCTGCTTTGGGACAAGATGCTCAAGCAGGGCATCGAGCCCAACGCAGACTCGTACGCGGTCAAGATCGCCACTCTGCTTCACAATGGCAAGTTCAACGAGGCGCTTGCTACCTTCAAGGACGTCAAGGAGAACAAGATGGAGGCCATGGACATCTTTGTTGTTAACAACACTTTGAACGCCTTGCTTGGCCAAAATATGTTTGAGAGTGCTTTGAGCTTGCTCAGGTGGGCCGAGGGTGCCGGCATCAAGACAAACCAGGTCTCGTACAACACGCTTTTGCGCGATGCCGTTAATGGCCAGGACCTCAGCCGTGTGCAAAAGTCGCTCGACGCCATGATCGAGGCTAATGTCAAGCCCGGAGTTATCACCTACAGCCACGTGCTCCAAAGCCACTACAAACTTGCCCAGGCGAAGCGCATTGATGTCTCTGACAAGGTCGAAGCCATTATCAAGGAGATGGAGGCCAACAAGATCAAGCCCAACCGCTTCTTTATGACTATTTTGGCCGATGGAATCGCAAAGACCACGCGTAACGTGTCTGCGGTCCGCAAAATCTACGAGACGATCCGTCAAACCAACCACCGTATCCAGACCCCGACGTTTGGTGCGTTTATTGACGCTGAACTCAACCACGGTGAGGTCGAGCGCGCTATGAAGCTCTTTGGTCAAATGAGAGACTATGGAATTGTGGCCCCCTCCCCCACTTACACCCAGATTATCCGCGGCTCCTTGCGCAGAGGAAACACCGCTGTAGCGCTGGATATGTGGAAGAAGCTGTGCAGCGCGCCTGGCCCCAAGGTCGCCCCCACGGTCTGGACCTATATGTTTGTTATGCGTCACGCCAACAAGGAGACTGTGCAGGACGCTGATTTCTCTCAATTGCTGCAGGCTGCGCTCGAAAGGCTCGATAACAAGGACCGACACCTGATTGATTATCCTCTCGCGGCCCAAATTTTGCGCGTGCAAGATTGCTGGAACATCAGCAACGGACTGCGGGAATTTGCCGAGTCCGCAAAGACCGCAAACTTCCAGGTATCCGAGGCCGCACCAAGATCTCGCTAATCCATAATGTACATAAAAAGGTCTCGGGGCTGATGCATCATAGCCGAAAATATAAAGGCAATTTCAATGCACGGCACGTCGCCTTCCCCTCGCGCCTCGTGCCTCGCGTTCAACAAGCAGGTACTCGACGGCTCGCCTAACTAAGCGAGCAGGGGTGCCAGCCGAGGTGGTTCTGGCGGCAAAACGACAATTACGGCTAGGAAGTCCTGGCTTAATCTTGAGTGACTGAATTTTCGTATTTTAAAAACCGACATTTCAGCGTTAAAGGTGTCAACTATGACTGCCCATACCGCAAACAAAGGATCACATGCACGTATGCAGGCGTGCCCGCGCATGCTGGTGCAGATTTATATGATGCATATCTGGCAGTAAAGTTTGAACCTTAACAAGGTTTGCGCCGTGCATCTATATTTGGTGACGCCCGTAAACGTGCCTCACTAATTCTATCTATACTTGGTGAAACAAATAGTCCTACAATCCGCCGGCACCCACAAGCCGAGAGCTTAGGTGGCTCACCTGCATGCATGACAGCGGTGATCGGCAAGAGGGGACTCGGCAGCGCACTATTTTGAGGCTTGCAGTTTGGTAAGTTCCAGAGGAGAGCTCGAGCTTCCAGCGTTATATGTTTGTCTAGATTGCCAAGCCTTGGCTTTTGAAAAACTCGATTTGCGTGCATTTCGATGCATATGTAATAGGGCCAATAGTTGGCAAGGGAACATTGATGATACCCAGTGGTGGTGCAACAGAGCGGGGGTGCATAGGAGGGAGTCACACGAGCAGACGAATTAGGCCAAGGTTCTAAGACGGGCGATGGTTTCGGATGTTTTGCCTTTATTTAGAAACTATATAACCGCGTTGAAAAAAACGACAACGACCTAGGCGCAGCGATGGAACGCGTGCCAGCGAGTTTGCCACCGATATTTTTGAGGCTTCGGGGCCTCAGAAACAAAGTTATTCGTAAACTGAATCCAACATGGGTGGGCACGGCGTCTGCATGGCCCTTGCATATACCAAAGCGTACTATATTTAGAGAATCGACCAAAGTCCGCGAAACGGGCGGTCTAATTGTTGAAGAAAAAGTGCCACTAGATTTTGCGGAGGAATATCCGACCATGGGTCTATGCTCGTAGTAATCACCGGGCGCAGGATGCAGCTCTGCAACTTTTAGGTTTGTGGCTTTGCACGAGCCTAGCGAGGTGAATATGACAATTTAATCCGATATTTTAGTCTAATCGTGCCGAGGGTCGCGTATCTTGCGGATTTCTTCGGCGATACTAAATATATCGCGAAATTAGGGCTTGTACATTTAGCGGGCTTACTGCACGCGCATAGTGCATGTGTATGCACCGCATCGTGACGTAAGGCTGCACCTGCAGTGGTAATTTTGCTCGGCGTTTGTACATATATGTCGATCCGAGCGTGGCGACGGTTGGTAGTTCCAAAACTTTCAAGCGTAGGCGGAATTGGTGACACACTTTTGCCAATTGGCTTTTAACTTTTTTGAATGATACAAAGTTATCCCCTCGCTCCTCAAATAAATTCTCCACACCAACAAGGACAAGTTCCCTACCCCGACCAGTCGTACTCAGTAGACTTTAGTGATATGAAGGGGGATGAGTACCACGAGATCAAGCCAGAGCAAAAAGAGTCGCCGCCGCACCCTGCGGACGCCGGAGGCCCCCGGCTGTCGCTCCCAAGCATTGCATCGCTTTTATCAGAGCCCAACGCGTCGGCAGCGAGCGCTCAAGCCGCGCAATCCGTCCAAGCAAACGATAGTGACGGGCAATTTGAGTCACCGCACACCAGCCCTCAGCCGCTGAGGCCGGCGCAAATGTACCAGGAGGTGCCTGGCATGCTGCGCGACTACCAGTTCCCCAAGGCCGTTGCCGCCCCTGCGGCGCAGCACGCTCAGCAAGCGCAGCAGGTGCAGCAGGTGCAGGCCCGGGCCCACGCTCAGGCCCAAGCTCATCATGCTGCCGCGCAAGCCGTGGCCCCTCAAATGCCCCCTGCCCAGGCGGTGCCTGCCCTCTCGCCGGCCCCTCCTTCGGCTCAGGTGCCTTTGATGCCGCAGGGCGTACCCTCTGGAGTTCCCCAGGGTATGGGCGGTATGCCCCTGTCGTACTCGTCGCAGCAGCACGCTCAACAGGCCCAGCACGCCCAGCACGTGAGGGCCCAGGCCCATGCCGCAGCCCAGGCTCATGCGGCTGCTCAGGCCCAGCATGCGCAGCACGCCCAGCGCCCCTACGCCATGACCTCGCATGGCGGCCGCACAAGCCACGGTCACGGCCACAGCCCCCACGCCGCGCAGAGCATCCCTCATAGCCCGTACCAGCCGCTCGGCACGCACCTGATGGCGCGCTCAGGAGTGCCCTCGGGCGTGCCCTGCATGCCTTCAGGGGTGCCTCAGGTGCCCCAGGTGCCGGGCGTGCCGGGGGTCCCTCCGGTCCCTCCGGTCCCCCAGGTGCACGGGGCTATGGGCGGGTACCACCCAATGTACCAAATGATGCAACAGCAGCCAATGTCGTACTTCCAAACGCCGCCGCCGTACCGCCCGGGCCAAGGCCGCTCGCAGGCGCTGACCCAGGAGATCAAGCGGCGCACAAAGACCGGCTGCTTGACGTGCCGCCGCCGCCGCATCAAGTGCGACGAGCAGCACCCGGTATGCAAGAACTGCTCCAAGAGCGAGCGCATCTGCCTTGGCTACGACCCGATCCTGCACAGCTTTAGCCACGACAAGAACGCGCGCATGAAGCAGATCCAGGCAAAGCGCCGGCGCTTTGCCCTGCGCCAAAAATTTGACCGCCAGCGGGCCCTCGCGCTCGAGGAGCAAAAGTCGCCCGGCTCGCTCATGGGCTGGGAGGACGTGCTGGGGCTGTTTTTGTCGATCGCCGGGGGCATTGACGAGCTGTTTGATACCCGCCAGTTTAGCGCAATCGGCCACACCATCATGCAGCAGATCAAGCACCAAACCTACGACTGCAAGGCCGTGGGCGAGCTCGAGCTCATTCGCCAGCTCGTGGCGGTGATTTTCAGCGAATACAATTTTGACAACTTGAACGTTATGGAGCTTGCCGGGGCGAACCTCGAGAAACTCCGTACTACGAACGACTACATGCTCATTCGCTGCTTGCTGGAGGCCCTGACCATGGGCGACCCCAGCATGCACGCTGCTCACCAGGCCGACGACCGCATCCACTCAAAGATGGTCACCCTGAACCAGGTGATTTTCCACGAAAAGATGTTCAGCGCCACGCCGCTTCCCGGTTCGCACGTCCTGCAGATCGCCCAGGGCGCGGCCCAGGACCCCCAGGCCGCTTGGATCACGATCGGCGAGGTTATGAGCCGCGGTGTCAAGGACCTGCAGATCACCCACGGCCCCCTGCCCGTTTTGGGTACCCTGCTCGTTGTGGCCGCCGGTGGCCAAGCTTCAGCACAGCTTTTGCAAACGGATCTGGACCCCTTCTCCAGAGCTCTGCTGGAACTTAGCATGGACACCTCCTCCATGGATGACCGCCCGTAGATAAATTAGCCTAACTTCTGCATCTTTCTATATTCTATTTTCTTGTTTTCTCTTTTTCTTTGTCTGCGTTTTAGATCGCGCCAAGGTGCCTTGTACCAACCAGCACTCAAGACTGGTCCATTGCTGAAAAAAATTTTCCGATTGAGCACCGCTACGGGCAGTTTATAATTCGCGCAACACGCAGGGATTTGCGGTCCTGCACAGCCCCGCTCCTCCAAACGGCTGCTCCACGATTGCAGTTGCCGAGGCAGAGCCATGATCAGCCATGCCCCTGTCGTTACCCTACATCGATCATATGCATGCAATCGTTACGCTGCATAATCTGCAGGGGCGAGACCAAGCCATGCAGCCAATCTTGGAAAAAGACGCAGGGCGGCTGTGACGAGCTACGATGTGGTGCATCGCGAACCGAGATGCGAGCCCGCTTCGGGTGGCCGGTTGTGAAACATAACTCCACATAGTGAAACTCAGCTCAGCGCAATCTGAGCGCCATCTGGCCTGCTTTCAGGTGACGTCTAGTGTCTGTGCCGTTATTTAGAGTCCAACCGCGTAGTCTCGCTTACCGCCGCGCAGTCGGTAAACAGGCGGCCTTGTTGCTGTGGCTGCTTGATAATTTAGATAACTTGAGCCTGTGTCTGAATGACGCTCAGGGGCACGGACCTGAGGGCGTGGAATGCATGTTCCCTCGAGGACAAAGGACTTTCACGGGTGGAGAACGCTAATAGCTTTAATTTTGTATGCGATAGCTTCTGCGGGCTATTTACCATTTGGAAACCCTCGCTTTTACACTCCAATTGATGCCATCTTGGGACTGATCCTGGAGCAATGTTCTGAAACTGCAAGGTCAAACCTAATTTTGGGTGTGCTCGGTTAGACTACGAACGTCGCTCGGTTGCCGGGGAAAACGAGGCTCAGCTCAGCATCGCGGGGATTCGGCTCCCGCTGAGGCTCGAAGGCGGCCCCCGCCTCTTGTGTTTCGGGTCGGGCTCGACGATTGTTTGGGCACGTGACCGCCAGTTGATGTGGAGATGACCTGCAATACTATGCAGGTTCTTGACATTTTTGGAGATGCGAAATTTAACCGGCCAGGAACCCCGCAGGAGTTCAAACCGTGGCAACCTGCTACCAAGGAGCTCATTCTCTGATTCAACTGCTGAATCAAGCGCTGGCTCTACGCTACCTACCTTTGAATCCAATAGCAGTAGCGACCGCCCCGGTAGAGATAACCGGTTTTTACCCTACCCAGGAAGCAGGTACCCCGAAATATGCTCGTCAGGAACCAACTCGCTCGTAAATACGCCGAGAACGCAGTCGCTTGACGGCAGCACGCTGGGAGCAAGATCGAGCGACTCGAGCCAGTTTAGTCGCGTTGAGGAAAAGTCGGCGTTCATTGCCGATGAGTCGCCGTTTGGCGGGTACCCTATTGGAGCATTCCCGATAACAATGGAGGAGAAGGAGGCCGACGACCACTTGCACAATCCCGATCCGTTTGCAGAGGCCAAGGGGCGCTCGTGCAGCCGGCCAGACAGGCGCAACGTGGCGTCCATATGTGCGTTTCTGATGCTTATTGCCGGTGCTATTTGCGTCTTTATTGTGCTGCCTGCCCTCACGTTTACAGGCGTTATTGAGCACGACCAGCCACTCCACGGCGGCGACTCCTCAGGCTCGAGCAGCAATGTCTCAGAAGCGCTGAGCCCCTACAAGTACCCCATGCTCAGCGCTATTCGCACGAGCCTCATTGATGTGGACACTCCGCAAGAGGCCATGACGTTCAAGTCAAGGAACGGCAGCGAATGGGAGCTGGTCTTTAGCGACGAGTTTGAGGTCGAGGGTCGCAGTTTCTACGAGGGAGACGACCAGTTCTGGACCGCAATGGACTTTCACTACCAGGCGACCCAGGACCTCGAGTGGTACGACCCAGATGCCGCCACAACCAAAGACGGTGTCCTGCAGCTGCGCATGGACGCCTACCGCAACCACAACCTCAACTATCGCAGCGGCATGGTGCAGAGCTGGAACAAGCTGTGCTTTACGCAGGGCTATATCGAGGTGGGCGCGCGTATGCCCGGTAACGGCTCCGTGCCCGGCATGTGGCCCGGCCTATGGACCCTGGGCAATCTGGCCCGACCTGGGTACCTGGCGACCTCCGAGGGGTTGTGGCCATACTCGTATAATGCGTGCGATATTGGAATCACCCCCAATCAGAGCTCGGTAGACGGTTTATCGTACCTCGAGGGCCAGCGGCTGCCGAGCTGTACCTGCAAAAACGCAGACCACCCCAACCCTGGAGTGGGTAGAGGTGCACCCGAAATTGATATTATTGAGGGCACAGTGCAATCTGGTGCAGGGTTGGAAGCGTTTGGCCAGGTCTCGCAGTCGCTGCAGGTGGCTCCGATGGATATTTGGTACATGGTCGACTATGACTATATTGAGATCTACAACTCGAGCATCACAGTAATGAACTCGTGGACGGGTGGACCCTTGCAACAAGCTGTTTCCGGCGTGACAAACCTCAACAATGACTGGTACGAGCTGAGCGAGTCCCGGTCGTTTCAGACGTATGGCTTTGAGTACATGCACGATCCGGTCAATGGCTACATTTCGTGGTACGTTGGCTCCGACCCGGTGTATACAATGTACGCTCCAGCCCTGAGTGCCAATGGCAATGTCGACCAGCGCCTGATTTCGCGCGAGCCCATGAGCATTGTGATGAATTTGGGCCTGTCGACCTCGTGGACCTACATCTCATGGCTGGACCTGACGTTCCCGGTTACATTTGAGATTGACTATGTGCGGATCTACCAACCAAAGGGCGAGACCTCAGTCACGTGCGACCCCAAGGATTTCCCCACAAAGCAGTACATTGAGGACCACATCAATGCGTACACGAACCAGAACCTGACGTCGTGGGCGGACGCTGGCTATGCGCGGCCGCTCAACACCTTTATGGACGGCTGTTCATGAACATCCGATTGGACATTCCAAATGACATTATTTATTATTTATAGACGATCTTTGTGCACACCGCAGATGCGACGAGCAGCTCCCCCGCTCTGTGCCAAGCCAAACTCCCAGCTGAGTGAGCCGAGTGGCGGGCACCGCCAAGGGGGGTCATTGCGGGGGGTTAGAGGGGTGCTGTCAGCTTTCCTCTTGCATGGTTGATCCAGTGTCGTTTGGACTGCAGAAAAAGAGCGGCGGGCTTTTAAGGAGCTCATCCAAGGGCAATTTGGCGGACATGATGGCCCAAGCAGGCGCGGCGCCCGCTCCACCTGCCAGGTCGCCCAGCAGATCACCGGCAAAGTCAGAGGGTCCGCAGCTGCTGAAACGGAGCCGAAGCATGGGCACTTTTGGCCCGTACATTAATTTTGGACAGCAGGCGGTTGAAGAGATCTCGGGAAAGACCTCAATAGGCCCTGTGAGCGGCGGCCCAGGAGGCGTAGGCGCTGGTGCGGGCACCGGTGCAGCAGCCCCTGAGGGCGCTCCGGTGGGCCCGGTGGGTGGTGCAGTAAGCGCTCCGGTTAGAGCACAGCCTGCGGATGCCCCAGAACAAAGCGTAGCACCGCCCCCGGCGGCCAATGAGCGAGAAATTCGGGCCCCGCAAGCCACCCGCGGATCGCGCTCGCCAAGCCCCAGCGACTCGCCTCACGAATCCCCACGAGGCTCTCCAAGCCCTGAAGCGCCCGCGACCTCGACCCCCGAGCTGATGGACGACACTTCGCTCCACCACAGACCAATGGCCCGGGTGGACTATTTCAGCCACAACTGGAACGAGAGCGACCTCGCGGGTTCGTGGCGCTACATTGTTTCTCGACGCCAGGATATGGCCAACAGCGCGCGGCTCGAGAATGCCTCGTGGCGCACGTGGGCCAAGGCCAAAAACAACCTCAAGACGATCCGCCCCGAGGAGGTTAACTGGCTCAAGGACTATGACGTGACATGGCTCTATGGTCCCCTCTACCATGAGCGGCAGTCCACCGAGTGGGACGCCATGGAACCCGAGAAAGAGACGCCGGTGATCAAGACTCAGGCCGGTAAGGGCCGCATGGCAGACAGCATCAAATCGATTCTCAAGAAGAAGACGATTGCCGAGATCATGATGGAGGATGCCCCCGAGTATAAGGGCCCCACAGACAATTATTTGCGGCACCACAACTACCGGCAAATCCACACCGGCGCGGCGAACATTGCCGCGGTCGTCAACTCGCAGTACGCGCGGCCCATGGACCACGAGTCGACCCCTGAGGAGGACAAGCATGTGCACTTTAATGCCCGCGTCGAGCAGTGCATTTCGCTCGACCCAGAGGACGCGCCGCCGCCCTGCACCAGCTACATCTCGGACTCGGACTCTGAGTCGGAGGAGGGCGGGCTGTTCCTGGGTATCCAGCGCAGTGGGGGCTCGTCGAGCTCGCTGGCCTCGTCGCGCACTGTGGCGCCGCTGCCGGCCACCACTTTGAACATGCCGGACGACTATGACCAGGACGAGCCCGAGCCGCGGCGCCTCGAGGTGCAGTCGTCTGCGTCGCGCAACTACGACTACAACAGCGTCTTTACGTGTTCTGAGCCGGCGTTCAAGATCGTCGACCCCAAGGTGCAGGCTGTGGCGGTGCCCAGCGCCGTGGCCAAGGACCTGGCACAAGCGCCCTCGACCGCTCCGTCTCAGGTGCCGTCGCCCGCGCCCGCGTCGCCGCGTGGCAAGCCCATGGCTTCATATGGATGTAATTCTAAGTAGCTTATTATGAGTGACGTGGGAGGGGATGGGGGACCCACAGAGTGCGACGAGCTGTGCGGCCTGGGGCAGCTTCAAATAGAACTGTGGAGTCGACCACTGCGCGCAAATTAGTATTCACTGTGAGACAGACAGCTCGCTGATTTTTGAGGCACGGTCATGAGGAGGTGCTACATACTGTGCGCACCTACAACAGCTCATTCTGCTCAAACTGATGCTTGATTTTCAAACTCAACTGCAACGACGTATCGCTCATACGGTGCTTTCGATCCCATTGGTACAGCATCTCGGTGAACAACTCTTCGTCGTTGGCCTTTACAGCAAACAGCATGCGTTCAATAAACTGCCGCTCAGCTCCCACATGCTGGACCCCGAGCAGGTCGCCCTCGTGCTTGCCCAGCGCCTTGCAAAATGACTGTTTGAGCACGAGATCCGGTGCTATATGCATCTGGTGTGCACTCATGATCCCAAACGCGTGGTCATAGGCCTGTGCCGCTTCCCAAAATGTGGCTCCGTGCTTGGCCCTGCGAGCCAGCAGCTCGCCGACGTCCAGCAGGCACTTGCTGCCTTGAAGAACTTGCTTTGTGCTCAAAAATAGTGCCGAGGCCTGCTCAAGCGAGTCACGAGAAAGTTCAGTCTTGCCCACGTGCTTGTATGCTTCGGCCATGTCCTTGAGAGCCCATGCTGCCTTGCGAGAATGGCTCTTGAGCGCTTCATGCACGCCCAATCTATACGCCTCAAGCGCCTTTTCGTAGAGCTTGAGGCCAAGGTACAATTTTCCGGCCTCGATGCCATAGTCTTCAACGTCCGGACCCCCGTGCAGCAGCTGCACGCCAGCCAAGTAGCAGTCTGCAGCCTCCAGGCGCTGATCCTTGGCCTTGAACAGGTTCGCAGCAGTAATATATAAGTCTAGCGCCTCCTCGGTGTGGCCGGGAAACAGGTGGCCCGAAAGCTGCTTTCTATACGCCCGTTTCTGGAGCTTTGCTGGGTCCTCCATGTGTCATGTCAGGTCAAACTAGCCCCAAGCCGAAGTTAGCAGTGGAAGAATGGATGATTATTGCCGAGTTTTGTGTGCGCAGCCCGTTTGAGTACCTGCACATGTCCCAAATATGCCGAGCGAGCCGTGCGGCCTTTTTAGGCGATGAGCTTTGGCGGCCGTTTACGCCGTTCAAGGTTGAAAAAGGTCTCGCGGCAGCCTTTATGGACCGGTTTAAGCGCAAATCACTGCTTGTGCGGCAGTACATGGTCCAAAATTATTCTATAAAAGCGCAAGAGCAAAAGGGGTGCGGTGCACCCATAAACTTTAGGTCCGACTCAATCAATGAAGACCTGGACTATTTGCTGAGTATTGCCGCCAGTGGAAGAGCTCCCCTTTGCACCTCAGAGTCTATCTACTTTTGGCGGTGTTGCACTGCCCTTTTTCCCGATAGTTACGAGGTCGCCCCAGACGAGCTCAAGGGCAGCCCCGAGTTTACACTTGAAGCGCTGGCTGCTGGCCTGAATCCGTTCATTGTGCCTTCATCCACTTTGGAAGATCTGCGAGTTGCAGAGGCGGCGGTGGCTTCACGGCCAATGATACTGGCGCGCATGTCAAAGTCGTTCATCGAGGCTAGTCGGCCCCTGGTGCTCCAGGCCGTGGAGCGCGAGGCGTGGGCCCTCGGTTCGGCGCACAAGTTTAGAGACGACTATGAGATCGTGGCGAGTGCCCTTGAGCACACAGGCCAGGCGCTTGGGTTTGCCTCAGAGCAACTCCAGAACGAGCGATCACTGGTGAAAAGGGCGGTTGCAAACTATGGGCACTCCCTGAAATATGCTACGGAGCTACAAAATGATAAGGAGATCGTGCTGCTCGCGGTCACCAATTGTGGAGGCGCCCTGCAGTATGCTGCACCCTCGCTCAAGCTCGACAAGGAGGTGGTGCTGGCGGCGGTGAAAAACGACCCCGAAGCCCGCAAGTTTGCTCACGAGTCATTGCGATTGGACGCAGACGTTGTCATGGCAGCTTTGCTCAAGATGCGTCACTAGACGTCACCACACACCGCAACCCCCCCGGGGACCCGCAAGCCGGCGTTTTGGAGCGTTCGAGACGCAATTGCTTCCGTGACTAATCCGGGGTATATCAACGCATGATTTCGTCTCTTTTGTCAATGGTTTTCGGAAGCGCCCCTGATCTCGACAAAGCTACCAAGGAGACAATTGACAGCCAGATCAAGTCCTCCCACGTGTTTGTGGCCAGCAAGACCTACTGCCCCTACTGCAAGCAGGCCAAGGAGCTTTTGCACGCTGCCGGCGCCAACGACGCCACCATCATTGAGCTCGACAACGAGAAGGACGGTGCTGCCATCCAGGCTTACCTCGCCGAGATCACTGGCCAGCGTACCGTGCCCAACATCTTCATTAACGGCAAGCACATTGGCGGCTGCAGCGACCTCCAGGAGCTCGCCAGCTCGGGCAAGCTCAAGGCTTTGCTTTAGATTATTTGTTTATAGTTGATAGATTCTGTTATGACTTGTTTGCGGCTTGTTTCGGGCTCAGTGGGCGAGTGGATGGGAGTGTGCCGTCTCCCACCGCTTTGCGCGAGGCGCTCCCACGTGACCCCCCATATGATCCAAAAAGTTTCCAATTTTTTTTGTAATGGGTAAATCGCAGAAATACAAAAAGGCACAACAAGAAAAGGAGATTGAGCCCGAAGATTTCGCCAGCACAGACGAGGAATTCGGTGGATTCGAGAGCGAACACAGCCAGCAGAGCGAGCAGGAGGCCGCCTCCGACTCGGACTCCAGCGAGGACGAGGCTCCCCAGCCCAAGACCAAGGCCGAAAAAATGTCCAAGCTGCCCATCAAGGAGAAGGCAAAGACCGGCGTTGTGTACGTTGGCCGTATTCCCCACGGTTTCGACGAGAAGGGAATGCGCAAATACTTTTCACAGTTTGGCGACATTCTGAATTTGCGTCTGTCGCGCAACAAAAAGACCGGTAACTCCAAGCACTATGGGTTCATTGAATTCCAGACCCCCGAGATCGCCGACATTGTGTGCGATACCATGGACGGGTACCTGCTGTTTGGCCATGTGCTCAAGTGCAAGCGTGTCGAGCAGGTGCACTCCAGCATGTGGACCGGCGCCAACAAAAAGTTCTCGCAGATCCCCTGGTCACAGATTGGCAAGCGCCGCTACGACCGCAAGCACACGCGTGAGTGGTGGGAGGAGCACCAAAAGGCCGACGTTGCCCGCAGGTTACAACGGTCCAAGGAGCTCAAGAAGCTTGGCATTGATTATAGTTATTAGATTATTTAGTATCGTAATGAGGTTGAGGAGTGTTTGGTGTGCGCGAGGTGCTCGTCGTATAGTGAGCTGGGCCTTGAAAGCCGCTCTATCTGAAGCTAGGGGGCTAGCACCTTAGGCATAGGGTCTCCCGAGAGGTTTCCCAAGGGGAAAGCCATGCTGGAATAAGCTTTACAGACTATTTAGTTAATATTCAAGCTACTCGAAGCTGCATCCCGGTCTTCCACGCCGGTAAAGGGTCCCATGATAAGGGTCACGCTTACAACCTAAAGCCTCTAGCACCATAACGGAGCTGCAAAGTGAACAGAAATCTTGACCGAGCCACTCAAATACGCACATAAACAGCCTTGAACTTTGACCAAGGAGCCAAGGATGGCTGTAAATAACCTTGACGAGGGTGTGCAAGGCCAAGGCAAGAATAGCAGCCGCGAAGTAGATCCGGAACTCGCTCTCCTTCAAGACACATGGCTCGAATCTGAGCTTGAGGTTATAGATCTTCGAGCACGCAAGCGCAAGGGTGAGAGCGTGGGTGAGGTTCTGGCTGCCGCAAAGAAACGCCGCAACGTGCTCTGGAAGCAGCTTCTGGGTGAATGGAAAAAGGGCTGGAAGCGTGAGCGTAAATCCAAGTCAAAGGTTACTCGAGATCCAGCTGTTCCTGTCGAGCAAGGTCTTGAGGGCGAGCCTGAGGCCAAGCCCGGGGCCCATCCCCATCCTGGGGCCCCCGTGCAAAGCGCTAAGAACGTCGAGATGGCGGGGCCAGGAGACGGACATGAGTTGGGCAAGCTAGCTGAGCTGGGTAAGGGCGTTTCTGTCGACCTGGACGAAACATACGATGCCCCACCTGAGGCTGAGCTCGAGGTCCCTGTCGAGCGAAGCGGTGAGCACGAGACGCACCAGCCGCAAAATATTATTGTCGACCTGGACGAGTTCCAGTGGTCTGACTGCCAGCTACAAGGGCTGGAGGAGGTGGAGCAACATGTCGAGCTGGGCGAGCCCGGCGAGCCCGCCGGGCAAGATGAGCCTGAGGACTACCAGAGCGAGTCAGAAGATTCAGAGGAGCCTGACGAGCCGCCTCACAAAAGAACTCGACTGGAAGCCATCCAGCCTGAAGTGCCGCCACGCTCAGAGAACTCGCACACCAGAGTAGATAACGCCTCGTTGACGGTCCAACAGAAATACCACATTCGCGCTTTGATTTGCAAACCCCTCAGCAATGGACGCCCGCCACTTAACGAGGTAGAGTTAGCCGCCCAGGCAGCGGGGCTCACGACCGCGCAGGTTCGCGACTGGGTAAACGATTTTTATCGGCGCAATCCCAAGCCCACTTTTGAGCAGGCCATGACCTGGAGAAGTGAGGGTGCCTCGTACAGGGACGTTTTTAATGAATGGCTCGCGGCTCACTGCGATGATACCCATCCCAACCTCCCAGAAAAGATGCGCCTGGCCCATGAGACCGGGAAATCACTGGGGCAGGTCGATAATTGGTTCAGGAATGCCCGGAAAAAGCGCGGACCCGTGCGCAATCGTTACAGCCCCGATCAAACTGCGACGCTGAACGCGTCGTTTGACCAGAACGCCCACCCCAGCGCAGGCGAGAGGGAGCGGCTGGCGAGAGAGACTGGGCTGAGCTTGAAGCAGGTGATCAGCTGGTTCAGCCTCCAGCGGAAAAGGGAAGGTCTTCCAAGAATCCAAAAAACAGTCCTATCGGCCGAGCAAAAGGCACCTCTCTTTGCATGGTTGCACGCTAATATGGAATACCCTCGGGCGAGTCGCGACACAAAGAATAAGCTAGCGGAGGAGACTGGGCTCACATACGAGCAAGTGAAAACTTGGTTCAGCAACTCGCGCAGGGAAATCGAGCGCAATCAGGGAAAGAAGAGCACAAAGGGCGCTGTCCTTGCTGCGGGGCAGCCAATATATAGCAAGTTACCTCAGTTTGGCGGCTAAGAGTAGTATTGACGGGCAAAAACCTCTGTCCTCGTGATGATACCCTCGGGGGTGTGGAGGCATAAAGGTCTGAGTCTATAGAGTATATTGGCAAAATCTACAGTGCTTGCTCTGAGGCTGTCCCAAAAGCGCTTCTTTAGGCTGCATAGATAGCTAGATATAACCGGCGCAGCAGAATGTGTCCCAGCACAACGTGGGTACTCGCAGCAGAATGTGTCCCAGCACAATGTGGGTCCCCGCAGCAAATGTGTTGCAGCACAATGTGGGTACACCCCGCAGCGCGCCTCTCTCAACAATTAATTAGCTATGCACGCTACAATCTAAGCCTTGGCGTCCTCCTCGGTCAGAGCGCGGGTAGCCTGCAGCTTCTTGAACAGCTGCTCGGCGTCGCCCAGGGCAACAGTCTCGCCCTTGGACTGCTTGCTGACGTCGTCGCGGCGGCGGATGTTGACGCTGCGGGTCTTCTCCTCCTCGTCGCCGACAATGAGGATGTAGTTGTACTGGCTGAGCTGGGCCTGGCGGATTTTCTTTTGGAGCGTGTTGGGGCCGAGGTCACAGTCGGCGAAGAAGCCGGCCTTGAAGAAGTAGTCGCGGACTTCTTGGGCATAGTCGTAGTATTTGGGGCCGATGGGTACGACCTGGATCTGGCGGGGGCTGAGCCAGAAGGGCCACTTGCCGAAAAAGTGCTCGGCGAGGATGCCGATCATGCGCTCAAACGAGCCGTAAATGGCGCGGTGGATCATCACGGGGCGCTGGAAGCGGTCGGCGTTCTCGCCCTCGTGCGCCGCGTCCTGGAACTTGAGCTCGAACCGGTTGGGCAACTGGTAGTCGAGCTGAATGGTGGCGCACTGGTGCCAGCGGTTGAGGGCGTCCGAGATCATAATGTCGATCTTGGGGCCGTAGAAGGCGCCGTCGCCGGCATTGATCTCCCACTTGGCGCCAAACGTCTCGAGCGCGTCCTTGAGCATGGCCTCGGCATTGTCCCAGGTCTCGAGCTCGCCGAGGTACTTCTCGGGGCGGGTCGACAGCTCCATCTTGAACTTGAAGCCGAGTACGCCGTAGACCTGGTTGAGGAAGTCGAAGACGCCAACGATCTCGTCCTTGATCTGGTTCTGCGCACAGAAAATATGCGCGTCGTCCTGCTGGAAGCGGCGGACGCGGGTGAGGCCGGTCAACGCACCGCTGAACTCGTTGCGGTGGAGCACACCAAAGTCGGCGACTCTCCAGGGCAGCTCGCGGTACGAGCGGTCGCGGCTCTTAAACACGAGGCAGTGGCCGGGGCAGTTCATGGGTTTGAGGCCGAACCGCTCCTTCTCGACATCAAAGGTAAACATGTTGTCCTTGTAGTTTGCCCAGTGCCCCGAGGTCTCCCAGAGCTTGGAGTTGTACATGTTGGGCGTAATGACCTCCTCGTAGCCGCGCTTGCGGTACTCCTCCTTGAGGAAGGTCATCATCGAGTTGTAGATGCGGGCGCCGTGGGGCAGCCAGAACGCGCTGCCGGGGCTCATCTCGTTGAAAAAGAAAAGCTCCTGGTCCTTGCCGATCTTGCGGTGGTCGCGCAGCGCGGCCTCCTCGAGGAACTTGAGGTGCGCGTCCATCAGTTTCTTGTCGGGGAAGCTGACGCCGTAGATGCGCTGCAGCGAGTCGTTGGCGGCGTCGCCCAAAAAGTAGCTGCTCGAGTTCTTGAGCAACTTGAAGCTCTTGATGCGCCCGGTGTGCGGGATGTGCGGGCCGCGGCACAAATCGATCAGCGCGCCGCACCGGTACACGGTCGAAGAGGTGCCGTCGGGGATCTTGGACGCGATCAGCTGCTGCTTGTACTTGTTGTACGAAAACATCTTGAGCAGCTCCTCCTTGGTCATAATGAGGCGCTCAAACTTTTGCTTCTCCTTGATGACCTTCTTGACGACGCCCTCGACAGGCTGAAAGTCGGCCTGCTGCACGGCGGTGCGGCCCTCGTCGATGGCCATCTCGTAAAAGAAGCCCTCGGTGGTGGGGGGGCCGACGCACAGGTGCGCGCCGTAGTGGCACTCGCACGCCTCGCCCAAAACGTGCGCGCTCGAGTGCCAAAAGACGGTGCGGCCCTCTTCGTCGTCAAAGCTCAGCAGGGTGAACTCGCTGTTCTCCTCAAACGGGCGGCCCAGATCCCACATCTGGCCGTTGACCTTGGCCACAATGAGCGGGTCCAGCTCGAGCCCGAGCTCCTTGGCGACGAGGATGGGCGTGGTTTCCCACGCGGTGGCCTCGACGGTCTTGCCGCTCTTGAGCTCCTTGACCGTGATCGTGGTGCGCGGCTTGGCGGCAATAGCCGCCTGCTGCTTCTCGTACAGCTCGCTAAAGAACGCGTGGCGGTCCTCAATGAACGTAAACTTTGGCTCTGATGGGTAAAGAGGCATAAGTGAAAACTGAGTCAGACGCCAGATGGGGTGTGAAGGGGGTCCCAGGGGGTCTGCCAGGGGGCATGAGTTTCAAGGGGTGCCATGGCCCAAAAAAATCAGCAGAGTCGTTCAAGCCACAAAACTTTTGTGAAAATCCCGGACACGTGTTTGTGTCAGATGCACCAGATGCACCCTGCGCGGATGCATCATGCGCGGCGCGTGTTAACCGTCTTTGTTCTGTCTGTTTTGTTGTAGCTGGTTTTAGCTGGTCTTTTAGCTGGTCTTTTGGCTGGTCTTTTAGTGTTATTTAAATATCATATACATATGCACACACATGCACTGGAGCACTTGGCCCTGGCCCTGGGGCACTCTAAGAATCACCCTGGGGCACTACAGCGCACCCAACAAGCTCTTCAAAAAAGGCTGCTCAAACTCCGCCTTGTTCTCCTCGAAAATGCCCCTGAGCTTGCCCACCGCCGCCTCGGGCTGCTCAGGGTCGCTCTCCTTGATCCACTTTTTCAGCGCCCGCGTCAACGTCTCGTTGCCCTCCTTGATTTCCTCGGCGCCAAACTCGGCATTGTCCACCGTCTCGAGCTCCTCAGCCTTGCGCTTGGCCATGTTTATGACCTTTTGGGGGAACTGCACAACCTCGGCAACATGGATACCAAACGACTTGTCGCTGATACCTTCTGCGATCTTGTACAACAAGGTGATATCGTCTGAGCCGGCCACGTCGGCCACAGCGTGCAAATTGTGCGCGCTGGGGTACAACTTGGCCAAAGCGGTGAGCTCGTGGAAGTGGGTCGCAAACATGCTAAAGCACCCAATATGCTCGATAATGTGCTGCGAGATCGCCCATGCGAGGCCAAACCCGTCGTATGTGGAGGTACCGCGGCCCAGCTCGTCAATAACAATCAGGCTATTTTTGGTCGCCGTTTTGAGGATCGAGGCCGTCTCGAGCATCTCGGCCATAAATGTCGAGATACCTTTGAGCTGCGAGTCGCCAGCACCCACGCGTGCAAGGATACAGTCCACCACAGTAATCTCGGCCTCGGCAGCAGGCACAAAGCAGCCGATTTGGGCCATGAGGTTGATCACGCCGATCTGGCGAATGTAGGTCGATTTGCCGCCCATGTTGGGGCCGGTGATGATCAAAAACTCACTTCTTCCACGCTCGAGCATGATATCGTTGGGAATAAAGCTCAAATTATCCTGAGCCTCCATGCAGGGGTGGCGCGCTGCCTTGACACGGGTCGACCCAGTGCCCATTGCGTGCATTTGGGGGCGGATGTACGGTACAGGCGCGAAACTGGCGGCCTCGGCAAACGCGCACAGCACGTCCAGCTTGCTCAGGGCCTCGCCCAGCGGACTGAGCACCGGCAAATAGGTCGAAACAACGCTCACCACCTGAGCAACAAGCGCGCTCTGAGTCTTGGAGTACTCGGCCTTGAGGTTTTCCCACTCGGTCTTGACCGCCTTGAGCTTGCTGGTAGTAAAGTATACACCGGCTTTGAGGGTAGCCAGCTCAATGTACCCCGACTTGGACCTAAGGATAGAGGCGTCGTTGCGGGTGAGGCGGTAGCACCAGCCGTGGTTCTGGGTGTCCTCAAACTTGAGCTTTTTGTCGCGCTCCATACCGAGGTTTTCGGCGTGCTCGGCGTGCATCTCCCTCATTTGCTCAAGAAGCGCGTCCTGCTTGGCTTTGAGGTCCACGAGCCGCTCGTCAAAGTCGCTGCGCACCACATAGTCGCGGTGGTCGGACATGTCCACAGTGGTGACAACGAGCTCCTGCAGCTTTTGCAGCTCGGTGTGGGCGTGCTCAATGGCGGCCCCATACTCTTTGAGGCACTCCAGGCTCAGCTGGGCCGTAAACTCGGGCAGCATGATGGCCAGCTGGTAGATGCGCACCACGTCGTCCAACCGGGCAAACCCGCGCTGAAACTTGCGCACGATCTTGGTCATATCGGGCACGAGCGCGAACTGAGACCGCAATCCAGTGCGCACGCCGGGCGCGTTCACCAGAGCCTCGACTTGGTTGTGGCGCTCGTTGATGGCCGCCAAGTCGAGGAGGGGCTGTTTGAGCCACTGGCTGAGCATGCGCGAGCCCGAGGCAGTACAGCACCGGTTCAACAATCCATAAAGGCTCTGGCTCTTGACCTGGTCGCGCGCGCTCGGCAGCACATTCAGGGCTTTGAGGGCCGCACCGTCAAGGCGCATAAACTGGCTGAGGTCGTGCTGGACAATCTCGACGCGCGTGAGGGTTAGGAACTTGGACAGGGCAGCTGCACCGGCACAGGCCAGGGGGCGTCCCAGCTCGGCCCCCAACCTCATTTCCTCGAGGCCGCTGAGCCGCAGGACCTCCTCCTTGCCGCCGCTGAAATCGCCCTTGGGGACAGTGGTGACAAGCACGCCGTTGCGCGAGACAAGGCCGGCAACCTCATCTGCCGACTCCACAAGCACCTCGCGCACACCAAGCTGGATCATGAGCGCCTCAAGGTTGCCGTAGGCCTCATTGTCCTCAAACTCGACCAGGCCCAAAGTCTTGTTTATGACGTCGCTAAAGGCCACACCGACCTGAATCGTGGTGCTTTTCTTGACCCGCACTGCTGCCACCACCGGCCAAGTGCTCTGCTCGCCCACAAGGTCCTCGATCTGCGAAATGTTTCCCGGGGACGCCGAGCTCTTGAGGGCGAATTTCTTGCCTTCAGGGGCGTAAATCTGGATTTTGAGCCCGTCTTCTAGCGCAGCTTTGAGGAGAGTGCCCAGAAGGTTACGGTTCACGGTGGTCATGGGCGTTTTGTTGTCCGAGGCGCGACGCGTCGAGGACTCGGAGCGGTACGCGTAAACGGCGGCCTTGCGCGCGTCATCGTTGAACGCGGTGTAGTCTGGGGTATCTGTGCCACGTTCAAACAGGCGTAGAGTGTCTGTAAACGGCCCCAATGTGGCGCTAAACGCGACTGCAGCCGCGTCGTCTTTGCTCATTAAGGGAAGGGGTTAAATTTATTCAGCTTGTGGAGTGTAAGGTGGAGAGGGTAGGGTGTGGAAAGGGTGTGGGGTGAATATGGAGAATAGATTAAAGAACTGAAAGTCTGGCCAGTGAGAACAGGCACGTGCCAGGCTGCCGGACTAGGCTACTTGACGCTGGACTGGCTTGATGCTGGACTGGGGACTTTGTGCTACCCGGATGCTACTACTGAAAGCCGCTTCAACCTATTTGCATCTAATGTGAGCTCTAACATCTATAGCCATGAAGCCAAGCCCGCACCGCTGTCACTGCGTCGCCGCGCGTCGCCGCGCGTCACCACGCATACCAACGCTCAGCATGCCCCAAACAAAAAACTGACAACCCCAAAAGCTGACACCCCAAAATCTCGAACCTCACAGCCTGCATAACCTACCCCATATTGCTGCGCCGGCGCTGCGGCTCACTAAGCCTTGTGCCATGAGCTGGAAGGGATTCCAAAAGGGCGTGGCGCGCACGCCGCAGAACCTCAAGCAAAAGTTCAATCGCGGCACCGTGACCAAGGACCCGATGTACATCGATGCCGAGCGTCGGTTCAACGGCATCGAGACCCAGACCAAGAAGCTCCACGAGGAGGCAAAGCGGTACTGGCAGGCGATCAGCGGGATGCTGCAGCACCAGATGGATTTTAGTACCGCCATTGAGCAGATTTTCAAGCCCATCAGCGGCGTCGTCAGCGACCTGGACACCCTCAAACCAGAGGGCAACCCAGAGGGCATTGAGGCGTGCGAGCAGTACCGCGACCTTGTGACCGAGCTGCAGGACTCGATCAAGCCCGAGCTCGAGCTGATCCAGACCAAGATTCTGGCCCCTGCGGACGAGCTGCTGGCCATCATCAAGTCCATCCGAAAGATGATGGTCAAGCGCGACCACAAGCAGCTGGACCTCGACCGGCACTCTAACTCGCTCAAGAAGCTCCAGGACAAGAAGGAGCGCACCGTGAAGGAGGAGGAGAAGCTGTACAAGACCGAGAATGACGTCGAGATGGCGACCGAGGAGTTCAACTATTACAACGAATTGCTCAAGGATGAGCTGCCCAAACTGTTTCATTTGGAGGGCACCTTCATCCAGCCGCTGTTTGCCAGCCTCTACTACATGCAGCTCAACATTTTCTACACCCTTTTCACTCGGATGGAGGAGATGAAGATCCCCTACTTCTCGCTGACCCAGGACGTGCAGCAGCAGTTTGAGCTCAAGCGCGGCGATATCAAGGAGCGCACCGAGGAAATCGGCATCACCCACTTCAAGATGGGCCACGCAAAGAAGAAGCTCGAGATGACCAAAAAGCGGTTCGGCAAGGGCCAGGAGGCAGCCGCAGGCGCCGAGTCGCCGGTCGGGCAGGCCCCGCCGGTGTACACGGGGCAGCCCGTGGGCTACGACGCCGCTGGCCAGCCGATTTATGCCCAGCCGCAGCCCGTGGGCTACGACGCAGCAGGCCAGCCCATCTACGCCCAGCCCCCTCAGCAGGCTCAGCAGGTCCCTCAGGCTGGTTACGCCGCACAGCCCGCCTACGCACAGCCCGCCTACGCTCAACCCTCCGGCTACCCCGCTGAAAAGCAGGAGTACGCTGCTCCTGTGGCCCACGCAGCCCCTGTGGCCGCGCCTGTGGCCGCCCCCGCCGCCCCCGTGGCCTACTGCACAGCTCTCTACGACTACGCCGCCCAGGCCGAGGGCGATCTCTCGTTTTCCGCCGGCGACCGCATCGAAATCGTCCAGCAAACAGACGCCAACGGCTGGTGGACCGGCCGCCTCAACGGCGTCCAGGGCGTGTTCCCGGGTAACTATGTACAAGTTTAGTTTTTAATAACTTTTGAGGTCTGCGCCATGACCCCGACACATTTGTGCTGTAGCACATTGTGGCCCAGCACATTCCTCGAGTATGCAGAGCCCCTAGGGTGCCTTTCCCTGCATGGCATCGCGCACAACTCTGCATGGACGCGCAATACCCTGTCTCTCGACACGCTTCGAGAACTTCTAGCTATATATCATCTAGATCCACAATAAATCCATTTTGCTCTCCTTGACCCAACCACGTCGCAGCTGCGAGAACAATTGAGAATCGCGGTCACCAAACACAGTAGGGTTCACGTGCTTGAGCGCAAGTGCCCATTCCCACACTGCCGCTCAGCTCACCTCGCGCCGTTTGCGCCGCTCATCAGGCAGGTTGACAGTTTCCGAGCCGCGGTACTCGACGGCGTGCAGTGCAATCTCGTCCTGATACTACATGAAGCGGGGTTATGCCGCTACTGATGGCGTATTTGACCTGTTCTGTGTAGACTTCAAGGGTAATGTTCTCGGGTATCACGTATGTGGGTATATTTGAGCCTTTGTAGTCAACTCCTTGGCACTAAGTTCACTGTCGCTTTGCAGCTCAGAAGTAGTGTTAGGGATCGCAATCTGGCCCTGGGCGCTGGTGACTCCAATATAAATGAGCCCTAATGTCTATAGCTTTAGAGTCATGCAAGGCTAGAGGGGTTGGGATAGTTCAGGTTGTTTGGTCTGGGCGCTGGCGCCGGCGCATTCTGTGTTCCCGGGACCACACCGTCCTGAAACAATTAGAATGAGTACATGAAATATGTATGGTATTCGAAATAATTTCAAATAGCTCATTGTACAAAGCCGTAAGTCTATACCTGCAGTGCCGCAAGCAGCTGCAGCTGCGTCGAGCAGACAAGACCTTGATTGAGTCGCCTGGCCCAAGCTACTGGCAGCGAACGGCCCATCAGGGCGCCCGAGCACAACGCACCGCGCTGCACACGGTGTAAGAGCGCACTAACTCCGCTCGCAATACAAGAGACGCACGATGGCAGATTAATACATACTTTAGCGACCCTTGGACTGGATCTTGGCAGCAGGGGCAGCCTGGCGGTTAGCACGGAGGGTCTTGCGCTTCTCGTCGTTGGCCTTCTTTTGCTCCTTGGCCTTGGCAATGGCCTTTTCGCGCTCGGCCTTGCGGACCTCGGGCTTGGCGTTGCGGCGCTCGCGGATCACGTCGAGCGAGGCACCGACAACAGCACGCTGGTGCTTGACAGCCTTGCGGCCCTTGCGGCGCTTGTTCTCCTCAACAGTACCCTTGCGGTGCTGGCGACGGTAAAGCACAGTCCAGGCAATGCGACGGGGGTTCTTGCCCTGGTTGAAGAGCGAGCGGGTCTTGGTGTTGAAGAAACGGAAAGTCTTGGCGTCACCGCGCACAAAGAGACGGCCGCGACCGGGGTAGATCTTTTGACCACCGAAGATGTCGATTTCGAGCTTCATGTTGGATAACAACGCGGTACGCAGTGAGTGGTTGTTTGAGTGGTATGTGAGCCCTAGTTCGTGTTAGTCATGCGTGGTTTGAGGGAGGTTGCGGGGACTCATTGCGCAAGAACGGGGGGGTGCGTGGGTGTATAAATTTTATTTTGGCGGCTAGATCAACGCAAATGCTAGAATAAATAGTCCAACTTTCACCTCTGGGTTGTGCTCTACGTCGTTCTCCTACGCCCTAGGGCACGCCGGCTGACTCACCTCCAAGTGAAATTTTTAGGGCACGCCGTCAAATAAAACCCCACACAAACAGACTCAATTTTCAGACCGGAGCAGTTACTGTCGAGATGGCCCCTAAATCTAAGAAATCCTCTGAAACTATCAACTCTAAGCTTGCCCTTACTATCCGTTCGGGTAAGTACACCCTCGGTTACAAGAGCACCCTCAAGGCTCTTCGCAAGGGTCAGGCCAAGCTTGTGATTGTTGCCAGCAACACTCCCCGCCTTCGCCAGAGCGAGATTGACTACTACGCCATGCTCAGCTCCACCCCTGTGCACCACTTCACTGGTAGCAACAACGAGCTCGGTACCGCCTGCGGTAAGCTCTTCCGCGTTGGTGTCTTGACCGTTCTTGACGCCGGTGACTCGGACATCTTGTCTACCGCCGTTGAGAACTAGATAGTTTTATTTAGAAAAGTGCATAGAGTTGCGAGTGACGTCGTGCCAGAGGGTGACGCTGAAATCTTTTGGCCCGGCGTGGGCAGAGCACCCCAGCTGGAGATGTGCTCCCCAGTGCTTCGTGCCTGTAACTTAGACTATTTGTAGTTGTATGTCTGTTATTTACTTGTGGCTGTGGTCCTGGGGCTGCGCCTGAGGCTGGGCCTGCGGCCACTGAACGCCCGGCGGCGGGGGGACATAGCCGCCATAGAGCTGGCGAGAGGGTTTACCGTAGAATGCGTACGGGTGGGGCTGCCCCGGCTGAGGCTGAGGCTGCCCGAAAGGCTGTGCGTAGGGTGATTGAAGGGCCGGGGGAGCCTGAGGGGCCGCCTGAGGGGCCTGAGGGGCCTGCGGGGCCTGCGGCTTGGGCGAGGCTTCGCTGCGGCTGAGCAGGCTGTTGAAGAACGCCAGGTCCGAGGACGAGGCCATTTTAGGGGTGGGGGTCTGCGGTGGGGCGCCCTGAGCGCTGTGGGAGCCGTGGGTGCCCGCCTGCGCACCGCCGAGGGGGGTGACCTGAGGGGCGCCTTGGGCGGCTGGAAAACCGGGTTTACTGAGGAGACCGGGCGGTAAACCGGGCGGCGAGGCGACTCCAGACCCTAAACCAGGAGCGCCCATACCCGAAGGTCTCATTATAGGCATGCCCGGCGGCGCCTGAGAGGCCGTGGGGGGCACTGGGGGCACCTGCCCGCTGCTCGGGCTGGGGGCGTACATACGCTGCGACAGGTACCCCTTTAGGCTATCCATTTCAAGTGGAGACCGAGCTTGTGAGGGGGCACCACTCAGCGGCGCGAGGGGCGTCGCGAGGGGCGCCTGAATGGGCTGCCCTTGCCCCGAGGGCAGAGGCGTAGACTGGGCTTGCGGGGCCTGTGGGGCGCCAAACAATGACGAGAACCGTGAGGAGCCGTCTTTTTTAGTCTGATAAAGCAAATCTCCTTCCCACAAATCGACTTGTTTGCGCTGCGGCGCCGGCTGCTCGGGCAACGCAGAGGGCGGTTGTGACGCGCCCAACGCGAGCTCCATGCCGGTGACGTCGTCCCATTGGGGCTTTTTCCACTGCTGGCGGTCGTGCCGACCCTCGCCCCGGCCCTCACGGCCCTCGCTGCGGCCCTCCCCACGCTCCCTGGCGCGGTGTTTGTGGCCGTCCTTTTGGTGGTGATGCGGGGCCCGCGGCGCCGATTGGAAAAGGCTGTGATCAATTTGAGCTGCGGCGGGCGGAACCACCACCAGCGGCGAGTGTGCCAGCTCCATTAGCTGGCTAATGCTATAGATGTGAGCCATCCGCAGATCGATGACAAGCTTGCTGACCGGCCCTGGCTGCTCGGTCTAGCCATCCACCCACGTCAAAAGTCACATGGTGGCTATTTTTTTCCAAAACTCAAAATATTTTAGAGCTGCTCAACCACTAAAAACTGCACCTCCAAAATCACGCACCTCATTATAGTGTGGCTGCCCTATGCGCGCCTGTATGCACGATCCGGGGGTGGCTGGTCAATGGCGGGTCCACTACATATTATGGCCTAAGGGTCCACATGCACCTCACATCTTCTGACACGCCTCGGCTTTATGGCAACCACATCCTCAAGTGGGAGAAACCGCACCATTAGCGGCCGTAGCCTCGTCTCACAAAAGATCTCGCCCTCGGGGCGTATTGTCTCGGGCTGCGATTTTGGCGAGAAAAAAGACACCACTCACTTGGGCCGCGCCTTATCGTTTGATCGTAGACCAAGCGTACGTTCTTTTCACATCGGCGACATCAGTCCTCCTACAGAGGCCCACATCAAGCACGCCCGCAAGACCAAGACCAAACTACGGCGGTCCAACGCGGTGAGGTTCGGGCCGATCGAGTACCTGCGCTACATTTATCACAACTTTCGCATGCGGATGCGCCTTAGACGCCGTTCGCCAGTCACTTTTACAAAGGGCAAGAGCACACGCAAGCGCTCGTACGCGCTGGTGCCCCAGTCGAGCACATATCAGTACCGCGTGCGCCGTCGCGATATTGTCAAGCGCACTCCGAGTCTACGTTACCGCGGCATCAGCTCTCCATTTAATCCTCTACATGGCTCCAAGGCCCTTGAAGTTGCAGAGCGCGGCAAGAACCAGATCTTTAATATTCGCACCGCTCCTCATGTTCAGCAAAAGACGTTGCCCACCCGTGAATCCTTGCCTCCCGACCAGCTCCTAAACAGAGCCTCACTCGTGTTTCCCAACCCGCCAGATGTGGGCGGGCCCGGCCAAGCTGAAGACGACAGCGATGTTGAGTACGATGATCTCCCCAGTTTAGTACCGCCCATTTCAGCGCGTAGAGCACGCGAGTCGCGCTCACAAATGCCCACCAACGCCTCACAGTCACACTCGGAAACGCTGCAAAACTCAAACTCGGGCGGCTCGTTTCGCACACCTCGGCGTATGTACGAGGACGAATCGCCGGTTGATATTGAGGACGCCCTTGATTTTGTTAGCGCTTGGGGTTCCTACTTGCAGCAAATGGTTGCGTCTCGGGTGATTAAAGAGCGTGAGTTGCGCCAGAAGGAGCACAGTATCAGCTATGAGGAGTCGGACGCCTCGAGCCTCTCTGGTGACGAGGAGGGCATCTTTGACTCTTGCACTTCAGATTGTTTTGCCCCTTCGGACTGGGTTTCTGAGGATGAGCCTTGGGGCGAACACCAGCAGGTCCAACAAGCACCCCTACAGGAGTCGCCTCAGAGAGCGGCGCCCCAGGCGCAGGTGCCCCAGCAGCAGGTGCCCCAGCAGCATATCCAGATACCTGTGGGTTTTGCCTTGGCCCCTACTATGCTCTTGTCTCGTGAACCTCAGACTCTCAATCAAAGAGCCCGGCCTCCTCAGAGAGCAGCGCCTCCAGTGCCCGCGCACGACGCTGTTCAGCAGCACAAGCTGTCGCCGGTGCGCAAACCTAGCGGCCCACGGCCTATGCGTACGCGCCACATGTCGCTTGGCGAACAGGTACCTCCTCTTCAGCTCTCGCGTCAAGCAACTCTTGCCGAGAACTCGCCCGAGCCTCGCGAGCCTCAAGCCCTGCAGGTACGCAGGTCCCTGATGCGGCTGCAGAGCTCGCGGGCGCGTCCTCTGAGCACCACTTTTGACTTTGATACTGATTCGCTCTCGAGCCAAACCAATTGGGTCCGCAAAACGCGCACCCCTAGCTCTGGTTCACCCTTGCAGTCGCCTGCTAGAACCCCGGGTCATTCACCCAACGGCTCTGTCGACTCGCAAGAATCGCAGGTGCCCTTGGCAAACGTTTCTGCGTGGAGCTCTCACTCGGTCATGTCTGTTGACTAGTCTGACCCTTAATTATTGTATTTTATTATTCTAAAGCATCCCTTCCCAAAGCTCCCAAGAGCCTACCCTCCCAGCCCTCATGTCATACTATTTGGCCATTCTTGACCGCAAGGATAACCCGATTTACGAGCTGGAATTCGGATCGTCGCGGCAGGGAACCAATGGAATGGCCAACTTTTCGCAGTCCATGAGTGATTTGAACCCGTTTATCGCGCACGCGGCGCTGGACGTCGTGGACGACGTGCAAAAGACCACACAGCAGCTCTACCTCAAAAACATCGACACTTATTACAACTTCCTCATTAGTGCATTTGTCACGGCCGGCAATATCCGCTTTGTGCTGCTCCACGAGACCAAAAATGACGAGGCCATCCGCCAATTCTTCATGGACGTTTACGACCTCTACGTCAAGACCCTGATGAACCCATTTTACCAATTAAACACGGTGATCACTAGCCCCGCGTTTGACCAAAAGGTTAATGCTCTGAGCCGCAAACACCTGTGATTTTGGGCACCCTTGGGCACCCCATAGAGCACCCTTGATTTGAGCGTTTTGAGTTTTTTTGCAGCCTTTTCGCGTTGTGTACAGGGCCAGCAACCTCTCAATACTTGGCTAGACTAGTTGTAGCTTTAATTTATTTACATTTATGCCGGCCTTTGATGGGCCACTTGAGCACGGCTATGGGCTCTGAAATGAGCCTTTAGTAGCCATGAGCTACACGGCCTAATAAACACATGAACCTGTCGTGTCATGATCTATCAATGTACCTCAAAAATACCGCAGCTATTCATCGTATGAGCTGTTCAGCCTTTGAAGGGTGAATCAATTTACCCGCATGATGCAGTCACATGCAATTGTGAGGGCACCAGCATGGCTGATTCTCAGGCTTGATTCACACCGTAAACACCAAAAGGCTATGCAGGGCCTCTTATCAATTTAGAGGCCCAACCACCTTTATGCAGCCCCACAACTAAAAATATCTCGGGTGGCTGGTCGCAAGCAGCATGGCCCTGATGGACACCTCTGGCTGCACGACCGAAAGGAGCCCCCGAAATTCCCTAAAATTTTTTGAAAATAAACCTCAACCGCGACTGGACCCACACCAGGACCCCTGAGCGGCCACCAGTTTGTCACCTTGCCTGAGGGTTGCGGTGCTGCCAATGTCGTTTCGGTTCAGTTGGAAGTTCTTTGACCTCGACGACCTGTACGCGACGTGCAAAACCGCTATTACAGAATCAATTGCCACCGCAAAACGGCCGCCAGAGATGGCTGAGCCGCTCAGAGTGGTCGATATTGAGTTTGGCCAGCGGCCGCCCGAACTCGGCCTTCAAACCATTGCAGAGGTCAGCGAAACAAGGGCTCACCTTGTTTTCAAGCTCAAGTACGACGGCGAGGCCCAAATCACTCTCGAAAGTATGGTTCAGGCCAGTGCCCTCGCGGTCATGCTGGCCTCGAGCCCAGCGACTCTGCCGGCGTTTCTCAAGCCGAAAATTTTGGGGGCCCATTCGGGGCTCAAGCTTCCGTTTCAGATCAAGGTCTCAAAAGTCCAGCTCGACACGCTGGTGGACGTTGTTTACACCAAGCACGGCATTGTGGTTTTCTTCCGCAACAACCCCGTGCAGAGCGTGCACGCCGAGACAAACCTCGACATTTTGCCTGGGGTTACGAGCATGATCAGCAAGGTAGTCAAGGAGGCCCTGGCCGACACGTTTGAGGAGGACGTGCCCGAGGTGATTTTCCAGAGCCGGTCGTCCCTGGCGCGGTTCCCCGATCCGACGTTTGGAGCGCGCCGCGCGTTAAAGCAGTTTGTCGTGCACACGCGGTTTTTGGAGCTGGGGCTCACGTCCAAGGCCCCCGCGCAGCGCAAGTTCTACAACACACTGAGCCTCAGCCAAACGGTGGAGCACGCCATCCCCGCGCGGCAGTGCCTCGAGCGCGCTGCGGCCCCTAGCTCAGCCCCTCTTAATGTGGAGGACATTTTGGAGCGGTCTCCGCATACAGACAGCGAGGGGTCGGTGTCAATCTCGATCGACTCGATCTCGGATTTCGCAGAGTCGAGGTACTACCAGCAGCGCAAGAAACGCAAGCCGAGCCGGCGGGTAATCAAGCTGCGCAAACCGGAGGACACCCCGCCTCTAACGTGGTCAGAGTCGCCGGTGTTTGACTCGCCACCACATCCGCCCACAATGCGCCGGTACTCCATCCCCGCGCTGGGGGAGTTTGGCCACCACAAGTTCCGCACGGGGTCGCTTCAGCCGCCTGACCGGCCGTTTATTGAGAGCTCGCCGTGATGTATCCCGCGAGGTACCCTGCCGAGCTCTCCGTTGCATTGTTGGCCTGACTTTGAACGTTCACGTCGAGGCTCCCTCAGGGCTCCCTCAGGGCTCCCTGAGGATGGGCCTGCACAGCCTGTCTTATACTCAAAGAGTAGTCGAAAGAGTAGTCTGGACTTTTATGCATTATATATTAAAGATTTAAGTTGTTTCATCTCATTATTTCTTGGTTTGTGACCGCCCCGGGCGGGTTCTTTGGGTCCTCAGGGGCCCTGAGCAGATGGCTCGCTGTGAGCATTGCAGAGAATATGGTGGCACGAGGCACCCCCTAGACATCATTTCTCAACGTTTCAATCATTTTCTCCATCGCTGCGCGCTTCTTTTCCTCGCTCAGCTCGGTGCGCTCGCGGTCCCTGACCTGGCCCAAAATCCACGCTTCTTTGAGGTTGCACGAAATAACGAGCAAATCCTCGACCGCACGGATCATCGACGTCGTGCACGCGGCGATCTCGCTCGTCTCAACGGCAATAGTGCCCAGATCCTTGTCCTTATTGCTCGCGAGGCGCACAAGCTCGACCTGTCGCGTTAGCAGGCGCTCCGTGGCCTCGTCAATGTGCTCCAGATACGTCTGGTGCCCTTTGTTCATCGACTTGGAGGTGGCTGGTTTGAAGTGGGAAGGGGGTTTATAAAGCAGACCCGCTGGGAGCTTAGTATTGTAGGGTCTTGTAGGGTCTCTGTAGGGTCGTTGGGTGATGCAGGGGTGCGGCGTTTGTGGGGTGATCCAGAAAGCTGTGCGGTTTGACTGTGCAGTGCTTTGCCCATTGTGACGCGGCACCCAAGTCTCTGGAAACGCTTGATCTTTGATCAGGTACTGCATGCGGTTACACCTAATTTATGCACGACAAATTTTTGAAGCGGCCCACAGGCAAGCGAGCTTAATTGAGCCTACTCTTTAAATTGTCTAAACAGCTCTGCTGATGATAGATGTCTCGCAGTGCCGATTGGAGGGCGCATTGGGATAGTGACCAGGACGAGATCGGCATATGTGCACCCAATATGGCACGCCGTGCCATATGGAGGGTATATTTAGGGGTGACTATGACCGGACGAGCAAATGTGCGTAAATGGATTGACAGCATGAACCCTTGCCTAGAAATTACTTCTCCCTATAGTGGAAAAGTACACCCCTCATGTAAATCATTTACGTGGGCATAGAACTTTTGGCCAACTTGGTCAATATTATCTCGCCCTCACGCGTGTCTCACCCTGACGCATTACAGATATATACACGACCCGCCAACCTTCCTCATCCTTATTCCGCCAACCGGAAAAATGGTGGCCACAGTGAAATCATCCTATTGTAAGACCCACCCGCCTGCGCCTGTTGTGGCGTGCATTGCCAAGTATCTTTTCCCGGAAGATCTCTTGAGAGCCGCGAGCGTCAACAAGGCTTGGCAAGCCGGCTATAGGTCTGACCATGTTTGGAAAGACTGGGATGTTTACGGTAGAGACACAAACATCTGGCAGCACTTTGCGGTCCTGCAACATGTCTCTGGTAAGCCCCGACTCCCGCAGCGTAAGAGCGAAAGTTGGTACCGCGTACTTGAGAACCTTCGCCTTGGTCCCGAAGGAGATTGTTCTTTCTGGCTAGATCTAGCGCCTGATAGACTGCCCGACTCATTCTTCAAAGCTGCCGCATCCAGGTCTTTGCCCCGCTGGCGAGACCCTCCAACAACAGCTAGAATGCCACCCGCCGTTGTAAGGAATAAGGAGCTACTGCGCAAGCTTTTGCAGGCCGGTGTGCACCCCAACAGTCTTCCCGACTGTTTTGCTTTTGACAACGATGTAGCAATGAGTGCTTTGATTGGGGTGGGAGATCTCGGCGTGGGGAACTTTGACCGCGCTCTCTTTACGAGAATCTCATTCGCGCGAGTTGCCATTCCTGTGGACCCGTTCATTTTCTTCTCCATGTCAAGTACCGTCAAGAAAAAGCCCGAGATTTTCGACTTGCAGCTCGAGAGCATGCGTATGATCCTGATTGACGATCCGTGGCAACGCAAGAAACTCGACCATGTCACGTACACGTGAATCCTCTTGGAATCTCTTCTCAGGGACAAAAATAGAATGCTGAAGTTGTTTAGCTCCTTTCCCGAGATCCTGCATATTTATTCAAACTCGTGCAGAAAGTTCAGGGTCACACCCGACGAAGACGTCATCGACTGCGCCGAAAACTCGCAACGTGACAGAGGTGACCTTGTTCCTCTTGTTTTCGAGGCCTTGCGAATGCTGAGCGACTGTCGAGAGTCGGCAGAAAAGGGTGTTGCGAACGAGGTACTCTGGCACCATGGCTTGGGCGAGTGGTGGTCAGAATTCTTGCTTGGAATTGGAAAAGATCATTTCAAAGCCCTGCTTAAGAAAACGTGCTCTCTGTATAGGGCTGGGATGTCCCCCTCGAACAGTGCATTGGCTTTGCGATATGTTACTCTCGCCGCTGTCAACTGTGTCAGGGACGAAAACTCCAATGCCGCAACTATCAGATTGCGTAAAGAAGTTGAAGCAAAGTGGAAAGATCCAGTACTCGCTATGCGTAACCCCGGACTGTGCAGCTTTGCGCAAATTATTTTTGCAGCACTTGACGAGGAGTATATGGTCGAACCCGTTAACTAGACATAGGCTAGATAAAACTTACTAAAGCCAACAAGCAAACTAAACCCCGTAGTGAAAATCCAAGATACTTGATAGTTAGCCTCACAAGAGTCCTGGTGTTACCGCGGAGTACCGCGACAAATACCCAGTACGCGTTGCCTCGCGGTCCTAGTGGCCGTGAGCGCCCAGGACGACTCCGCCCGGTGCCAATTTCTCAGAATTTGGCGCCCAGCGACGACCCGGTTACCTCCTACGCGTTGCGATTCATTCGCAACGGCGTAGATGTCGAGGCCCCTAAGGACACCACTGCCCTGACGGAGGCCTTTTCGGCTGCTATTCGCGCCAAACTCGGCTTGGCTGCCGAATTTCCTCGGGTTGGAACCCAGCCAACTGCCCTGGGGCAGCTGGAGGGGTTCGTTCAAGCCCCAACCGACGCGTCGCCCCCGCGCTC